>JAJQZP010000445.1:0-582323 GCA_025403435.1 Artocarpus heterophyllus
ACACCACCATTTATTGGACAACTACTTTGACGTCTATTTTTTCTATCTTTCTTTTGAGAATGACGTCTACCCTACCTATGATAGAATTGGATTGCCATTTATTTGTTCCAATCCATGTGTGCACATGTTACTTTGCATATTATTTGTCTATAGCATATTTGGCATATCGGTTTAAACTCTTTCACGATGTAAAGCTCTCAATAGTTATAATATAAAGCTCTTAAATGCTATTTGAATTCATTTTTTCAGTTCCAAAAGGTTTAACAAATACCTTATAAGTTTTTTTTTTTTTTTTATAAATAAACTGTGAGAGAAAATACCTTACATGTGAGACTGTTTGCACTTGCCGACTAGGTTACTAATTAGTACCCACTAGCAAGTAGCAACATCATTCTCTAGTAACATTAGTTATTTGCTCATTGTAAAATACAATCTATATCTCTTTTTATTTCTCAAAAGAAAATTAATTACCTCTTTCACTTACTTTTTACTAAGACTCTTAAAATCCATTTTCATTGCATGGATGCCACCGCAATTTTTTTCTAAATTTCTTAGTATTTATTTTTTAAAAAATTTTTTGCTCATCAATAAATAGACCATGATTGGTAAATAAGGACCACAACATAAAGCCTTTGTGTTAAGTACACCATGACTCTTTTTTCTTTTGTTTTTTTTTTTCCTTTTTTTTTTTCTGTTGTTGACTTTTTGAATATTGTATTAACAGAATGAAGCTCTCAACGGTGGTGGGACCCTCTTCGTGAGCAAGCAACTGAACCTCAAAGTTCGAGTTGTTCATGGAAACACCTTAACTACTGCGGTTATTCTTAACGAGATTCCCAAGGACGTCACAGAGGTTTTTCTAACAGAAGCAACTTCCAAGCTTGGCAGAGCCATTGCCCTTTGCCTTTGCCAAAGAAAAGGGCGAGTTCTTGTAAGTATATCCTCCTCTTTGTCTCCATTTTATGTTTTGTCATAGTTCTTTCTTTCTCTCTTTCTCTTATTCTCTCTTTCTCCTTTTTTTTTTTTGACAATTTTTTTTTGGAACTAAAAAAGATACCTATCAATGAGTATTTATCTTTTAGTCGTCATATTTACAAATATAGTAATCTTAAATATATCTAATGGTTTAAAAAGCGTACATTATTGGTCAGGTTTTTGGCCGACAATTAGTCTTTTTTTTATTATTTCATATATATGGTCTAATTAAATTAATTGACATTTACACAATAAAAGTTCTACTGTACAAAATATTATGCTTTACCTTTTCGTATTTTTGCCTTTTTTAATATTAAGGACAATCAGTAAATTAAAAATCACATGTTATGGGCTGAAAAAGAAGAACATGGGAATGACCGTCCTCATGCAACAATGTTGTGAAATATTTTTTGGTTCATCGTATACATCCATTATTATTATAATTTTTTTTTATAAATAACACGTTACCAAGTTTATTTTCTCCAAAAAAAAGTATGTACTGTGGATCACATCGGTGCATCATTATAAACAATGACATGTGGTTAAGAAACTGAGGGTGGTGATGATCATAGCACTTGCTTATTATAATATCATGCATATACTTGCATACAAAGGGTTCTCATGTACAAATTGTTGTTAAATCTATAGAAGCTGACTCTATCAACAGAGAGGTTTCAAAAGATTCAAGAGGAGGTCCCAACAGAGTACAAGTGTTACCTTGTGCATGTCACAAAATACTATGCAGCCCAAAATTGCAAGGTACATCGTAAGGACAATGCTATATATAGATCACTACTATAACAAATTCACACTTTCATTATAGGGCCATAATTTTTAATGATAATTAGTAAACTGCACGAGAATATTCTAAAATGATTTATATGAATCGTTTTTTTCTTAATAATTGATGAGAGAAAATATCTGATATCAAAGGGAACAATCATATCCCAACTATAAGTTGGACACCCTTTAGCAACCAAATCCCCTATCAAGTAACATGTTCATACAAATCCTCTATAGATTAGCTCGTTTTGAGAAATTTTCTTGACACTTTATAATTAAGGACTAGAATAGTGGTCAACCTGGTTTGGATGTGCTTAGTCTCCTTGAACTTGATTATCCTATCTTTATTAAAAAAAATGCACACGAATTACATTATATATAACTTTTGAATACTTTTGCCTCAAAATATGACTTCTTTTGATATCGATTGCAGACATGGATTGTTGGCCAGTGGATAATGCCAAGAGAGCAAAGTTGAGCTCCATTTGGGACACGTTTTCATCCATTTGTGGTACCTTCAATCCTGCCTTTCAGAAGAGATTGCACTTATGGTGACCTTGCAACCATAGGGCTATCGGATGATGTTGAAGGGCTTGAATATTGTGAGGTGAAAATCTCTTCTTTAATAACAACAATATATTTACTAATTATCTTTCTATAGAACTAAAATTACTATCCTGCTTAAGAACATATATAGTTGGAACCAACAGTTCAAACATAAACACTGTCATAATTCAAATTAATACTGTGACAAAACCACCTACTCCAAACTATGTTTCCAAATAAACTTCATCATGAAGTTAATCCATTTGTAAATCTTGTTGATTATTTGTTACAGTACACAATGGATAGAGGAGTTGCGCATGCATGCCATGCGGGTTGAGTGGTCCATTTGTTACAAGGTTGGATTCATCTGAAGTTGGAGCGATTGATGTCGATAAATTGACTTGGTGTGGAATGCTGCTCTAAAACATGGTCTAAAGCCTGTTTCATTATAAAAATTGTTAATTCTCTCTAGGATTTCTTGAATGGAGGACTGAAGAAATCAAGAAAAAAGAATAAACGAGTCATTACTGGTCTGGAAATTTTCTTTAGAAATCAAGTTTCTTTTCCTTTCTTTTTTCTTTTAATGTAAAATCGGGTGACTATATATATGTGAGACGTGTCTACTTATGATTCATCAAAAATTGTTGCCCCACATGTACTAGAATATTTTATTCAATTGAAACGTGTGAAGCAAGCTAAGCTGTCATTTCATTATTTCTTTATAACAATGCTACATATACCAACACGCACATGAGAGTTGTTTACATACATGTGTCCCATTATAAGCTAGAAACATTTACCCCAAAAACATGCGTGTTAAACTAATTCCCTTTGATGAGTCTCAAAATATCCAGATCATCCAACTGAACCCTAAGCCAAAAATTCCAACTATTTCTAAGTAACAACATGATTGCTTTCTGGTTACTTCTTCTTCTTCTTTTTTCCTTCAAGACTTTGATTTTCAAAAGAGTCTTCATCTCATAAATTTGCCTAAGATTACCATGTCACATTCATTCCTTGCAGAGTATATCATTGATAAACTATTTTCCACATTAGAAGGACAAATAATATTGTGAAAACTCTGAGCATATGCTAGAGGTTTATTGTCATGCCCCAAAACCATGATTAGTGACATGGCTGCTTACTTACGATAATGATTAAAATTAAACTTGAACATTGATTATAAAATGGAACAGCATAAAATAAATATAACCATCTATATAGATTAGCCTAAGTCCAACCAATTTTAATTTCAATGTTTTAAGTTACATTGTGTTTACAAATATTCAATAAATAATTTAAAAACATTTTCAAAGAAAACACTGAAATAACATTACAATAAAAATACCGCGAGAATACCATTTGGGTCCCACCGAACTACAAAGTACGTGTATACATAATTAAAAGACAAAAAATAATGAGTTGTGTGATTATGTGATTTTGTGTAAAGTGTGTAATGTAAGGTTATGTGTAATATGTGATTTTATATTATAGGTTTATTATTTGTTAATTTTGGTTATGTGTAATATGTGGTTTTATTAATATGCTTAATTGAATATGAGATTATGTGAAATATATTATTTGAATGTCTTTAGAATTTTAAAAATAGTTAAGTATTAATGTTAATTAATAATCTTAATAATTTAGAATCTTAAAATGAAAAAAATAAATTAAGAATAATTATTTCAGTAATAAAAATATTTATTTTAATAATACTTAAATTTAAGTACTATTAATTATTAATCAATTAATAGTCATAATAATAATATTAAATAATTAAGTGGGAATTATATAATAATTACAATGAGTGATGTTAATTAAAATTGATAGTGGTTAACATTTATTAAGTAATAATAAAGTAATAGCAATTAATTAGTTAAGTGGTTAATAATTATAAACTATTTAAACACTAAAATAATAACAATAATTTAAAATTTAAGATAAATAATAAATAATTAATATTATATTTAATATAAAAATAATAATAATTAGAGTTAATTATTAATTGATTACTATTTAATAAAAAACTAAATAATAATCTTAATTAATCAACTTGGAATTATATAATAATAAAAATGAATGTTGTTCATTAAAATTAATAATGGTTAACTATTATTGAGTAATAATTGAGTAATAGGAAAGTTACAAATTTATTATTTTAAAAAAATAATTACATAAAATTGTAAAATTTATGGTGAAAATAATAAAGATATTCAAGAATTATACAAAATGGAATAGCACTATTCTAGTGATATTCAAGAATTTGGTAGCAAGCTTACAATTAATTAATGTAATAGTATGCAGTCAAAATGGAATAGGAGTGATAATGATTGAGTCCTTTTATATTGTATTTATCTAATAAACATTGAAACTTATAATAGCAATCGTTTCAAAATATAATGCATAAATCGATATTATTTCTTACTACCGATGTGCAGCATGTCTACCCAGGTTGCTATGTGTGCAGGATCAGCTGAGAGAGCTTGGCAATGCTACCATCCTAATGTCAATTAGGTATGAATTTTAGAATTATTTACGTGTTTTTTTTTCACATTTTTATTGACTTTCTTTAATTCATAAACCTTAAACATATAGTACCAACTTCTTCGAGGCATAGGGTGAAGAGAGTTTAGGACAATAGATATCACCAAATGGGTGGCAATAAATAGAAAGTGTTCTATATAGTTTGACCGAACGGAGGACACGCTGAAAGTCGTTAGGGAGTACGACGCATGGCTTGAAAGCACCACTGAGTGCATATGAGGGTTTGTATGGCCCCTCACTGTAACACTTAGAGGTCCATCCCGCTAGAGGATAAAAACAAGATCCCTGACCACATGACATTAATAGCTTTTTTATCAATTCGATTTTACTATGTTTTTGTATTATTTGTTAGTATAACTTGTTCTTAGAATTATAGGAATGGTTTCAAATCAAGCTAATGCCTAAAATAAGGGCTTACATCAACCAAGAGTCCTAAAAGTGCTATCGTGAATGGAAGAACGATCTCAACAGGCCTTATAAGACAAAAGGCCTTATAACCTAGCCCACGAACCCTTGCCTTTGTCTCTCTCCCACCTTTTTTCCTCCCCTATCACTACTTGTCTCTCTCCGTCCTTTTTTTTTCTCCCCAACTGCCATCTTTGCACAACCAACCACCCTAGTGCTACCATACTCTACCCTCACCTTCACCATCCGCGAGATCCCCAACTCTAATAGCGCGCCTAGCTCCACCCCCTCTTTCTCTCTCTCTTTCCCTCCCTCTTGCCCCTTTCTTTCCCACTACTGCCACCACCATTATCTGTACTACCATCGCCATCCACTACCACGACTACGTCCTTGTTTCTAATCACCTTGGTTTTGTAGTGATTAAATGTGAGTTTTGTTTTTTTTTTTTTAATTTATTTGCAAATTGTTTTGTTAGTTGTAAATATTTAATTTGTTGATAATGTTAGGTGTAATATATAATTATGTGGTTAGTTGAATACGATATATGTAATAGGTGATTATGTGTCTAATTGAATATATATGATATGATTATGTTGTTAATTGAATATAATTTGTGTAATATATGATTATGTGTTCAATATTTAATTTGTCTAATGTGAGTTATGAGTTGTGTGATTATGTGATTTTGTGTAAAGGATGTTATGTAAGGTTATGTGTAATATGTGATTTTGTATTATAGGTTTATTATTTGTTAATTTTGGTTATGTGTAATATGTGGTTTTGTTAATATGTTTAATTGAATATGAGATTATGTGAAATATGTTATTTGGTTGTCTTTAGAATTAAAAAAAAAATAGTCAAGTTCTAATGTTAATTAATAATCTTCATAATTAAGAATATTAAAATGAACAATCTCAATTAAGAATAATTATTTTAATAATAAAACTCTTAATTTTAATAGTAATAAAATCTAAGTACTATTTAATTATTAATTAATTAAAAATCTTAACTTTAGTCTTAAATAATTAAGTGGGAACTATATAATAATTAAAATGAATAATGTTAATTAAAATTAATAGTAGTGAACAATTATTGATTAATAATAAAGTAATAGTAATGCATTAGTTAAGCAAATAATAATTATAAATTTATTTAAACATTAAAATAATAAACAATTAATATTATATTAAGCATCAAAATAATAATAATTAAAGTTAATTATTAATTGATCATTATTTAGTAAAAAATCTAAATAATAATCTTAATTAATTAATTTGGAATCATATAATAATTAAAATAAATGTTGTTAATCAAAATTAATAGTGGTTAATAGTTATTAAGTAATAATTGAGTAATAGTAAAATTACAAAATTAATTATACTAAAAAAATAATTACATAAAATTGAATAAAATTTAAGGTGAAAATAATAAAGATATTCAAGAATTTTACAAAATGGAATATCATTATTGTAGTTATATTCAACAATTTGGTGGCAAACGTACAATTAATTAATGTCATAGTACATAGTTAATATGGAATAGCAGTGATGATTGTTGAATCCTTTTTATATTGTATTTATCTAATAAACTTTTAAACTTATAATAGCAATCGTTTCAAAATATAATGCGTAAAGCGATCTTATTTCTTATTACTGATGTGCAGCATGTCTACCCAAGTTGCTATGTGGACAGGATTAGTTGAGGGAGCTAAGCCCTCATGGGGATATGGAATGAACTACTGTTCTAATGTTAATTAGGTATGAATTTCAAAACTGTTTACGTGTTTTTTTTGGTATTCTTATTTATTTTCTTTAATTTATAAACCTTAAATATATAATACCAACTTCCTTGTGACAAAGTGGTCGGTGTGGGTCCCGGGCAATAGACATCACTAAATGGAAGGAAATGAATAGAAAGTATTCAGTATAGTTTGACCAGACGAAGGACACACTGAAGGCCGTTGGGGAGTAAGGTGCATGGTTTGAAAGCACCCATTGGGGCACATATGAGGGATTGTGTGGCCCTTCACTACAACAATTAGAGGTCCATCCTGCTAGCGAATAGAAACAAGAACCCTGGCCAAATGACAATAGCTTTTTTTTTAATTCAATTTTCTTATGTTTCATATTATTTGTTAGTATAACTTGCTTTTAAAATTGTAGGAATGATTTCAAATCAAGTTGACACCTGAAATGAGGGCTTACATTAACCAAGAGCCCTAAAAGTGCTAGCATGACTGGAAGAACAACCTAAATTGGAACTGTAAGACACAAGGGCCAGATGTACGGAGGACTGACAAACATATTATGAGCAGTTTCGCAATTAAGGCTTGTTTCCCCATAAATATATATATATATTTTAATATGTTTTAACTTAGTAAAATGCATTGTAAAAATGTAACATTCTTTTTAAACAGGTTTGTTCCAAAACAAATGTGGCAAACCATAAAGAAGTTAAATGGTCAACCTTTTAGGGGTAAGCATCTAATTCATAACATCGCTAGAGAAATGTAAGATATTCTATGTACTTTTATTGGATATAGTCATTTTTATAAACTCAATGCCAATAATTGAATTATAACATCAATTCAATGTTACAGATAAACCTTGAGACACACTAGCCATAGTCCTTGATCGATAACTAGAGTACTCAACATTTTTATCATGGTTGGGGCTTGGCAAATGAGGCTACAGAGGCTACACATGTAAATAAAATATAGTCGTCTCTTTAAATAAAATATTATTTTATGACTATTTTATTTGTTCATTAATAATTTTTTCCTCACTTTTAATTATAGGACCAAATGGTTTAGAAGAGACAAACACAGGCCCCGCAGGCCACATTTGCCTCTTCAGCCTCTGCCATTAACGAGGTTGTCATACTTGTAATAGCACTAGGGATACGTAGGGGTCATCGAACTGCAGTAGGACCTCGATTGAGCCAGAGAGAATCAGGTTCCTATTCCACATCCTTTGGTTCATAGTCCAAGCATACTCAGTTGCCTCCGGAGGTGCAAAACTAGCTCACACAGATGTATACCAGCAACATGGAGCTAGTTAATCAATTGAGGCAAACTAACCTTGCAATCACTATCAACATATCTCCATCCTCGGCATCTATTGCCCCTTGTGTTGAAAAAGAAGAGGAAGAAGGTGAAGAAAATGTAATTTAGGTGATCATACATTTTGTATAATATTGAACTTGTGCTACGTTTATTTTTTACTTGTTATTAGACCATACATTGTGATTTATTTTATTTTATGAAGTACGTGTCATATTTTGTGTTATGTTACTTGATATGAATAATAGGATTTTTAAAATTATTAGGCATCAATTATTTGATTATTACTTATTTGCATTTCAATGATTATTGAAATTTATGAAATTAATAAATATTTTTCAAAAAAAATTTAATTTAAGAATCAAAACGAAAAAAATTTAATTACAATTAAATATATATTTTTTGGATTTAAAAAATAAAAAGATTATTAGCGAACTAATACTTATGCACAAGTTTTTTAGTGACGAAAGTTGTCATTAAATCCCCTTTAAATTTTAAAAATTTTCAAAAATTTTCAAAAATTTAGTTTCAAAAATTTTATTGTTAAAAGTTTTTGATGACGTTATCTGCCTGAAGTCGTGACCTCCAAAAATAATGATGATATGTTGTTGCAAAAATTTAGTTACAACACACGCCATCACTAAAAAACTTTTAACGACAACAAGATTTATTAGCAACGACGAGCCCACTTTTACCAATGGCGAAAGCTCCGATTCTTGTAGTGCGTGTGGAGTCATAACTTGTTAGGGAGGCAATGAGGACCTGGAAAGACAATTATTAATACCTGAACTTAAGGAAGAATGAACATTGAATAAGTGGACACACACCCTCATGTTTAAGTTGACCAAGAACTTGTGCTACTCCAGTGACAGCTTTCCTTGGAGATTTACCCGCTCGCTCTCATTGTAGTTCTCTCGAATGGTCTCCATCACTGAGCTCATCGAGGGAGGATAACAGGAAATTGCGGCAGAGTTGTCCGAAAGGACAATAGATATTGGTCGTGCCTGCTTCCTTTTAGGGGACCTCTAGGCTATTGAGGTCGGGCTGGAGGTAAAGATGGTGAATAGGTATTGTACTAGCTACTCTTCGAAGAAGAATCCCCCTTGGGCTGACCAAATGATGGGAGTTTCTTGGACCATGAAGTTTCGGCGTTTTGCTTATTGCTCTGCTGTACCTCGGTTCCCTAGGACAAATCTCCCTCTCTTTTCAAACACTTGAACTTCGGCACACTGTCTGTCACCGAAAAAAATAAATCAAGTGGGCTGTTTACACTTTAGTTTATTGCAAGTGTCAAAATAAAGCAAAGATGACACTTCACCTTCTTCTTCCTCTTCTTCACTATTGAGGTTCAAAACCTGAGCTGGCTTGGATGGGGCTACCTGATCACGGCCGTCTATAGTCTCAGTTACTATGGACAAAGGCAGAGCTAAATTACTTAGCCTGGCCGCAAGAAAGTTATGTCCAGTTGCCAAAGAGTTATACGATCTAAACTGTTATGGGACTTTGAACGCGGCTTTTAATGGGCAAGTTCATCTTCGTTTAGACTCGGCCGAGGAGGCGTAGTGGCTGCGCAAGAAAAAAGAATAGTTAGAGTGAATACAACCAAGGCTATCAAGGAATATAATAACAAGTAGAAGTAGTAGGTAGGGCACTGACCACGGGAAGAGATGTAGTATTGAACAAGAATAAGAAACTCCTTCTCGAATAAGTGTTTATCGAAAGAGCCCTTCAAGAAATCGAAGGACTCCTCCCAACGGTGGGTAAAACTGGGAAGGCCTATAATAAGTTCTCCCATTTTTGGATAAGAGCCGAGGTAGTAAAAGTCGGGCTGATTGGGCACTGCCTTGCACATGAACATATACCAAAATCTGCAAACCTGAGGCCAGAGGTTGAGCTGAGGAGATGCAATTCCAAATTCATTAAAGATTTTCTTGTGAAATGGTAGATAGGGGAGAAAGACACCACATGAAAGCATATTTATATATACAACAATGGTGGCCTTCGGTGGATCGGATACTCGATCTTTGGGTCATGGCATTATATACCGGAGGCCAGAGGAGAAGAACGATTCTTGAAACTTCTTATAGACAATCCCATGGTGTGCCTTGGACTGGAATTCTGCAGCAACTGGATCCTGCACATACTCTTCACTGGAGGCAAGGGGATATAAATGCTCCGCCTCGGGGTTAATCTACGGAATGATCATTTTATCCTTAACATTGATAGGAAGCCCTTTTAAAAGGTTGTCCACATAGTTAGTCTTGTCAGAATCACTATCCAATAGCTCTGGGTTTTCCTCGTACTCATTGATTTGTTTCATCACGTCCTCGAGCTCAAGTGGAGTTAGGGTACCATTCCAAAGACGTCTACAACTGCGGGCCTGAAGTTGTGCCTCCTATATAATATTCTCTTCTAGGTTGGGAATTACAAAGCTATCAGACATACTTGGTGTGTTAGTAGGCTTGGAACGCACTATAACAGC
The DNA here is from genome assembly GCA_025403435.1 of Artocarpus heterophyllus. Classification (NCBI taxonomy): domain Eukaryota; kingdom Viridiplantae; phylum Streptophyta; class Magnoliopsida; order Rosales; family Moraceae; genus Artocarpus; species Artocarpus heterophyllus. Next base: position 10,797 of record JAJQZP010000445.1, read on the forward strand.
CTTGTTGGCTTCTTGGTCATTATGTATGTCCTTAGTCATTTTCTCTGTGCAACACGGAACCAAAAAAGTAGAAAAATTTAAGTCCTAATAGTCGAGAAGCATCCACCTATGAAAATTAGATAACTCCATTTAGGGGTTAAATCTTAACTATGATCTCGGCAACCAAGTTCATCCTACAATCGGAAGTTTAATAGGAGCTCGGTAGTTAAAAACTCCCCACAACATGTTCAAGGGCCCCCAAATAATATCAACAAATATAAACACAACTTTCCAGACCCAAAAAATGCATACATAACTTGAAAATAACGAGCTGAGGTTGGATTAAGAAAAACTTTCAGGTTTGAAGAAGCAAGAGTGACAACAATCTTCACAAAAAGGTTCACTCACACTAAAGAACCTGCTGAGGCAGTGTTTAGCGGTAGATGGAGTAGTTAGAGTGAGAGAAATTGAAGCAAAAGGAAGAATGGGGTACTCTAGAGTGATTGTGGCAGAATTTGCTTTAAGGGAGAAAAAGAGATGAAAAATGAATTGATGTTTTGGGTATTTTTGTTAGACAAGTTTCATCTATCAACATTTTCAAACAAACCTCTTTCATTTCAATGACTTTCTATAATGTCATTGTCAATCTAGCACTGCCTAGGCGTAGTCAAGTGTCTTGTTTTTTGCAAGGGGTTTAAGACCATCTCATCATTGTTTGCTTAGTTGGTATTTCAATTGTTCATTCTGAACTCGAACCATCACGAGCCGCCTGCCATTTGCTTGGTTCCCATTTCCATTTGATTATTCAAGATCTTAATAAGTTGTCTCTTCGTTTTTTTTAATTTCTTGTGAATTTCCTTTCCATTTGATTATAGAAAATAAACCATTGTTTAGTATTTCTGATTGAAAAAAATGAAAAAGTAGAAACAAAAGGCTTACTTTTTTAAATACTATGTTTTAACAAAAGTTTTTTTTTTTTCTAGTAAAATAGTTATACACAAAATAACATAGTTACATCATACCTTGTCTTAAAATTTCATCATTTATTGATTGTGTGATACATTGATGCCTGCAATATTCTCTACTGTAAAAGGTATAAAGTAAACCAAGTCTGCGAACCCAAACGGTGCATGGACTGATTGGTAAGGCACACAAGTTAAGCTGCAAGACCATGACTTGCAAGTTAGTCGTTTTGTGTTTTTTGAACTAAAAAGTTAAAAGAAAAACTCTTCTGTGGAAACTATTGCCTTTTCACTGTCTCATAGGTACACGGAATTCAGTGGGCAGTTCCTAGGCATTTGCAGTTGCAAGGTTTATAGATGTTGGTGCTTTCTTTAACTATTACATTGTCAGCAAATATAATCATTATATTTTGAGCAATCTATTTTAACCTCTTAGGTTATAATCCTATTACTGTTAATAAAATAATACGCATTATAAAAATATATTACATATTAAACTAGATTAACAATTTTATAATAGTGAGATTTTAACCCCAAAAAATAAAATTGATATTTTTTTTCTATGACAAATTTTCATTTTTTTTTTCTGTCCTTTTTCACCTAAAATGTATTTTTACCACTTTTTTTTTTTACTCCTGCTTTTTGTACCAGTATCATGGTGATATAAATTTTGCCCGTACAATTTGTGAACCCTTTATTACAACTGACTATATTTAGGATGCTCCATTGGATGAATATTGTATGCAAAAATAGGGTGATGATTAGGCTGTATACTGTGGTTGTCTGCCCGTCTTGTGACCCTTAACACATTTACATGTGATGTTTTTTTCCCCGTTTTGCTCCAGTAGACACCTAACACCAAATTGGAGAAAATCTACTATACTTGTGTCTTTGATGCACCTAATTTTAGAGAATTTTTTTTAATATTAACATGTTCAAACATAAAATATTTTCTTGCCGATCTCAATGGAATTGCCTGTTCACATGCTAGGACTAGCAGGGGATCAAAATGGGGATATCTTAGAGATTTGCATAGAGCCATCAAGTTGGCTAATCCCACGGTGACAAAAATTTGAAAAAATAAAAAGTTAGCTTGGGGAGAACAATTTTTTTTTTATCACAGGTAATTCATTGCAATCAATTACTAAAAGTATACAACGTAAGGAACTAATAAAACACCTTGTAGTACATGAATAGAACCTCCCCTTTGATGATAGATTAATCAATAAATTCAGATGACACTTAAAAGAGAGGCAAACAAACACCGAAAAGCTATAAACACGAACGTACATCCGCATACTAAAACCAAGTACAGGTGCTCTGTTTAGCCTAATTTTCCTGTTTGATAGGATGTCCCAATCGATCAAAGACCAAGACATTATGGCTCTTAGTCTACCATCTTTTACAATTGATGAGTCTTTCCAATGGACAAGGGACACAGCTCACTAGCACTGAAGCTAACATTGACTCCTTTTAGACCCAAATCTAAAGAATCAAAAACTCCAACCCAAACCAATTTGAACGAAACATGCAGACTCTTAAAAGACGGGAACATCGCCACATTTATTACAACAATGTAATAGTGTAATGCTGAATCTAAACTACTATCAATGGACAAGAACGCTGTAAGTCTTATTACAGTGAACCCAGAAAACACACACAATGCAAAAACACAACATCAAAACTCTATCTTTACCGCGATCCCCAAGCCCGAGTATCCTCGATGCCTTCCACCGCGAATCCTCAATCTCTTAGCCGAAGTCACTTGTCTGCCGAAGAGCCGAATCCTCAATCTCTTCCTTCCTTATATTACCCTCCTTGGTCCTCCCCACGACAGAGCCAGTCTCGCCGCAGCCCACCCTCACCTGACAGCAAGAACCTGACCTCACCCGCGGTCAAGTCCCCCAACATCGGGGCATGACAGGTGACAATCAGGACCGCCCAAACCATGAAAGCCCCATCCGGAACCCCCCTCCTTTCCTAACCGGCCCAGACTAAATCTGGAGGAGTTTTGTGTGTCCCATGGCCACCGCAAATGGCTGCAGTGCTTCTTTCCTCGGATTTGATCTCTAGTCGGTAGTGGAGTTATGGTTTCTCCTGTATCCTCTTTCATCTACCGGTCCGTGTGAAGCATTTCCACGACATGATGAGGATCGGCTGGTGTAGACTCCCTTGACAAAGTTCGGAGGCCAGCAGACCAGGGACGCATCGGCCCACCAGCCATAGACCTCTTTCTAAACTTTCATTTCTGGCAGTTTCGGAAGAACATTTATGACCATCTTTCTCTTAATATGCTTTATTACTTGTTCTCATCTTCACTACTATTTTATTTCTAGGCTCATGTCTTTAGGTCCTATAACGGTGCTTGTATTGCTTCCTTTGCAAATAACAACACTAATTATATGATTTATAAAACTAAAACTAACCTTCGGAAATAGGCAATATAACCTGCCATATAAGTTCAACAAAATTCTCCTGACTGCAAAATTGGGGCTTACAACACTACATCGGCAAGGAAATGACCTTTCCTTGTGTTGTCTTGATGAGAATATTGGTTTCTTACAAAGCATTTATAGTGAAAGATATATACATATATATATATATATATATATATTTGAATTTAAAGCCCAGAACCTCTGCTTGGATTCTATGAGATAAATGTTGACATGAGATTGTAATTTATATACAACTTGGTGCTCAAAGGCTTAGTGATGTGGATGACGTTTGTCTATAAATGTTTCTCCTGGCAGTCATACAATGAAGCAACTGCTTCTTCTAAGAGTGCTGACACAACTAAATGAGTGCAATTGACTATTTATGGTATTGGTACTTGTAAGAGTGAGTATTGGCAAACTATGAACATATCTTTTTTTTTTTTCTCTCCTTTTTCATAAAATTAATCTAGAAATGCATGCACTTTCAAAAGAAAAAAAAGCCAAATTGTAATCGTGTTCTTTCTTTTTATTTTTATTATTATTATTATTATTTCACTTCTTTTGTTCGCGTTAACTTGTATGAAGTATCACAATTGGTTCTAGGCTTTTAATATTGAAGGATTTTTGAATACCGGACATTATCATCTTCTCATTATTGTCTCAACAGGCCATGCCTTGCATGTCTTTTTTAATGGCCAACTATCAAACACATGTTATAGCGTTACTTTGCACTGGAAATAATTAAGTAGATATTATACTTGAATTTTAATGAAAGATGCACTTATTGCTTTAGCTCTCGTGATTGAAGTTATGAACAGTACATGTATATAGCCTTGGTCATTGCTCATGTCACCGTTTGAAAAACTTTTTCCCCATTTTCCCTCCATGCGACGGTCTTGAGCAATTCTCTATCAACTTGAATGAGAAATTGCATCGTTTCAAGTAGTCAGCCTTTTCTTAGCTTAATTTAGAAACGTATTGTACATTAGAAGTTGACTTTTAATTATCAAATTGAGGATTTTGATTCTCTTTCCAGCCTTAAACGCTACTTCGGCTAATACAAGTTAAATATTGATAAATTTCAAGCAATTATCATCGTTTTCTCATGTAACAAGGTTCAAAATATTCTATAATTCCTTTATAGAAACTCTTCACAAATCATTACCAAAATCTATCAAAATTAAATAAATAACAATAAAAAAATTTAGTCTTTAAAATATTTAGAATTTTTGTCTAATGATTTATTTTTAAAAGACAAAAGAGAAATGAGAGTCGAATTATTATAAAATAGAAAAGACAAGACATGCCATATTCTCCAAAAGCGAGAGTAACACAATAGTATTAATTAGATTTTTTTATTTATTCATCCATAGGATAAATGCCAATACAAAAGATGGAAACAAATTGGTGCGTTATTCAATAGAAAAAAAGGATAAAAAATGAAAAGATTTTTTTGGGGCCAAAATAAAAGGTTTAGAATCTTTTTGGTAAACGGGATCTCGTAACTTTGACTATATTTAATGAATTCTATAGCCTATAAAATGCAATAATTTTGCAATGTAAAATCTCTAAATTAGTCCTTGCTTGTTTCTCTCAGCATCTTAAGCCCTATGTACCTCCTCATATCAAAGAACAAGTTAATTAATTTAAAACGGATAAAAAAACTTAATTAACCTAAACGATTGTACAAGTAATTAGAAAAGAAAAAAGCTTACTCCGCTGGAAGTTTAATTGTAAGACATGATTAATCATAATAAATAACTTACCGGCCTAACATCATTAGAGTGGCTTGAGGATTGGTCCCTGGCGAGGTGCCGAAAAAGTTGAACCATCCAAAGCACGAAGTGAATTGACACCCATTACACGAAAATCGCCATCAACCACCTTCCCCACAAGACACCCACCATGGTAATGCCAAAAGGTCGTGACCGTGCTCCGACAATAGGCCTCCATCAACGAATCATCCGACCGATTCGACGGTAGACTTGGCCCTAAGAACATGAAACCCCTTTCACCATTGTAATCCTTGTACTTAAACTGATCCATTGGGCTTGTGTCCAACAAATCGCCCATTTTTCTCATGGCACTGACGCATCGAGAAAGGTCAACGGGATCAGAGAAGTAGCTGAATTTGACGTGTGGGGCGACTTTTACGTCATTCGGAGAAGTAGTTGAATTTGACGTGTGGGGCGACTTTTACGTCATTCAGAGAAGCTAGCCGTAGGGAGCCATGCGATAATGGTCCAATGATTTTCTCGACAATGGTTGCAATGCTCAAATCTGTCATGAGCCGAGCTGGGAAAAAGGCTAAAAGGTAATGGAATTGGAGAGAATGCCAAGCTGTACGAGAAAGTCTCTATGTAATAGTGCCTTGTGATTCCTACAACTTGTGCGGGAGAAGGGTCAAATGGGAATGGAATTATGAGATTGATGTTGTTACGAGGATTGTCAGCCATGAATTTTCCGACGTTTGGTTGGGAATGGATTATAGGAATATTTAGTGAGGAAAGGTAGGAATCTGAGCCGATTCCACTAAGTAGAAGAAGTTGAGGGCTTCCAATTGCGCCGGCACAAAGAATAATTTCTCCTTTGTGGCGTATATGTGCTTGGTGAGACTTCCCGTTGGAATCGGTGTAGATGACTCCAACTGCAGAAGGTCCTGTAAATCTCAAAAACGAATAAAGAAAACTTAAAATTTGTTTAAAATTTGTTTGAGAACCTAATTCGAATTAATTAAAAAAAAAAAACTAGCTCTAGCTAATCTTGTTATAATATTTTCTTATAGTAAATTTAAAGTGCTACAACATTTTAGATTTGATATGTTGATTTGAACTATATTCTTAAACAACTATTAATAATAGTAATCAAGCTACTTAATAATACAAATATGAAGAAAAAATTTCTTGTAATTCTTTAAGTACTGAAGGAAGACATATATCATCATGATGCATTAGCAAATTGTTGACTACCCAAACTATTATTGAACAAATAAAAAAACAATTTAAGAATTGTGCGTATCGGTGATTTTGTGGACCCTACCTTTAAGACGTGAATTTGTTAAAAATAATCCCAAATATTAAAAAAAATATTCTACAAATATAGTTGGTCTTCTACTTTTATTGCTAGTTGTATTGGCAATGATATTTGTTTTTTGTTGACTTTGCCAATATCACAGTGTTCGCGGTTTGGTCCCCACAAATGCACAATAATCACGTACGTGATTTTATTTAAAGAAAATCTTATCGTGAAAGAATTAATAAGAAACGAAATTTTATAAAAAGTAAGATATGATTTCAACATACTTGATCCTTGTTTTGAAATGATGATTCTGTCCACAGTTGCATAAACAGCAACTCGCAAGTTTCTCAGATCTCCTCTATTGAGCAGTTCCACAGCTCCATGTCTCTTCCCCACTCCATCAAAGGTCGAACCCACAACTTTAGTTCCAACCTTATGATCAACACTAAACCCATTGTCCGGACCAACCCCAGCTTCCACTAGAGCCTCTTTCACAACAGACTGCCAAACTGCAAAATTCGACCGGAACATAAGACTCTCTTCGACCCACCGGTATGCCTCCTCGACCGAGTCCATGTCCCATTCGATGCCTGAATTCAAAAGGAACTCGTCGTCGGCTTGGGAATAAACACCGGCATTGATCATGCTGGTGCCTCCGAGAACTTTGCCTCTAACGTTTGCAACGCCGTCTTCGGAGGTGAACCTCTGTGCCACTGTTTGGCCGTCGTCTTCTTGCATGAGGTTGGCAAAAAACCCGGCTACGTGCAAGACGTTTGGGTATTTTTCGGGAGGGCCGCCTCTCTCGAGGACAAGTACGGAGCGTTGTTCCGATAGAGTCGCAGCTAATGGGCAACCTGCTGTGCTGTTGCAGATATGGAGCCAAATCAAGTAGACAACCCAACAAAAGGAAGGAAAAGGGAGAAAATCGCGTCCTCGAAGGCAAGGAGCAAGCACCGCGGCTTTGGCAGAAGAGCGCCGCGGCGCTGGGGCGAGGGCGCCTAGGCGCCAGGTGAAGAGCGCCTAGGCGCCAGGACAAGAGCGCCTAGGCGCCATGTGGAGAGCGCCTAGGCGCCAGGAGGATTATGCCGAGGCGTCGAGTGGTGAGCGCCTAGGCGCCAGGTGAATTGCGCCTAGGCGCCGCAGGGGAGCGCCGCAGCGCTCGTTTAACGAGCGCCGCGGCGCTGACGCGCTGTGCTGCGCGATGTTTTTTGAATCAAAATCGAATTCAAAGGTCCCAAAAACGGGAAACCACTAGGGTTTCCCATTAGTTGCTATTTTTCTCCTCCTTTGGTTATAAATAGACATAAGGTGGCTAGGGTTGTGTGTGTGAAAATTATGAGTGGCATAATTTTGTGAGAGGCAAAAATTCTTGAGAGCTCCATCCTTGAGAGAAGAAAAATTCCCATTGGGTGTTAGATAGAAGAGAGTTTTGGTAAGCACAATTTGTGAGTGTGTGAGAAACTGCTCTTGTAATCTGTAATCTCCTTCATCATAGTGGAATCTGCAAGCGGCAGAAACAGGACGTAGTCTCAAATTTGGACGAACCTGTATAAAAATTTGGTGTCTCTTTTTCTTCTTTTCTCCTATTTATTTTCTGCAATTGTTCGTTCTTGCGATCCTTGGAATTAGGAGGCGCCTAATTCCCCAACATGTGCCACCTCCAATCACTATGTAGTCATACTCTTCCTCCCATGGCATGTCACTTGCGTTGCGTACAGATTTCATGTAACTAAAGTCTGAAACCAAAATAATAATAATATTAATATTAATATTAATAATAATACACTGATAGCTTGTTTGGTAGACAGTATTGTATTGTATTATATTGTATTTTTTATATATAATATAATACAATACAATGCAACACAATACGACGTACCAACGTTAGCAATATCACCTTGTTTACATGTCAATTTTTTCATTATGTAAAATAAGTGTTTTATGTTGTTTTTGATTCTATTCAATTAGCTTAAACTAAAAGGCCAAACTTCATATCAAATATATGTATCTCAAATGAAAGTAAAATTTGTTAAAAAACTTTCGTACCATGATCAGATCGCGTGGAAAATGCATGAACCTGAAGTTGGCTACGAAAGCTGAAAGCAACTTGAGCCATTTTTATCTCTGCCTATGAAGCCACAATATTTATACTGAGAGCAGTGCTATATATCCCAAGGTGGTCCCCACCTGGTGGGGATAACATTTTTCTCATCGAGTTGCTCCAATGTGTTGAGATATAAATAAATTTTGACATTTTATTCAGCAAGAAAACAAAAATCGTGACCTTTTATAAAATAGTTCTGTTTAGGAGAATTTTTTTTTTCTTAAGTTGTGGACGTGGTTGGATATTTTGACCGCAATAGCGCAACACAATCGATTTATATCAGATTTTTTTTTTTCAAAACTGTAGTCAACGTTTTTATGGATGAAGTTAACGCCCAGTTTTGGAGATTCAATAAAATCAATATTCAATATTGCATGCGCCTTGCAAGACGGACAAGTAAATAGGAATTCACCTGTCTTTCTCCAGTGAACCACATCATTTTGATGCCGTACATTTTTATATTTTGTCTATGTCAGTTTTTGTAGTTATATTTCTCTTTCTTGATGTATACTACATTAAATACTGTGTGTATATTACATTTGCAGTTAATATTTTTCTTTCTTTAGTGTATATTACATTAAATGCTATGTAACTACATTTCTCTTTCTTAGTGTATATTGCATTTGTAGTTATATTTCTCTTTCTTAGTTACATTAAATACTATGTCAGCTTTTTTGTAGTTTTATTTCTGTTAGTGTAATATTACATTTGAAGTTTTTACATTAAATTCTGTCAGCTTTTTGTGGTTATATTTCTCTTTTTTTGGTGTCTGTTACATTTGTAGTTATATTTCTCTTTCTTAGTGTATGTTACATTAAATGCTGTCAGTTTTTTTGTAGTTATACTTCTCTTTCTTAGTGTATATTACATTTGTAGTTATATTTCTCTTTCTTAGTGTATATTACATTAAATGTTATGTCAGCTCTTTGTAGTTCTATTTCTCTTTCTTAGTGTATAAATGCTATGTTAGCCTTTTGTAGCTATATTTCTCTTAGTGTATATTACATTTGGAGCTATATTTCTCTTTCTTAGTGTAGATTACATTAAATATTGAGTCAAATTCAGCATATATATTCTATCTAAATCTTTTTCAATTAATCATTCAACTTAAAATAATTATATGTTTAGCTTTAAAATATTACTTCTTATTCTTTGAACTGACGCTTGCTTTCCCATTGGAGAGATGTTTTTTTTTCTTGAGAAATGGATAAGCATTGAGCAGTGAAAATATGGAAGACGACAATGGATGCACTCCATGTGATTTAAGTGGATAGTGTTCAAGACACAGAAAAAAAGAGTTTAAGAAGGTTTAAGGCAAAGAAATTTCAACACTAACCAACATGAAAGTTGAAAAACATGTATTATACTTGCCACGTCAATTTGAATGTCTTTTTAAAAAGGTTTTGATTTTTTTATCATGATATTTTATGAAAACAATCAAGGAATTATGTCATGATTCTTCTTTAAAAAAAAAGTATGGTTCACAAAAATAAAGAAGCCATCGTTAAAAAAAAAATTAATGAAACACATTAAAAGAGATAAACATAACCATGAAAAGCTGACATTGACAAAGTATAATATAAAATTGTGATTGTGATATATGTAGAATTGTGATGTTTGGTATTTGAATTTTTAAGATTGTGATTCTTGTTTAGGATTGTGCATTGTGATTGTGATTATTTTTAGAATTGTGTGGTTATGGTTAAGTTAGTAATAAGTTGTTTAAGTTAGTGATTTTTGTTGAAAATAAAAAAAAATTAAGTTAGTATAATATAAATTTATTTTAATGCATTATAGTAATTAAAAAATTGAAATAATAAATGTTGAAATTATTAATAATAATGATTTAAATATCACACTCAAAGATGTTATTTCTAACCAAAAAAATTAAAATAAGAAAATGAAAATTTAATCTAACAATTAATGGACTAATCAATTAATTAAGTATAAAGTAAAATAATATAATAAATTGTTATTACAAATTGATGCACAATATTATAGTTTAATAATTATAATCTTATTGTTTGAGAATTAATTAATTAATATATTGTTTTAATTAATTGATATGAAAAATAAATTGAATTTAAAATTATATGTTATTATAAATAGATAAATAATTATAATATTTTTGTTTATAAAAGTTAAGAAATTAATTTTATTTAGAAACAATAAGAACAATAAAATTATCATACAACTTGATGAGATTGCATAAAATTTAATAAAATTATTTTTTGAAGATGGTTTAGTTTGATATGTGACTTCATAGTCACAAAAACAACATAAGTAGGTACAATTTTATGTTTATATTTTGCACGTACATGCATAAGTTTACTTTAAACCTATTCGAGGATTGATAGATAGTAACACCAATGCCTGAATTATCCCATTTGGGTAGTTTAGTATTGTAATTTACATATTTGTCATTTAATTTCACTCGCGCCTTTGGTAGAGGGTTTGGTACATCTTCCTTTGTTCTCTGGGTGTACGCCAAATAGCACACTTAGGAGGACTAAAGCAAGATGTTATCAAAATTTCTACCAAAAAAGGGCGTTGTGGGATGAGTGACACAATACTGAATGGGATAGGGCCTTACCCTATAGGTTTAGAGTAAATCTACCAAAGATCGACACCTTGACTTGTAATCGCCCTAACGTATGATCTAATGTTGTCACATCTGATGTTGATGTAATGTTAAAAGACAAGTCTCCTGAAGAAGATGATGACTTTGATTTGCAAGAAGAGGAGGATGAAAATTTATATGAGTACATTGAAGAGGAAGATGATGAATTCGAAGACGATGATGACACTAATGATGATGGTGACATTCAAGACATTAGCACTAACTCAGAATAGAAATTATGTATAGCGGCCCTTGAATTTTATATACATATCATTTTGGACCAATAGGCAACCATGTTTGGACCAATTGCTACATGTGCTGGCTTTTCAGGTGGAACACAGCCTCTACCCGACCCGTATAGAGTTCCGTCATATTGTCAATTGGGTATATTACGACCTAATTGCAAATTTGTGAAGTTTATGGTAAACTAATTTTAATTTGAAATATTGATTAATATTTTTAGCACTAGATGCCATACTTTGTCGTTGTTTCGGTCGAGATAAGGCAAAGGTTCATGAGATTGCTACATATGTGGAGAAGTACAGAAAGATTCCAGTCAAATTTGATGAGGCCGACGGTACCTAGAAGGCATTTGGGGTGCTTCGGCTTGTGGTTTGAAAGTGCCATCAGGATTTACACATGAGATGCATATGAGTTGTCCCATGATGTTTGGAGAGATATAAATGCCCAATATAAGAGTCAAATTTAATCGTGTATGCTAGTATTCATAAATTCAACTTCATGTTATATAACATAATTATTATAGAACATAATAAAACTACTTATCATGATTTTGAATGTGCTACAATATTAGTTTGTTCTTGATTACAACTACCTATACGGTATCCTCCATGGTTAGTTGATAGGGAGGCATCCAAGTGCTACAAGGACTAGAAGATCGACCTCCACGAGCACTTCAAAGAACTTGGAGGATCAACAAATGTAGCACACGTCAGAGCGGACCCCTCAAGGACCTCAGGAATCAAGAACACTAGGGTTGTTGTTGCGATAGGTTCATGTCTGGGAAAATTGCAAGTAACTATATATCTGCTAAGTTGGTTTGTTATTATATATATTAATCTCAATATTGCTAATACTAAATACTATTATAAATACAAAAAGTCGGCAAAAAATAAAAACAACCATGGCAACCAGAAGTGGTCAAGTTTGCATGGTCGTATATCCCTCTCATAGCATTACAAGAAAAAGATTAGTAAGTTTTTTTAATTACAATTAATTGTAAAAGTTATCAAAGAATGTATTATTTTAACACATTCAAATCATTATATAGACCAACACAGTGATCCAATAGCTAATGCCTACCCTAGACAACTAGGCAGACATGCATTGACATGGAGAGACTTAGGTTAACCCTGAAGCATAGCTGACTTTTGTAAGTATTTTTAATTTCATTATTATATTTTCTCATTCAAATCAGTTTGTGTATTTATAACATGTGTTTATTATTATTTGTGTAGAATACGATGAAGTGGAAAAGACAAACCCAGATGACACAGTCTGCTTCCTCTCCACCTGCACCTATTTTTAAGGAGGACGGAATTTTGGAGCAGGTTCTAGGTAGACGTAAAGGATATAGGACTAGAGTAGACCCCATAATCCCATAGATGATTTACTCTAGTGTTGGTTCATCCTCTAGCTTTGGTCAGACGGAACATCTTCGATGCCTGTTGACTTGCATGTGGGAGATTTTATATGAAGATTGTCTAAGTACAACATGTATATGTACCACAACTGCCTCTTATGATGCCTCCAACTTTTGTTCATCTAGGCCTTTTGCCTCCTCCTGATGTTGCTGACAATAACGATAATAGCACTAACAATGCTACAAATTTAGGGGATTAGATTGTATTTTTTTTCTTCGTTCAATATTTTGATACATTATGTTGGGTTTTCATTTTATTATTGAAACAATGTATTATAAATTTTTTTAATATTAATTTTTATTTTCATTATTGTAAGTTGATTATTTCTATTTGAAATTAAAATTAATAACAATTATTAAAAAATATTAAAAATTTAATAATATTTAAAAAAGTTTAATTGTTGTTGCAAAAAATAAGAACAAAACATGTTTGCGACAATGATTTTGGAAAAAGTTATCGCAAATAATGATGCCACATCATCATCAAAACAAGAAATTGCGGCAACATTATTTAAAATTGTCATCGCTAAAAATATTGACCACATCACACCAATGACGATCTCGATGACATAATTGTGGCGACATTTTTGCAACAGCTTGTCGTCGCTAATACAAATGTGACAACATGTGTCGTTGCAAATAATTATTTGTGACAAATTTTTTGCAACAACATATCATTGCAAAAACTTTATTTGCAATGACTTTCCTTCTTTTGCACCCTATTTGTTGTAGTGATTGCATTGTTCGAACAATATTATTGATATAATTTAAGTCAGAGGAGAAAAACATAGAGGTGATTTAAGTCTATGTATATGACCATGAGATGGTATTGATATGATTTGAAGTCTTGCCTTAGCTTATTGCGAATCAACTTGTCGAATTTCTATGTTCTGTTTCTGTGTTTAGCATAAAAGAGAAAAAAAAAAAGTTCTGGCTTAAATTAGTGATAAATCCACATTTTTATCATGGTTGGGACTTGGCAAATGAAGCTGCGGAGGTTACATATGTAAATAAAATATAGTCGTCTCTTTAAATAAAATATTTTTTATGACTGTTTTATTTGTTCATTAATAATTTTTCCTCACTTTTAATTATAGGACCAAATGGTTTAGAAGAGACAAACGCAGGCCCCACAGGCCACATTTGCCTCTTCAACCTTTACCATTAACGAGGTTGCCATACTTGTAATAGCACTAGGGATACGTAGGGGTCACCAAACCGAAGTAGGACCTTGACTGAGTCAGAGAGAGTCAGGTTCCAATTCCACATCCTCTGGTTCATAGTCCAAGCATACTAAGTTGCCTCCGGAGGTGCAAAACTAGCTCACACATATGTATACCAACAACATGGAGCTAGTTAATCAATTGAGGCAAACTAACCTTGCAATCACTATCAACATATCTCCATCCTCGGCATCTATTGCCCCTTGTGTTGAAAAAGAAGAGGAAGAAGGTGAAGAAAATGTAATTTAGGTGATTGGACATTTTGTATAATATTGAACTTGTGCTACGTTTATTTTTTACTTGTTATTAGACCATACACTGTGTTTTATTTTATTTTCTGAAGTATATGTCATATTTTGTGTTATGTTACTTGATATGAATAATAGGATTTTTAAAATTATTAGGCATCAATTATTTGATTATCACTTATTTGCATTTCAATTATTATTGAAATTTACGAAATTAATAAATATTTTCCAATAAAAATTTAATTTAAAAATCAAAACAAAAAAATTTAATTACAATTAAATATATATTTTTTGGATTTAAAAAATAATCTTAATACTTATGCGCAAGTTTTTTAGTGACGAAAGTTGTCATTAAATCCCCTTTAAATTTTAAAAATTTTCAAAAATTAAAAAAAATTTAGCGATGATATTTTCAAAAATTTCATTGTTAAAAATTTTTGATGACGTTATCTGCCTGAAGTCGTGACCTCCAAAAATAATGATGATATGTTGTTGCAAAAATTTAGTTGCAACACGTGCCGTCACTAAAAAACTTTTAACGACAACAAGATTTATTAGCAACGACAAGCCCACTTTTACCAATGGCGAAAGCTCTGATTCTTGTAGTGCGTGTGGAGTCATAACTTGTTAGGGAGGCAATGAGGACCTGGAAAGACATTTATTAATACCTGAACTTAAGGAAGAATGAACATTGAATAAGTGTACACACACCCTCATGTTTAAGTTGACCAAGAACTTGTGGTACTCCAGTGACAGCTTTCCTTGGAGATTTACCCACTCACTCTTATTGTAGTTCTCTCGAATGGTCTCCATCACTGAACTCATTGAGGGAGGATAGCAGGAAATTGCGGCCGAGTTGTCCAAAAGGACAATAGATATTGGTCGCAACTACTTACTTTTAGGGGACCTCTAGGCTATTGAGGTCGGGCTAGAGGTAAATGGTGTACAGGTATTGTACTAGCTACTCTTCGAAGAAGAATCCCCATTGGGCTGACCAAATGAAGGGAGTTTCTTGGACCATGAAGTTTCGGCATTTTGTTTATTGCTTTGCTCTACCTCGGTCCCCTAGGAAAAATTTCCCTCTCTTTTCAAACACTTGGACTTCGACACACTATCTATCACCGAAAAAAATAAATCAAGTGGGTCGTTTACACTTTAGTTTATTGCAAGTGTCAAAATAAAGCAAAGATGACACTTCACCTTCTTCTTCCTCTTCCTCATTATTGAGGTTCAAAACCTGAGCTGGCTTGGATAGAGCTACCTGATCACCGCCTTCTATAGTCTCAGTTACTATGGACAAAGGCAAAGCTAAATTACTTAGCCTAGCCGCAAGAAAGTTATATCCAGTTGCCAAAGAAGCATACGATCTAAACTGCTATGGGACTTTGAACGCGACTTTTAACGGGCAACTTCATCTTCGTTTAGACTTGGCCGAGGAGGAGTGATGGCTGCGCAAGAAAAAAGAATAGTTAGAGTGAATACAACCAAGGCTATCAAGGAAGATAATAACAAGTAGAAGTAGTAGGTAGGGCACTGACCACAGGAAGAGATGTAGTGGTGAACAAGAATAAGAAACTCCTTCTCAAAAAAGTGTTTATCGAAAAAGCCCTTCAAGAAAATGAAGGAATCCTCCCAACCATGGGGAAAACTGGGAAGGCCTATAATAGGTTCTCCCATATTTGGGTAAGAGCCAAGGTTGTAAAAGTCGGGCTAATTGAGTACTGCCTTGCACATGAACATATACAAAAATCTTACGGACGGTCAGCTGCACCTTCTGGTGGACTATCCAAAGAATATAAGATCTCGACAAGATTTGCCAGCCACTAAGGTTGAGCTGAGGAGGTGCAATTCCAAATTCATTAAAGATCGTCTTGTTAAATGGCAGATAGGTGAGAAAGACACCACATGGAAGCATATTCATATATACAACAATGGTGGCCTCCGGTGGATCAGATACTCTATCTTTGGGTCATGGCATTATATACCTGAGGCCAGAGGAGAAGAACGATTCTTGAAACTTCTTTTAGACAATCCCATGGAGCACCTTGGACTGGAATTCTGCAGCAACTAGGTCCTCCACATACTTTCACTAGAGGTAAGGGATATAAACGCTCCGCTTCAGGGTTAATCTATGGAATGATCATTTTATCCTTAACATTGATAGGAATCCCCTTAAAAAGGTTGTCCACTTAGTCAGTCTTGTCAGAATTTGTTAGAAATCAAAGCAATAAGCAACAAAAAATTGAGAGAAAATTGCACACAAGATTTACGTAGAAAAACCCTAATGAATGGTGAAAAAACCACGGGCAGAGGAGAAGCAATGCACTAATCACAAAACGAAAATTACAATGGTGTTTAGAGCGCTCAAATATAAAAATTCACTCACACAATCACTCACAAACTCATAAGACTGAGTTCTCTATATCACTCTCAACACTATAATCTATATGAAATTTTGTGACCTCTAATGTGTCTCACTCTAAACTATAGAGAATAAGACATATTTATATATATGAGGACTCAAACCCTAGCCTAAAAATAATCCAAAAAAGCGTGAAATATACAATCAGGTCACATTGAAGCACTACGACGCTATTTTCAAGCGCTGTGGTGCTTGTTTTCCTAGATTGGAGCACCGCAGCGCTGCTTTCAAGCGCCGCTGCCTTACCTTTTTGCCTTTGCCTTAGAATGGGTTTTGGGTCACAAAATAACAATTTCCACCTTGACACAAAATCCACCATAAAGAACTCCAACATGTAATTAACCAAATTCTCTACCTCTTCCACAAAGCCCCAATGGGCAACTAACCGGCACGAGTATGAACTCCAACCAAGTTCAAGCAATGCTCAAACTTAGCTGTAGGTAACGACTTAGTCATTATATCGGTAGGATTATCATGTGTAATAATCTTGCTAACAACAATATCACCACGAGCAACAATATTATGAACAAAGTGATAACGAATGTCAATGTGCTTCGTCCTCTCATGAAACATTTGATCTTTAGTGAGAAAAATAACGCTTTGACTATCACACATCACCATAGAAGTCTGCAAGTCTTCACTGAGTTCTCCAAATAGGCCTTTCAACCAAATAGCTTCTTTGGAAGCCACTGTAATAGCCATATATTCAACCTTAGTAGTAGACAAAGCAACAGTAGCCTGCAAGGTAGCCTTCCAACGATAGCACAACCACCAACTGTAAACACATACCCAGTAAGCGACCTTTTCTTATTCAAGTCTCCAACATAATCAGAATCAACGTATCCCACCACACCATCTCTAGTCCTCCCAAAGTGCAAACAAACATCAGTGGTACCATGCAAGTATCTGAGAATCCATTGCACCACTTTCCAATACTCTTTATCTGGATTTGCCATGTATCTACAAATTGCACTAACTGCATATGATAAATCTGGGAGAGAATATACCATAGCATACATGAGAGAACCGGCTACACTAGAGTACAAAACATGTGACATGTACTCAATCTCATCATCTGACTATGGAGCTAATGCAGCTAAAATTCTAAAATGTGCTATTTATAGAGTGCTCATTGGTTTTGCTTTCTGCATGTTGAACTTGTGCAAAACTTTTTCGATATGCCCTTTTTGACTCAGATATAGCTTATCTACCTTTCTATTTCTCAAAATCTCCATGCCGAGAATCTTCTTGGCAGCTGCCAAGTCCTTCATCTCAAACTCTCTACAGAGTTAAGCATTTAACTTCTTAATCTCTCATTTATCCTTAGCAGCAATCAATATATCATCAACATATAAGAGCAAATAAACAAAGGACTCATCATCACCCGTCTTGTAGTAGACATAGCTGTCATAGCTACTCCTCTTAAACTCATGAGCGATCATAAATGAGTCGAATCTCTTGTACCACTGTCTAGGAGACTGTGTCAAGTCGTAAAGAGACTTTTTCAATGAGCAAACATAGTCTTCTTTACATGTAATAATGAAACCCTTGGGTTGCTGCATGTAAATGTCTTTCTCGAGCTCTCCATGTAAAAATGCAGTCTTCACATCTAACTGCTCAAGCTCAAGATCATAAGTGGCCACAATACCAAGCAAGGCTTGAATTGAGCTATGCTTAACCACAAGAGAAAAAACATCTGTAAAGTCAACAACTGGAACCTGAATGTATCCTTTTGCAACTAGTCGAGCCTTGTACCTAGCATCTTCAACTCCAGATGTGCCTTTTTTTCTTTTAAATGCCTATTTGCAGCGAGCGGTTAACAACTTTCTTCCCTTTGGGTAACTTCATCAAATCCCATGTGCCATTCTTATGTAGGGATTCCATCTCCTCTTGCATAACAATCATCCACTTACTAGAGTCAACTGAATTAACTGCCTCTGAATAGGTAGAAGGTTCCTCTTCAGACTCAATACCTTCTGCCACTGATAAAGCATAAGCCACCAAGTTGGCCTCAGCACACCTCTGTGGAGGCCTAACATCTCTCCTTAGTCTATCTTTAGCAATAGAGTACTATGGTGGTGGCGGTGATGGCGATGGGGAAGCACTATCGCCTTAACTCTCTAAACTTGACTGGAAAGTCGGATCGAATGATGTACTTGTCTCAACTTGAAACTCCACTTGCCTGCCAGATCTCTCTTCTGCTTTCCAAAAACACAATGCTCACAGAACTCTATCTTGCCTGTGCACTGTCCATTAAGAAGCCCTCGCTTACACAACTCTGCCATCCTAAGCTCACTCATATGCCCCAGTCGCATATGCCATAACTTAGTGAGATCACTATCAGACATAGTGGATATAGTAACTTTTGCATCACCAACAACTGTAGTACCCCACAGAATATACAAACTAACAATCTTCTTTTACGCTTTCATCATCGCAAGAACGCCTTTACTGACTTTCAAAACTCCACCTTCACAGGTGTACTTGTACCCTTTAGCATCAAGAGTGCCTAAGGAAATTAAATTCCTCTTAAGATCAGGGACATGCCTTACATCACCTAGTGTCCTCACTACACCATCATGCATCTTAATTTTGACAGTACTAATACCAGCAACCTTGTATGGGGCATTGTTTCCTATCAAAACAAAGCCCTTAGGAACCGTCTCATATGTTGAAAACCAGTCTCAGTTGGGACACATATGAAACGTACATGTAGAGTCAAGAATCCAATCCTCATAGGGTTTAGAATCACCATCAGAAATTACCAAAAACTCACCACCAGAGCCTTCTTCAACGACACTAGCCTCACCGGTATCCGATTTCTTCCCTTTTTTAATTTTTAGCCCTCTTGTTTTTATTTTGTAGCTTATAACATTCAGTTTTAATGTGCCCTTTCTTCTTGCAATAGTTACAAAACTTCTCTTTATTTTTGGATTTAGACTTACCTCTATTCTCAGTCCCAGAACTTCTCTCTTGGGTTCTACCTCTAAAAACTAGACCCTCTCCTTGTGTTCTTGATCCAGTCACTAACTGCTTCATCTTTTCTTTAGAAAATAAAGCCTCGTAAACCTCATCTAGGGTAAGAGTGTCCCGACTTGTAACGTCCAGAAATTTATTTAGTGTTAATGTAATGTACATGATAGATTAGTGTGCCATAATTAATGTTTTAACTTTAATTAGATTATTTGGTTGGATTTTTAATTTTTGGTTGTTTTGTTAAAATTGATGCATTCAAATGATTTCTTATTGTTTTAAAATGATGTTTTGAGTTTTAAAACACAACAATTTGTAAAATGTTAAAAATACTCCGTTTTGCAAAACCGTGGGCGGCACATGGTTTTCGCACAGTAAAACCGCCCACCGATTTTCTCTATTTATTTCCTTCCTTCCTCTCTCTCTCCTCACTCTCCCGTGACATTCTCTCTCTCTCTCTGCAGCTCTCTTTCTCTCTCAATTCTCTCTCAAATTTTGAACTCCATTTCGAATCCAAGCTTCGGGTTAGCAAGGAGGAAGCTCGGGGACGTGATTCTACAACCGAAAACGTGGATTGAAGCTTCGATTCGAGGTTAGATTCGAAATTTCTAAACTTTTTCTAAAAATTTCAATTTTGCGCAATTTTGAAATCTAGGTTTGTTTAAGCTTAGAAAACCATGGATTTGTGTTAAATGAACTTAGAACAACTAGAATCTAAGCTTAGATTGAAGAAAAATGGATTGGATTCAAGATTTTTCATTTTTCTCCTCTTTTTCTCATTTTTGGATTTTTGAGGATTTTGAGTTTAAATGTTGTTTAAATGAGTCCAAACATGTTCTAGAATGTTTTTCTATCAACTATAGTTGTTTTTCATGCATGGGATTTGAGAAAAACAGGTTAGAAACAAGATTTGGATTTTGGGGATCGAGAAACCCATGGCTGGGATTTCTGGGTTTTCCCAGTTCGGCAGGTCGAAGTTCATGTTCGGCAGGCCGGAGTGATGATCGGCAGGCCGGTGTTCTTCCGACCGGCAGGCCGAATCTGGGGAAATGTTCGGCAGGCCGAACCTTGTTTCCGGCAGGCCGAACTGTGCAGTTCGGCAGGCAGAAGCAGGGCGTCCGGCAGGCCGACCGAGGCGTGGAAAATTTTGTGATTTTTACCCGTTTTCACTGTTTTGAACCCAGATTTAAATCCCAACCTTATAGGATGATTTTAAAGGTACAAATGGCACACTAGGACATCATGAAATGATTTAGTAACATAGAATGTCTCAAACTAGATATTGATCGACTTAGTTTGTATCTAGGATCGTTCGTGGTTCCGCGGAGCTAACGTATGGCGGGCCAGGATTTCGGTGTGGGGCATCGGCACGAATATTGAGGTAGGACTTCTATCCTATTTCTTTGGTAGCCTGGTTTTGAAATGTTTTGGCTTTAAAAATGATTTCTATCAAAATGTTTTCAACGGTTGTTTGAAAATGGTTTTATCGGTTATATTTTAATATACCGTGATTATGAAATGAACTTCATAATAAATGTAACTGACAACACTCGGTAATTGGGTTTTGAATAACAATGATAATAAACACTAAGGCATGATGCCATATCAGAGATCGGGTCGTGTAGCGATCAACCTTGGGGGCAGGTCCCGAAACCCAGCTGGGCCACTACGGTGGTGATTTCATGGTTTGCCTAGGTAAAAGTAAATTGGTGTTTTGATTTGACGAGTAGACTGTTCTGTGTTAGAACGGTTCTACTCAAATTATTTATTTATTTATTTATTTAAGTTTCCTTTGAATAACTTCTAGTGATGCTATGTTTCCTTGCCTTAAATTATTTTATAAAACATAGTCCTACTGAGCCTTTCGCTCACGTTTTATTGTTTTTAAATTTTCCCCCCCTCTAGGTGGTTTCCCATTTAGGTTTGGAGAAGATTCTTCGGACCGAACTCAGGAGCAATAGGAGAATTTATTTATATTCTGTATTATTAATCAAGGCATGTAAGACTTAACTTCATTTGTACTTGGACTGTAAATTGTATTTATGATATTATCAGAACCATGTGTGTGCACAAGTTGTGGGTTGTGGAACCCCTACTCGCGATTTTTATTTAATATTATTATTTGTTTAATATTTATAAATTTTTTTATAAAATGTGGTGGAAAATCTCTTTATTTCTTACTTAATTGGATTCTTAAACACTTAATTTTAATTAAATTCTCTTTTAATTAATCTAAATATTCTGCCACGTCACCTCCCGTACCCCGGGGCGTGACAGAATGGTATTAGAGCTCAAGGTTATGAACCTTGGGAATTGTGCACACATAGGTTTGACAATAAAATACCTCTGACAGTCTAAATTTTATTTTCAGAAGTGAGAGAATGGCACCTAGACGTCGTTCGACTGTTGACATTGAGTTCGGAAATGATGAGAGCATGATGAGGTCTATGTTTGCGGCTTTCCGGCAGATGGCAGCCAGGGCTAGACCGGAAGACTCCAGTGTTAGTGGTCGGCATGCTTTCTTTAAGGAATTCTGGCGGGCGTCTATTCCGACTTTTGATGGCAATGGGGATCCGCAGTTAGCTGAGTATTGGTTGGATTCGATCTTGAAGCATCTGGATACTCTCGGTGTGCCTGAGGAGTATCGAGTGGAGTTTGCGGCGTATAAGCTTGAGGGTGGCGCCAACACCTGGTGGAAACAAACTAAGCGTCTGGAGCGCGGTGGCGATATTGGTTGGGACAAGTTTGAGGAGCTATTCTATGATCGGTATTTTCCGCGGGGATATAGAGACCAGAAGGCAGTTGAGTTTTATAGATTGCAGCAGGGTGATCTATCAGTTCGAGAGTATGAGGCAAAGTTTAACGAGTTGGCTAGGTTTGCTCCATCAGCTGTGGCATCGGAGCGTGAGAAATGCATCAAGTTCCAGGAAGGGCTCAAGGCTCCTATTCGGCGGCAGTTGGTTGCTCTACGGCTTAGGAGTTTCTGAGAGCTTGTGTCGTCGGCGATCTCCGTGGAGAATGATTATGTGCAGTATTGTGAGGACCGAGCCAAGGCTTCAAGAGGACCGCAGAGGAGTGGCAGGAAGAGCATTAGTAGTCGTCTAGCTCCGGGGAAAGGCAAGCAAGGTGGTGCGACCAGTGGTAGCAGCAGTTCATCTGGCAGCGGGCGCAGCAATCCCTACAGCTTCCATTGTCATTTCTGTCAGCAGCCCGGCCACATCAAGAGGAATTGCCCGATCAGGAGTGCTCGTCTTGGATCTCAGACCAGGGAGGATGCCAGTCGTTAGTCTCAGCCTCAGCCTCAGACCCTACCTCCGCCTTCGCAGTACCCGCAGTTGCAGTATCTGCAGTTTTCTCCTCAGCAATTCCCATATCCGGCACGGGGGCAGCAGCCGCAGTATTTTCAGCGCAGTGTTCCTCAGTATAGAGCGCCGAGTACAGGTAGTGTGCAGTCGTCTCCATCTCAGCAGCATCGGCCGAGTAATGCAGGACCCAGTAATGTCGGTAGAGGAAAAGGGAAGGCGCCAGTGCAAGTTCATGCAATGGCATCTAGAGGGTCAGATTCTCAGACTGGTAACGCTGTTGTCGATGGTATGGTTTTGGTTTCTAGATCCTTAGCTCGTGTTTTATTTGATACCGGTGCCTCTCATTCTCTCATTTCGAGTTCTTTTGTACATGCCTTGGGATTAGAAGTAGAAGAGTTTAATGAACCCCTAGTTATAACTTCTCCCTTGGGGCGGGTGTGTGTAAATTGTATCTGTAAATCATGTAAAATAAAGATTGGGGATGAGATTTTGAAAAGTGATTTGATTATACTCCCCATGAGTTCCTATGATGTGATTTTAGGGATGGACTGGTTGTCCAGGTATAGTGCAGTCGTGGACTGCCAACTTAGAAAAGTGACCCTAGTGTCTGATAGGGGGACGGTAATCACTTACCAGGGTGGTGGTGATTGGCTAATGAGTGAGCGCCTTATAAAGTCATGTCTAGGAGGGCGAAGGAATCTAGATTGTTTCGCTTTTCTTGCCAATCTAGATTGCGAGCCCTATGTTTCGAGTAGTAGTGTAGCGATTTCGGTGGTTGATGAGTTCGAGGATGTTTTCCCCGACGAGTTGCCAGGGTTACCACCGCATCGGGAGATTGAGTTTGGTATCGAGTTGTTTCCAAGGACATAACCGATTTCTATGGCACCTTATCGGATGGCGCCAGCAGAAATGAAGGAATTGAGGAAGCAACTTCAGGAGCTTGCTGATAAAGGATATATCCGGAATAGCACATCTCCGTGGGGAGCACCTGTTTTGTTTGCTAAGAAGCACGACGGGACTCTCAGGTTATGTGTGGATTATCGGCAGCTGAACCGTGTTACGGTGAAGAACAAGTATCCCTTGCCTAGGATTGATGAGCTATTTGATCAGTTGGGAGGTTCGCGATACTTCTCAAAGATTGATTTGCGTTCAGGTTATCATCAGCTCAGGATCAAGGAAGAGGATATTCCCAAGACAGCTTTTAGGACTCGGTATGGGCACTTCGAGTTTCTGGTTATGTCGTTTGGGTTAACGAATGCTCCGGCAGCTTTTATGGATCTAATGAACAGGGTATTTAGGCCGTATCTGGATCAGTTTGTGATCGTGTTCATCGATGATATTCTTGTGTATTCTAAGACTTGGGAGGAGCATGAGCAGCATCTTCGGATCGTGCTTCAGACTCTGCGGGAGCACTAGTTGTATGCTAAGAGGGAAAAGTGTGAGTTTTGGTTGACTGAGGTCAAGTTTCTAGGTCATGTCATCTCGGAGCATGGTATTTCAGTGGATCCATCCAAGATTGAGGCTATATTGGAGTGGGAACGACCAAGGAATGTAGCGGAGATTCGCAGCTTCTTAGGTCTGGCTGGATATTACAGGAAATTTGTAAAGGATTTTTCAAAGATTGCAGCTCCATTGACAAGATTGATCAAGAAAAATGTCAGGTTTGAGTGGAAATGGGAGCATGTGACGATGGATTTCCTCACAGGTTTGCCGAGGATGGAGCAGCGGCACGATGCAGTTTGGGTTGTGGTCGACAGGTTGACGAAATCGGCGCATTTCATTCCGTTTAGGTCGACGTGTTCGAGGAAGATTCTCGGGGAGTTGTATATGCAGAATATTGTGAGGTTGCATGGAGTTCCTTTGTCCATCACCTCTGATCGAGATACCAGGTTTAATGCTAAGTACTGGAGGAGTTTTCAGGAAGCTTTGGATACAGATTTGAACTTCAGTACGGCGTTTCATCCTCAGACTGATGGACAGTCTGAGCGGGTTATCCAGGTTCTCGAGGATATGTTGCGTGCTTGTGCGTTGGACTTCGGCGGGAATTGGAAGCAATGTTTGCATTTAGCGGAGTTCACGTACAACAACAGTTATCAGGCGAGTATCGGTATGGCACCATTTGAGGCGTTGTATGGGCGACCGTGTCGGTCACCTGTGTGTTGGGCCGAGCCAGAAGATAGAGTTATTCTTGGGCCAGATGAGATTCGTGACAGCAACGAGAAAATCGCGGTGATTCGAGATCGGTTGAGAGCAGCTCAGAGTCGGCAGAAGAGCTACGCAGATAGGAGACGTAGACCCTTAGAGTTTGCGGTTGGAGATTTTGTTCTCTTGAGGGTGTCACCTCGTAAGGGAACTATGCGGTTCGGAGTGAGTGGGAAGCTCGCGCCGAGGTATATTGGGCCGTTCGAGATCACTCAGCGTGTTGGTGTGGTCGCTTATCGGCTTGATCTTCCGCCCGAACTTTCTCATGTGCACGATGTGTTTCATGTGTCGATGCTTAGGAAGTGTCCACCTGAGCAGGGTAAGATAGTATCGTTTCGCGATGTACAAGTTCAGGAGGATACGACGTACAAAGAAGTGCCGATTCAGATTATCGACCGGAAAGTGATTAGCTTGCGTCATCGTGAGATACCATTGGTAAAGGTCATATGGCAGCATCATGGGATTGATGAAGCCACTTGGGAGTTAGAGTCGAGTACGCGGGAATTGTATCCGCATTTGTTTTGTTTTTGAAGTGAGTTGTAAATTTCGAGGACGAAATTTCTTTTAGGGGTGGAGAGCTGTAATGTCCTGAAATTTATTTAGTGTTAATGTAATGTACATGATAGATTAGTGTGCCATAATTAATGTTTTAACTTTAATTAGATTATTTGGTTGGATTTTTAATTTTTGGTTGTTTTGTTAAAATTGATGCATTCAAATGATTTCTTATTGTTTTAAAATGATGTTTTGAGTTTTAAAACACAACAATTTGTAAAATGTTAAAAATACTCCGTTTTGCAAAACCGTGGGCGGCACATGGTTTTCGCACAGTAAAACCGCCCACCGATTTTCTCTATTTATTTCCTTCCTTCCTCTCTCTCTCCTCACTCTCCCGTGACATTCTCTCTCTCTCTCTCTGTAGCTCTCTTTCTCTCTCAATTCTCTCTCAAATTTTGAACTCCATTTCGAATCCAAGCTTCGGGTTAGCAAGGAGGAAGCTCGGGGACGTGATTCGGCAACCGAGAACGTGGATTGAAGCTTCGATTCGAGGTTAGATTCGAAATTTCTAAACTTTTTCTAAAAATTTCAATTTTGCGCATTTTTGAAATCTAGGTTTGTTTAAGCTTAGAAAACCGTGGATTTGTGTTAAATGAACTTAGAACAACTAGAATCTAAGCTTAGATTGAAGAAAAACGGATTGGATTCAAGATTTTTCATTTTTCTCCTATTTTTCTCATTTTCGGATTTTTGAGGATTTTGAGTTTAAATGTTGTTTAAATGAGTCCAAACATGTTCTAGAATGTTTTTCTATCAACTATAGTTGTTTTTCATGCCTGGGATTTGAGAAAAACAGGTTAGAAACAAGATTTGGATTTTGGGGATCGAGAAACCCGTGGCTGGGATTTCTGGGTTTTCCCAGTTCGGCAGGTCGAAGTTCATGTTCGGCAGGCCGGAGTGATGATTGGCAGGCCGATGTTCTTCCGACCGGCAGGCCGAATCTGGGGAAATGTTCGGCAGGCCGAACCTTGTTTTCGGCAGGCCGAAGCAGGGCGTCCGGCAGGCCGACCGAGGCGCGGAAAATTTTGTGATTTTTACCCGTTTTCACTGTTTTGAACCCAGATTTAAATCCCAACCTTATAGGATGATTTTAAAGGTACAAATGGCACACTAGGACATCATGAAATGATTTAGTAACATAGAATGTCTCAAACTAGATATTGATCGACTTAGTTTGTATCTAGGATCGTTCGTGGTTCCGCGGAGCTAACGTATGGCGGGCCGGGATTTCAGTGTGGGGCACCGGCACGAGTATTGAGGTAGGACTTCTATCCTATTTCTTTGGTAGCCTGGTTTTGAAATGTTTTGGCTTTGAAAATGATTTCTATCAAAATGTTTTCAACGGTTGTTTGAAAATGGTTTTATCGGTTATATTTTAATATACCGTGATTATGAAATGAACTTCATAATAAATGTAACTGACAACACTCGGTAATTGGGTTTTGAATGACAATGATAATAAACACTAAGGCATGATGCCATATCAGAGATCGGGTCGTGTAGCGATCGACCTTGGGGGCAGGTCCCGAAACCCAGCTGGGCCACTACGGTGGTGATTTCATGGTTTGCCTAGGTAAAAGTAAATTGGTGTTTTGATTTGACGAGTAGACTGTTCTGTGTCAGAACGGTTCTACTCAAATTATTTATTTATTTATTTATTTAAGTTTCCTTTGAATAACTTCTAGTGATGCTATGTTTCCTTGCCTTAAATTATTTTATAAAACATAGTCCTACTGAGCCTTTCGCTCACGTTTTATTGTTTTTAAATTTCCGCCCCCTCTAGGTGGTTTCCCATTTAGGTTTGGAGAAGATTCTTCGGACCGAACTCAGGAGCAATAGGAGAATTTATTTATATTCTGTATTATTAATCAAGGCATGTAAGACTTAACTTCATTTGTACTTGGACTGTAAATTGTATTTATGATATTGTCAGAACCATGTGTGTGCACAAGTTGTGGGTTGTGGAACCCCTACTCGCGATTTTTATTTAATATTATTATTTGTTTAATATTTATAAATTCTTTTATAAAATGTGGTGGAAAATCTCTTTATTTCTTACTTAATTGGATTCTTAAACACTTAATTTTAATTAAATTCTCTTTTAATTAATCTAAATATTCCGCCACGTCACCTCCCGTACCCCGGGGCGTGACACGACTATACAAGATAGTATCCTTAAATGTGGCATATGATGAAGGCAATGAACATAATAAATTAACCCAGGTCTTGTTCATCATACTTGACTTCCATAGCCTCCAAATCAGACACAATCTCCTTAAACCTAGTTAAGTGATCCTTAAGAGACATACCTTCAGACATTCGGTGAGAGTATAGACGCTATTTTAGATGAATTTTGCTAGTCAGACACTTGGTCATGCATAATTGCTCCAGCTTGAGCCATAAAGCAGCAGCAGTCTTCTCCTTCAGTATATCCTGCAAAATTTGATTTGATAGATAAAGGTGTATTTACGACAGAGCCTTTCAGTCCTTACGTTCTTTTTCCTTCTTTATCCATGATGAGGCATCTTATTGAAACCCAATAACGCATCATCAAGGTTTATTTGCGTTAGAACAGCCCGCATCTTCACTTGCCATAGAGAAAACCTCGTTGTGCGATCCAACAGCGGAATATCAAATTTCATGGTTGCCATTGCAAATCAAAACCAAAGCTCTAATACCACTTGTTAGAAATCATAGCAATAAGCAACAAAAAATAAAAAGAAAATTGCACACAAGATTTTCGTAGAAAAACCCTAATGAGGGGTGAAAAAACCACGGGCAGAGGAGAAGCAATCCACTAATCACAAAACGATGTTTAGAGCACTCAAATACAAAAATTCACCCACTCAATCACTCACAAACTCACAAGACTGAGTTCTCTGTAACACTCTCAACACCATGATCTCTATGAAATTTTGTGACTCTCTAATGTGTCTCACTCTAAAGTATGGAGAATATGATATATTTATATGTATGGGAACTTAAACCCTAGCCCAAAAATAACCCAAAAACACGTAAAAACATGAAATATATAATCAGGCCGCATTGGAGCATCGCGGCGCTATTTTCAAGTGCCGCGGCGCTGGTTTTCCAGAATTGGAGGGCCGCGGCGCTGCTTTCAATAACCGCGGTGCTACTTTCAAGCACCGCGTTCCTACCTTTCTGCCTTTCCCTTTGAATGGGTTTTGAATCACAAAATAACAAAATCATTATCCAATAGCTCTGGGTTTTCCTCGTACTCATCGATTTGTTTCATCACGTCCTCGAGCACAAGTGGAGTTAGGGTACCATTCCAAAGACGTACTTGGTGGGTTAGTAGGCTTGGAACGCACTATAATAGCCTTGTTGGCTTCTTAGTCATTATGTATGTCCTTAATCATTTTCTCTGTACAACATGGAACCAAAAAAGTAGAAAAATTTAAGTCCTAATAGTCTAGAAGCATCCACCTATGAAATTTAGATAACTCCATTTAGGGGTTAAATATTAACTATGATCTCGGCAACCAAGTTCATCCTACAATCCAAAGTTTAATAGGAGCTCGGTAGTAAAAAACTGCAAACCCCAACATGTTTAAGGGCCCCCAAATAATATCAACAAATATAAACACAACTTTCCAAACCCAAAAAATGCATAAATTACATGAAAATAACGAGTTGAGGTTGGATTGAGAAAAACTTACAGGTTTGAAGAAGCAAGAGTGACAACAATCTTCACAAAAACGTTCACTCACACTAAAGAAAGCCTGCTGAGGCAGTGTTTAGCGGTAGATGGAGTAGTTAGAGTGAGAGAAATTGAAGCAAAAAGAAGAATGGGGTACTCTAGAGTGATTGTGGCAGAATTTTTCTTTAAAGGAGAAAAAGAGATGAAAAATGAATTGATGTTACGGGTATTTTTGTTAGACGAGTTTCACCTGTCAACATTTTCAAATAAACCTCTTTTATTTCTATGACTTTCTATAATGTCATTGTCAATCTAGCACTGCCTAGGCGTAGTCAAGTGTCTCGTTTTTTTACAAGGGGTTTAAGACCATCTCATCATTGTTTGCTATGTTGGTATTTCAATTGTTCATTTTGAACTCAAACCATCACGGGCCGCCTGCCATTTGCTTGGTTCGCATTTCCATTTGATTATTTAAGGTCTTACTAGTTGTCTCTTTTTTTTTTTTTATTTCTTGTGAATTTCCTTTTCATTTGACAAAATTGAGGAGAGGTATTGAACTAGAGAAAGTTATAGAAAATAAACCCTTGTTTAGTATTTCTGATTGAAAAAAATAAAAAAATAAAAACAAAAGGCTTACTTTTTTAAATACTATGTTTCAACTAAAGTTTGTTTTTTTCTAGAAAATAGTTATACACAAAAGAATATAGTTACATCATATCTTGTCTTAAAATTTCATCATTTATTGATTGTGTGATACATTGATGCCTGCAATATTCTCTACTGTAAAAAGTATAAAGCAAACCAAGTCTGCAAACCCAAACGGTGCATGGACTAATTGGTAAGGCACACAAGTTAGCTGCATGACCATGACTTGCAAGTTAGTCGTTTTGTGTTTTTTGAACTAAAAAAATAGAAGACAAACTCTTCCGTTGAAACTATTGCTTTTTCGCTGTCTCATGGATACACAGAGTTCAGCGGGCAGTTCCTAGGCATTTGCAGTTGCAAGGTTTATAGAAGATGTTGGTGCCTTCTTTAACTATTATATTGCCAGCAAATATAATCATTATATTTCGAGTAATCTATTTTAACCCGATAGGTTACAATCCTATTACTAATGAAGTAACAACTATTATAAAAAGTATATTACATATTAGACTAGACTCACAATTTTATAATAGTGAAGTTTTAACCCCAAAAGATGAATTTAATATTCTTTTATTCTATGACAAATTTTCATTTTTACTTCTGTCCTTTTTCACCTAAAATGTATTTTTACCAATTTTTTTTACTTCTGCTTTTTGTTCCAGTATCATGGTGATATAAATTTTGCCCGTACAATTTGTGAACCCTTTGTTACAACTGACTATATTTAGGATGCTCCACTGGATGAATACTGTATGCAAAAACGGGGTGATGATTAGGCTGCATATTGTAGTTGTCTGCCTGTCTTGTGAACCTTAACACATTTAAATGTGTCGTTTTTTTCCCCCTTTTGCTCCAGTAGACACCTAACACCAAATTGGAGAAAATCTACTATACTTGTGTCTTTGATGCGCCTAATTTTAGAGAATTTTTTTTAATATTAACACGTTCAAACATAAAATATTTTCTTGCCGATCTCAATGAAATTGCTTGTTCACATGCTAGGACGAGGAGGGGATCAAAATGGGGATATCTTAGAGATTTGCATAGAGCCATCAAGTTGGCTAATCCCACGGTGACAAAAATTTGAAATAATCAAAAGCTAGCTTGGGAAGTACAATTTTTTTTTTTTAATCATGGGTAATTCATTGCAATCAATTACTAAAAATATACAAAGCAAGGAACTAATAAAACACCCTGTAGTACATGAGTAGAACCTCCCCTTTGTCGATAGATTAATCAATAAATTCAGATGACACTTAAAGAGACAAACACACGCCGGAAAGCCGTAAACGAGAACGTACATCGGCAGACTAAAACCAAGCACGGGTACTCTTTTTGGCAAAATTTTCCTGTTTGATAGGATCCCCCAATCGATCAAAGGGCAAGACATTACGGCCCTTAGTCTACTGCCCTCTACAATGGATGAATCTTTCCATTGGACAAGGGGACACCGCTCAGTAGCATTGAAGGTAACATTGACACCTCTTAGACCCAAATCTAAAGAATCAAAAACTCTGACCCAAACCAATTTGAACGAAACATGCAGACTCTTAAGAGACGGGAACACCACCACATTTATTACAACAATACAATAGTGTAACATTGAATCTAAACTACTATCAATCGATAAGAACGCCGTCGGTCTTATTACAGTGAACCCATAAAACACACACAATGCAAAAACACAACATAAGAACTCCGTCTTTACCACGATCCCTAAACCCGAGTATCCTCGATGCCTTCCATCGTGAAGCCTTAATCTCCTAGCCAAGGTCACTTGCCTGCCGAAGAGCCCTACAGCTCCTTTTCTTCCTTCCCCATAGTACCCTCCTTGGACCTCCCCATGGCAGAGCCAGTCTTCTCATAGCCCACCCTCACCTGACAGCACGAACCTGACCTCACCCGCTGTCAAGTCTATTAGACATGTATGTCCTCAGGAGTAAAAATATAATATGTTTTTGGAGACATTTTTATCAATAAAAAAATTATTTATTATTTATATACGAAATCTTGTCCTCTTTACGTTCATATTTGTTGAATGTATGTTAAGCAAACAATAGTCTGAGAGTGTCGGTCTAAACCTTTAAGAATTGGGCATATGATGGACAGATTATGTAGAAGACACGATTCTTAAGGTGACGGTCTAAAACATAAGATCCACAATCAAGGGAATAAAGTTGGGCGCTTTATTCATGTAAAGATTGTTATGTTGTCTATATCCCTATTGGGAGATGGTTTGTCTTGACCATCGGAGGTGGACTCCATGAATAGAAACATTGGCACATTTTCATAGGTGACGATGTGTTAGATCAGGACATAAAGTGAATTGATTTGGATTAATAATTCTGTCTTGGGAAATCGATTCACTTTAGACAATCATTTGTATTGTATCTTAATCCTGAGATGAATAGTGGGTCTGTTGTCTTGACTTGTGTCTTTTAATATACTAAAAGGTGACACCCATATTTTAATAGTGGTATGCATGCCGGTACATTGGAGGCATGATTCTTGATAGCATAGACCTGTATTAATAGATATGGAATCCATAGCTCCTCTTTAGGAGTAGTGATATCCTTTTATATGCGTTATCATGTAATTAGAAAACTGGAGCACTCAACCACTTGGATACATAGGTGTAACCGAATAGTATACTGTCTTTGGATGATAAGTTTTCTGACGGTGAGATAATGGAATGTAAGATAAAAATAATTGGAAGGTAAGACAGAACTTGTCCTTAAGCGGATTATAGATAATCCTATGGAGATACGATACACTATGATATGTCATGGAGACTTAGCTATATGGGCTTCGTAATTCTATATAGTTCGAGAGTGTAGCTCAAAGCTTTTAGTGGAGTAGCGTTGGAATTGATAATTATGAAATGTATATCTGGGATATTGGGTTTCATAATTATCGAGAGCTTGAACTATATAGGTCTATTTGGTCCCCTTTGCTAGCTCACAAAATCCTATAACGATACAGCATGCTTTTTCAATAATTAGTGACTTATGTCAGATTTATTAGATTGGTTGAAAAGTGAAAGAATCAAATAATTCATATCTGTTTATCGGTTGAATTAATTTTGTGACAAAATTAATTCAAGATAAACTTTTTGAATTATTGGGATCAAATAATTCTTGTCTGTTTATCAGTTGATTTAATTTTTGAATAAATTAGATCAAGATAAACTTGTAGAATTATTAGGAATTTATTTATTTTCCTATAGATTATCTAGATAAAGTTGTTTTAATTAGATAACTTCTTTATTGGGTTATTTGAATTAAAACTAAGACTTTATCCTATAGAATCTTAAGTGGAAAATAAAAGATTCGTTGAGATTTTTATCGGTAGTTCGGCATGCCGATCCTCACTTTTGGCTTGCCGATGGGGCAATTTCGGCCTACCGATTAGGCAGATTGGCCTGCCAATGCACGATAAAAAGATTACGCATTTTTACGCAAATTTCATCAGATATTGATCCGAATTTTATTCTGATTCAAATTTTTGAGACCTTATTTGATAAGGACTGACCCAAGATCCAGCCTCTATAAATAGGGAGTAGGTCTCATAAGTTATTTAGATCAATTGACAGATTAAGAGTGATACTCTACTTATGAGAATCTAAAAACTCCCTGAGAGCTCTTGTTCATAAATCACGAACACTAGCTTTAGGTTCTCTCAATTGGTAGAAAGGAGAGTCAACTGGAGGAAGAGCTATACATGTGAGCCCACACTCACTCCGATCGTGGATAGAGAATAGCAAAGAAGACCAGTTGGTTGAGGCTCTTCTAGAATGTTACTTCTCTTCACGGACTGTAGGAGTTCTTTGGCATTCAAAGGTTAGTAAGATGTGGGTAATTTATATAGCATGTCAAACTAGTGTTTTAAAAAATACTCTGATATAAACTTTTTAAAATTCTGCTGCATAATATTTTTCAAACAATTAGTATCAGAGACATAGTTTTTACATAAATTTATGAGTTTGTGATCATACTATATGTATAAATTTTGTGATCTTAATCTCTCCTATGCTTAAATTTAATAGAGAGTTGGCACTCTAGGTTTCTATATAATTTTATGTTGTCATGGATTATATGATGAATGTTTATTAATTAATTATAGTTGATTAAATTATTATTTAATTATTAATAATTAATTAATTGCTACCGGTTATGGTTCCTTAGAGGCTAGAATATGTATCTAAGTTTTTTCATGTAATTAGCTGGCTGACTGTCATCTCCGTCTAGGAATTATTATTTAATTTTAAATTTGTAAGAATTTTGTAATTAAATAATCATTCGGAGAAGATGGTTCTAGAAGCGGATCTAGAAGATGGATGATGTTGCACCCAAGTATTTCCTGAGTCTCTAATTTTATGTCTTTGAATTGTTGAAAATAAAATTGATGAATTGCATTAAAAATTTTATTTTCTGAAAAAGGTGATTTTTGCTCGGTTGGCATGTCGAACTCTTCGGTTCGACAGGCCAATGGTTGTAGATCGGTAGGCCAGATGTGAGGTTTGGCAAGTCGTCAACGGGGTAGAAATCAGGTGCCTCTGGCGGTAGGCTGATCTGTCATGAATCGATAGGCCGATCTGTGAAGATTAGTAGGTCAGTGGGTCATGACCGGCAACCGATCACCCAGATTGGCTTGTCGGCAGAGAGCTGAAAATTTTTCTAGAAAAGGCACAGTTTTCGGTGTAGTTTTAATTTTATTTTTAGGACAATTTTGAGAAACATTAAATTTGGATATGACCGAAAATATGACGTATTCGATTCATACGGGATTGAAGACTTGAAGATGGACATTACATGAAGAAGGATACAACTTGAGGATTCAAGGATGAAGAATTGATAATATGTTTTGATTATTCTCTTGTAATCTTAGTTTCGATTATGGTTATTTATTATTTTGCTTGTTGCTTTGCTTGATTACTTTGCTTGTCTGCATTATAATATGATTTGCCATGTATATTGATAACATGTCATATAGAATAGGGAGTGCCACTCATATTAAAATTGTTCATACATGTTCTTAAAATAAAACCTTGATTTCAAAAGATTGAGTGGGAGAAGGTTTTTGAAGAGAGGACCTAAGGCCTCTATCGTTGGTCCATAGGAAGAACATGGTAGTCCCGACCCCTAGGAAGGGATTTCTATCATGTATTGATTGGATCTCCGAGAGGATAAGGTATTTTTGCATGATTTATGGTTGTACACCCCTATGTGGTGATTATAAATCGTGGATAAAATATTGAAACGATGGTTATACACTCATGTTAATTTTATTATTAATCTTTCCTAGGAGCTCTGTTAATAGAATTAATGGCCAAAGAAACGATTATTAATATATGATGGATCATACGAGTCCTGGATGGCATATATTAATCAAGAGGGGATATGTGTTCCTAATTAAATTTGGCATAACTCTCCTAGGAGCTTGGTTAATTCTGAGTTGAGAATTATCATTGTAAGGTTGTAATATTTTCAAGGTTTTGACACATAAACACATTTGTATGTTTTTACATGATTGTGTTATCTTACTAAATTATTATTATATGTTTGCTTATGTTTGGTATATGGTTCTTTATTGTAGATTAAAAATGTCTAAAAATATTTTATCTTCGATACTTGACAAAAACCTATTAACCAGAGAGAATTATAATGATTGGAAACAGAACTTGGATATCGCCCTCTCCTTTGAGAAACTGAAATTTGTGCTGACAACCCCTTGTCCTCCCGAGCCTATGGGAGACTCCGCCAATGAGTAATTCCAAGCATACGATCGCTGGAAAGATGCAAATGATCAAGCCCACTGCTATGTTATGGCAAGCATGAATAACGTGTTGTAGGCTCAACATCAGGATTATGAGACTATAAAGTAGATCTTGGATAATCTAGAAGATATGTTTGGAGGCTAGGCCGTAACAAAATGGCAAGGGGTGCTTTAAAAACTTTTTAACTATAAGCAAAGACCGGGGACATCTGTAAAGGAGCATATGATTTTGGTCATAGGTTACCTTGCTGAGGCACAAACCAATAGAGCCGACATTGATGCTGAAACTCAGATAACAATGGTCTTTGAGACTCTGTCAAATGAATTTATTCTATTTAGAGCTACTTTTAATTTAAGCAATAGGCAGAATATGACCTTAACAGAATTAATAAAACAGTTACGGGAGTTTGAACTGCTAATCAGGGAGTCTCCTGCGTGTGGAGAGGTCAACTTTGTAGCTGCTTCTGGTTCCAATCCCAATTCTAGGAATGGAAAGAAACAATGGGCCAAGAATGGGAAGTCTTCTGTTCCTGCTAACAACAAGAGCAAGAAGAAGTAGAAGAAGAACCCAAAGAAGCTTAAGTACTTCCTCTATGGAAAGGTCGGGTACATAAAGAAGCATTGCAAGGAATTCATTTTCAAAGGAGGTAGGTGTGATCTTCTGTATTTAGAAACCTGTTTGGTTGAGGAATCCAATGACATTTGGGTCATACATTCTGGTGCAACTAATCATGTTTGTATTTCTCTACAGGGGTTCAAAGAAATGAGAAGTCTACTACATGAAGAATTTACACTTCGGATGGGCGATGGATCCTTGGTCTTAGCAGAAACAGTGGGAGAAGTCCATCTTCATTTTGATAATTATAGGAATTTAATTTTGCGATATTGATTTTATGTTCCTAAATTTAAAAGGAATTTAATTTCTGTAGCTTGTTTATTTAAAGACTCCTATTTGGTCTCTTTTAATAATAAAGTGGTGATTCGTAAAAACAAATCTTTTTGTCTATTCTAGATGGGTGCAAAATAATCTATATTTTATCAAACCTAAGATGGACTTACTGCTCAATGCTGAGATAAAGGATAATAACTCTAAAAGACTTAAAACTCCTCACTTTAATAAGACTTATCTTTGGCATTTGCGCCTTGGTCGTATTAACCTGAATAGGATTCAAAGATTGGTAAGGGATGGACCCTTAATTAACTTAAAGGTGGAATCTATACCTCAATGTGAATCTTGTTTGGAGGGTAAAACGACCAAAAGACCATTTAGGTCTAAAGCCAATAGGGCCAAAATAGTTCTAGAACTTGTGCATAGTGATGTTTGTGGACCGATGAACATCCGAGCACAAGGAGGGTATAAGTACTTTGTCACTTTTATTGACGATTACTCTAGGTATGGGTATGTGTACCTAATGCACCATAAAAGTGAAACTTTTGATAAGTTTATGGAGTTTTGGGTTGAAGTGGAAAAGCAATTGGGTAGACCCATGAAGGCACTTCGATCCGATTGAGGTGGAGAATACCTTTCTGATGAGTTTCTGGGACACTTATTAGAGAATAGGATTTTATCCCAGTTGACTACGCCGGGCACTCCGCAGCAGAATGGCATAGTGGAGAGAAGGAATAAGACTTTATTGGACATGGTAAGGTCCATGATGAGTTATTCATTATTGCCTTTATCCTTTTGGGGATATGCACTACAAACCACATGTTATCTTTTGAACAATGTGCATTCAAAATTGGTCCCTAAAACTCCTCACAAGTTGTGGACAGGCAGGAAGACATCCTTAAACCATATTCACATATGGGGATGTCTGACTCATGTCCTATTTAAGGATGCAAATAAGTTGAAATCAAGTTCAAAAGTTTACGTGTTTGTAGGATATCCAAAAGGGACTAAAGGGTGTTATGCCTACAACCCAAAGGAAAATAAAGTTGTGGTTTCAACTAATGCAACTTTCCTTGAGGAGAGTTACATGGATGACTTTGAGCCTCGAGCAAAGTGATGCTTGAGGAATCAAGGAGTGGTCCAATCACTCCGGAGGTTCCGAATGAAACCATTTCGATCAGTGTAGAAAAACCAAACGAACCTGAACAACAACCTAAGTGGCTTCGGCGTAGTAGGAGGATCGGGCGTCAACCTGAGAGGTATATGTTCAATGGGGAGGCCTTCTTGGCTGAACAGGATGAACATGATAGGGATCCTTATACATACGTAGAGGCTATAGAGGATGTTGATTCGAAACTCTGGACAGAGGCCATGAACATAGATATGAAGTCCATGGAGACTAATCAGGTCTAGGAGCCTGTGGATCTTCCCAAAGGGATAAAACCCATAGGGTGTAAGTGGATCTACAAAAGGAAAAGAGGAGTGGATGGATAGGTCAAAACCTTTAAGGCTAGACAAGCAGCTAAGGGTTATACGCAAAAGGAAGGAATCAATTATGAGGAAACCTTTTCACCTGTAACCATGCTTAAGTCCATCTGAATTCTCTTGTCCATAGCTGCCACTCTCGATTACGAGATATGACAGATGGATGTCAAGACGGCTTTTCTAAGTGGCTATCTTGATGAGTCCATTTATTTGGAGCAACCAGACGAGTTCAAGGTCAAGGATCAAGAGGGTAAGGTTTATAAGCTGCTAAAGTTAATTTATGGACTTAAGTAGGCAACCCGTTCTTGGAACATAAGATTCGATCAGGTGATCAAGACTTATGGGTTCTCACAAAATGTGGATAAGCCATGTGTTTACAAACACATTAAGAATGGAAAGGTGGTTTTTCTACTGCTCTATATAGATGACATTCTACTGATTGGCAATGACATTGGGGCATTGTCATCGGTCAAATTATAGTTGACCAAGCAGTTTGACATGAAAGACTTGGGTAAAGCTAATTTTGTTCTTGGTATCTAGATCTTTCGGGATAGGAAGAACAAAATGATAGCTTTGTCCCAGGCCGGCTACATAGATAAAATTCTCAGGAGGTTTGCAATGCAGGATTCCAAGAAAGGTGGGCAACCATCTAGGTCTAGAATTACTCTTTCTAAGAAAGACTCCCCAAAGTCTAATGAAGAAAGAGAATACATGAAGAAGGTGCCTTATGCTTCGGCAGTGAGAAGTTTCATGTATGCCATGCTTCGCACACGACCGGATATTTACTATGTGGTCAGGATTGTAAGTCGATTTCAGGTGGATCTAGGACCGAACCACTGGGTTGCGGTAAAGCATATTTTCAAGTACCTAAGAAGGACTCAAGGGTATATGCTTGTATATTCGGGTGAGGACTTGACTTCTCTACGATATACTGACTCAGATTTTCAATTCTGTCTAGATTCTAGGAAATTGACTTCGGGGTTTGTGTTTACTCTGGGCGACGGTGCCATCAGTTGGAGAAGTGTGAAGCAAGATTGCACTTCAGATTCAACAATGGAGACCGAGTATGTGGTAGCTAGTGATGCTTCGAAAGAAGCAGTGTGGCTCCGCAAGTTCCTTGGAGATCTTGAGGTAGTTCCTGGTATGGATAAGGTGGTATCACTGTACTGTGCTAACAGTGCAGCTGTAGCTAATGCTAATGAACCAAGATTTCACAAGAAGAGTAAACATATTGATCGAAAGCATTATGTGATAAAGGACGTCGTTGAAGGCAGGCATGACACGGTATGCAAACTCGTATCAGAGGACAATTTAACTGATCCATGCACGAAGACACTTATTGGGAGAGTCTTCGAGTGGCATGTGGAAGCTATGGGGATGCGATATTTGTCATATTTACTCACTTAATGCAAATGGGATATTGTTAGATATGTATGCCTAAGGAGTAAAAATGTAATATGTTTTTGGAGACATTTTTATCAATAAAGAATTTATTTATTATTTATATACCAAATCTTATCGTCTTTAAGTTCATATTTGTCGAATGTATGTTAAGCAAACAATAGTCTGAGACTGTCGGTCTAAACTTTTAAGAATTGGGCATATGATGGACAGATTATCCGGAAGACATGATTCTTAAGGTGACGGTCTAAACATAAGATCCGCAATTGAGGGAATAAAGTTAGGCACTTTATTCACGTAAAGATTGTTATGTTGTCTATATCCCTATTGGAAGATGGTTTGTCTTGACCATCGGAGGTGGACTCCATGAATAGAAACATTAGCACGTTGTCATGGGTGGCAATATGTTGGATCGGGACATAAACTGAATTGATTTGGATTAATAATTCTGTCATAGGAAATCGATTCACTTTAGGCAATCATTTGTATTGTATCTTAATCCTAAGATGAATAGTGGGCCCGTTGTCTTGTCTTGCGTCTTTTGATGTTCTAAAGGGTGACACCCACATTTTAATAGTGGTATGCATGCCGGTACATTAGAGGCATGACTCTTGATAGCGTAGACCTGTTATTCATAGATATGGAATCCATAGCTCCTCTTTAGGAGTAGTGATATCCTCTTATATGTGTTATCCTATAATTGGAAAATTGGAATGCTTAACCATTTAGATACATAGGTGTAACCGAATGGTATACTGTCTTTGGATGGTAAGTTTTCTGACGGTGAGATAATGGAATGTAAGTTAAAAATAATCAAGAAGGTAAGACAGAACTTGTCTTTAAGCCGATTATGGATAATCCTATGGGGATACGATACACTATGATATGTCATGGAGACTTAGCTATACGGGCTTCCTAATTCTATATAGTTCGAGGGTACAGCTCCAAGCTTTTAGTGGAGTAGCGTTGGAGTTGATAATTATGAAATGTATATCTAGGATATTAGGTTTCATAATTATCAGAAGCTTAAACTATATAGGTCCATTTGGTTCCTTTTATTAGCTCACAAAATCCTGTAATGACATGGCATGTTTTTTCAATAATTGGTGACTTATGTCAGATTTATTAGATTGGTTAAAAATCAAAAGAATCAAATAATTCATATCTGTTTATCGGTTGAATTAATTTTGTGACAAAATTAATTCAAGATAAAGTTGTTGAATTATTAGGATCGGATAATTCTTGTCTGTTTATTAGTTGATTTAATTTTTGAATAAAGTAGATCAAGATAAACTTGTAGAATTATTAGGAATTCATTTATTTTCCTAGAGATTATCTAGATAAAGTTGTTTTAATTAGATAACTTCTCTATTGGGTTATTTGAATTAAAACTGAGACTTTATCCTATAGAATCTCGGGTGAAAAATAAAAGATTCGCTGAGATTTTTATCGGCAGTTCGGCATGCCGATCCTCAAGTTCGGCCTGCCAATGAGGCAAGTTCGGCCTGTCGATGTGTGATAAAAAGATTACATGTTTTTAAATAGATTTCATCATATATTGATCCGAATTTGATTCTGATACGAATTTTTGAAACCTTATCTGATAAGGACTGACCCAAGACCCAACCTCTATAAATAGGGAGTGAGTCTCATAAGTTATTTAGATCAATTGGGAGATTAAAAGTGTTACTCTACTTGTGAGAATCTGAAAACTCCCTGAGAGCTCTTCTTCACAAATCACGAACACTATCTTTGGGTTCTCTCAATTGGTTGGAAGGAGAGTCACCTGGAGGAAGAGTTGTATGTGTGAGCCCACACTCACTCCAATCGTGGATAGAGAATAGTAAAGAAGACCAGTTGGTTGAGGCTCTTTTGGAACGTTACTTTTCTTCACGGACTGCGGGAGTTCTTCGGCATTCAAAGGTTAGTAAGATGCAGTTAAATTATATAGCATGTCAAACTTGTGTTTTGAAAAATACTCTGATATAAAATTTTTAAAATTCCACTGTGTAATATTTTTCGAACAAGGTCCCCCAACATCGAGGCATGATAGGTGACAATCAGGACCGCCTAAACCATGAAAGCCCCATCCCAAACCCCCCTCTTTTCCTAGCCGGCCCTGAATAAATGTGGGTAAGTTTTGTGTGTCCCATGGCCACCGCAAATGGCTGCAGTGCTTCTTTCCTCGGATTTGATCTCTAGTCAACGGTGGAGTTATGGTTTCTTCGGCATCCTCGGCTTATGTGAAGCATTTCCTCGACATGATGAGGATCGGCTGGTGTGGACTCCCT
The DNA here is from genome assembly GCA_025403435.1 of Artocarpus heterophyllus. Taxonomy (NCBI): domain Eukaryota; kingdom Viridiplantae; phylum Streptophyta; class Magnoliopsida; order Rosales; family Moraceae; genus Artocarpus; species Artocarpus heterophyllus. The sequence continues at coordinate 52,656 of JAJQZP010000445.1, forward strand.
TGACGAAGTTCGAAGCCAGTAGACCAGGGATGCACCGGCCCACCGGCCAAAGACCTCTCTCTCTCTCTCTCTAGCTAACTGTCACTTGGCTCTCTCTCTCTCTAGAAGACCTCTTTCTAAACTTTCATTTCTGGCAGTTTTGGAAGAACATTTATGACCATCTTTCTCTTAGTATGCTTTATTACTTGTTCTCATCATCACTATTATTTTATTTCTAGGCTGATGTCTTTAGGTCCTATAACGGTTTGCTTCCTTTGCAAATAACAACACTAATTATATGATTTATAAAACTAAAACTAACCTTCGAAAATAGGCAATATAACCTGCCATCTAAGTTCAACAAAATTCTCCTGACTACAAAATTGGGGCTTACAACACTACATCGGCAAGGAAATGACTTGATGAGAATATTGTTTCTTACAAGGCCTTTATAGTTAAAGACAGTTATATATATATATATATATATATACACACACACACACACGAGTACATCAGTAGAACCTGTCTTTTGACAATGGATGCATCAATAAATTCAAATGACACTCAAAGATACAAACATATGTGAGAAACCCATAAATGGAAAATACATTAGCATACTAAAAACGACCATAGGTGCTCTTTTAGGGCTAACTTTCCCATTTGATGGGTTCTCTTAATCAATCGAAGGCCAAGATATTGTGGCTCTTAGTCCACCGTCCCCTACAATTGATGAATCTTTCCAATGGACCAAGGGGCACCACACACTAACACTGAGGCTAACATTGACTCCTCCTTGACACAAATCTAGTGAAACAAAAAATCTGACCCGAACCAATTCAGACTGAACATACAGACACTTAAAAGGTAGGAACACAACCTCATTTATTACAATAATACACTAGCAAGACACTAAATATAAGTTATTATTGATTGACAAGGACATTGTCGGTCTTATTATAGTGAACCAAAAAACACACACAATGCAAAAACACAATATCAGGACTCCACCTTCACTGTGATCCTTGAAACCCGAGTACCCTCGACGTCTTCTACCCCAAAGCCTCAATCTCCCAGCCCAAGTAACCTGCCCACCGAAGAGCCCCATAGCTCCTTTTCTTCCTTCCCCATAGTACCCTCCTTGGCCCTCCCCATGGTAGAGCCAAACTCGCCATCGCCCACCCTCACCCGGCAGCACGAACCCGACCTCACCCACGGTTAGGTCCCCAATGTCAGGTGACAATCAGGCCCACCCAAACCATGATAACCCCATCCAGAGCCCCCTGTTTTCTTAGCCGACCAAGATTGAATCTGCGTGAGTTTGCGTGTCCCGCGGCTGCTGCAAATGGCCAGGGTGCTTCTCTCCCCACATCTGCTCTCTGATTGGCAGTGGAGCTGTGGTTTCTTCGGTCTCCTCTTTCATCCACAGGCTCGTGAGAAGCTTTTCTTCCACGGCATCACGCTCCTGAGCATGATGAAGATCGGTGGATGAAGACTCCCCATAAGAAGTTTGGAAGCCTGCAGACTGGCGACGCATTGGTGTACCGGCCACAGACCTCTCTCTCTAGCTTACTATTACTCGGCTCTCTCTTTCTCTCTCGAGAAGACCTCTCGAAGACCTCTTTCTAAACTTTCATTTTTGGCAGTTTCGGGAGAACATTTATGATCATCTGTCTCTAAATATGCTACATTACTTGTTCTCATCCTCACTACTATTTTATCTCTAGGCTCATGTCTTTAGGTCCTATAACGGTGCTTGTACTGCTTCCTTTGCAAATAACAACACTAATTATATGATTTATAAAACTAAAACTAGCCTTCGGAAATAGGCAATATAACCTCCCATCTTAGTTCAACAAAATTCTCGTGACTGCAAAATTGCGGCTTACAACACTACACCAGCAAAGAGATGACCTTTCCCTGTGTTGACTTGATGAGAATATTGGTTTCTTTCAAGGCATTTATAGTTAAAGATAAATATATATATATATATATTTGAGTTTAAAGCTCAGAACTTCTGCTTGGATTCTATGAGTTAAATGTTGACATGAGATTGTAATTTATATATACAACTTGGTGCTCAAAGGCTTAGTGATGTGGATGACCTTTGTCTATAAAGGTTTCTCCTGGCAGTCATACAATGAAGCAACTGCTTCTTCTAAGAGTGATGACACAACTACATTAATGCAGTTGACTATTTATGGTATTGGTACTTGAAAGAGTGAGTATTGGCAAAATATGAACATATCTTCTTTTTTTTTTTCTCCTTTTTCATAAAATTAATCTAGAAACGCATGCATTTTCAAAAGAAAAAAAAAGCCAAATTGTAATCGTGTTCTTTATTATTATTATTATTATTATTATTATTATTATCATTATTTCACTTCTTTTGTTCGCGTTAACTTGTATGAAGTATCACAATTGGTTCTAAGCTTTTAATATTGAAGGATTTTTTAATACCGGACATTATCCTCTTCTCATTATTGTCTCAACAGGCCATGCCTTGCTTGTCTTTGTTAATGGCCAACTATCAAACACATGTTATAGCGTTATTTTACACTCGAAATAATTAAGTAGATATTATACTTGAATTTTAATGAAAGATGCACTTACTGCTTAAGCTCTCGTGATTGAAGTTATGAACAGTACATGTATATAGCCTTGGTCATTGCTCATGTCACCGTTTGAAAAACTTTTTCCCCATTTTCCCTCCATGCGACGGTCTTGAGCAATTCTCTATCAACTTGAACGAGAAATAGCATCGTTTCAAGTAGTCAGCCTTTTCTTAGCTTAATTTAGAAACGTATTGTACATTAGAAGTTGACTTTTTAATTATCAAATTGAAGATTTTGATTCTCTTTCCAGCCTTAAACGCTACTTCGGCTAATACAAGTTAAATATTGATAAATTTCAAGCAATTATCATCGTTTTCTCATGTAACAAGGTTCAAAATATTCTATAATTCCTTTATAGAAACTCTTCACAAATCATTACCAAAATCTATCAAAATTAAATAAATAACAATAAAAAAATTTAGTCTTTAAAATATTTAGAATTTTTGTCTAATGATTTATTTTTAAAAGACAAAAGAGAAATGAGAGTCGAATTATTATAAAATAGAAAAGACAAGACATGCCATATTCTCCAAAATCGAGAGTAACACAATAGTATTAATTAGATTTTTTTATTTATTCATCCATAGGATAAATGCCAATACAAAAGATGGAAACAAATTGGTGCGTTATTCAATAGAAAAAAAGGATAAAAAATGAAAAGATTTTTTTGGGGCCAAAATAAAAGATTTAGAATCTTTTTGGTAAACGGGATCTAGTAACTTTGACTATATTTAATGAATTCTATAGCCTATAAAATGCAATAATTTTGCAATGTAAAATCTCTAAATTAGTCCTTGCTTGTTTCTCTCAGCATCTTAAGCCCTATGTACCTGCTCATATCAAAGAACAAGTTAATTAATTTAAAACGGATAAAAAAACTTAATTAACCTAAACGATTGTACAAGTAATTAGGAAAGAAAAAAGCTTACTCCGCTGGAAGTTTAATTGTAAGACATGATTAATCATAATAAATAACTTACCGGCCTAACATCATTAGAGTGGCTTGAGGATTGGTCCCTGGCGAGGTGCCGAAAGTTGAACCATCCAAAACACGAAGTGAATTGACACCCATTACACGAAAATCGCCATCAACCACCTTCCCCACAAGACACCCACCATGGTAATGCCAAAAGGTCGTGACCGTGCTCCGACAATAGGCCTCCATCAACGAATCATCCGACCGATTCGACGGTAGACTTGGCCCCAAGAACATGAAACCCCTTTCACCATTGTAATCCTTGTACTTAAACTGATCCATTGGGCTTGTGTCCAACAAATCGCCCATTTTTCTCATGGCACTGACGCATCGAGAAAGGTCAACGGGATCAGAGAAGTAGTTGAATTTGACGTGTGGGGTGACTTCTACGTCATTCGGAGAAGCCAGCCGTAGGGAGCCATGCGACAATGGTCCAATGTTTTTCTCGACAATGGTTGCAATGCTCAAATCTGTGTGAGCCGAGCTGGGAAAAAGGCTAAAAGGTAATGGAATTGGAGAGAATGGCAAGCTGTACGAGAAAGTCTCTATGTAATAGTCACTTGTGATTCCTACAACTTGTGCAGGAGAAGGGTCAAATGGGAATGGAATTATGAGATTGCTGTTGTTACGAGGATTGTCAGCCATGAATTTTCCGACGTTTGGTTGGGAATGGATTATTGGAATATTTAGTGAGGAAAGGTAGGAATCTGAGCCGATTCCACTAAGTAGAAGAAGTTGAGGGCTTCCAATTGCGCCGGCACAAAGAATAATTTCTCCTTTGTGGCGTATATGTGCTTGGTGAGACTTCCCGTTGGAATCGGTGTAGATGACTCCAACTGCAGAAGGTCCTGTAAATCCCAAAAACGAATAAAGAGAGCTTAAAATTTGTTTAAAATTTGTTTGAGAGCCTAGTTCGAATTAATTAAAAAAAAAAAACTAGCTCTAGCTAATTTTGTTATAATATTTTTTTATAGTAAATTTAAAGTGCTACAACATTTTAGATTTGATATGTTGATTTGAACTATATTCTTAAACAACTATTAATAATAGTAATCAAGCTACTTAATAATACAAATATGAAAAAAAATATATATCTTTTAATTTTTTAAGTGCTGAAGGAAGACATATATCATCATGATGCATTAGCAAATTGTTGACTAACCAAACTATTATTAAACAAATAAAAAAACAATTTAAGAATTGTGCGCATACGTGATTTTGTGGACCCTACCTTTAAGACGTGAATTTGTTAAAAATAATCACAAATATTAAAAAAAAAAATTCTACAAATATAGTTGGTCTTCTGCTTTTATTGCTAGTTGTATTGGCAATGATATTGTTTTTTGTTGACTTTGCCAATATCACAGTGTTCACGGTTTGGTCCCCACAAATGCATAATAATCGCGTACGTGATTTTATTTAAAGAAAATCTTATCGTGAAAGAATTAATAAGAAACGAAATTTTATAAAAAGTAAGATATGATTTCAACATACTTGATCCTTGTTTTGAAATGATGATTCTGTCCACAGTTGCATAAACAGCAACTCGCAAGTTTCTCAGATCTCCTCTATTGAGCAGTTCCACAGCTCCATGTCTCTTCCCCACTCCATCAAAGGTCGAACCCGCAACTTTGGTTCCAACCTTATGATCAACACTAAACCCATTGTCCGGACCAACCCCAGCTTCCACTAGAGCCTCTTTCACAACAGACTGCCAAACTGCCAAATTCGGCCGGAACACAACACTCTCTTGGACCCACCGGTATGCCTCCTCGACCGAGTCCATGTCCCATTCGACGCCTGAATTCAAAAGGAACTCCTCGTCAGCTCGGGAATAAACACCGGCATTGATCATGCTGGTGCCTCCGAGAACTCTGCCTCTAACGTTTGCAACGCCGTCTTCGGAGGTGAACATCTGTGCCACTGTTTGGCCGTCGTCTTCTTGCAAGAGGTTGGCAAAAAACCCGGCTACGTGCAAGACGTTTGGGTATTTTTCGGGAGGGCCGCCTCTTTCGAGGACAAGTACGGAGCGTTGTTCCGATAGAGTCGCAGCTAATGGGCAACCTGCTGTGCCACCTCCAATCACTATGTAGTCATACTCTTCCTCCCATGGCATGTCACTTGCGTTGCGTACAGATTTCATGTAACTAAAGTCTGAAACCAAAATAATAATAATAATAATATTAATAATAATACACTTATGGCTTATTTGGCACACAATATTGTATTGTATTATATTGTATTTTCTATATACAATACAATACAACACAATACGAAGAAACAATATTAGCAATATTACCTTGTTTACATGTCAATTTTTCCATTATGTAAAATAAGTGTTTTATGTTGTTTTTTATTCTATTCAATTGGCTTAAACTAATAGGCCAAACTTCATATCAAATATATGTATCTGAAATGAAAGTAAAATTTGTTAAAAAAATTTCGTACCATGATCAGATCGCGTGGAAAATGCATGAACCTGAAGTTGGCTACGAAAGCTGAAAGCAGCCTTAGCCATTTTTATCTCTGCCTATGAAGCCACAGAAGCACAGTTAATGTTAGCTAGATTTCTTGTATATTTATACTGAGAGCAGTGCTATATATCCCAAGGTGGTCCCCACCTGATGGGGATAACATTTTTCTCACCGAGTTGCTCCAATGTGTTGAGATATAAATAAATTTTGACATTTTCTTCAGCAAGAAAACAAAAATCGTGACCTTTTATAAAATAGTTCTGTTTAGGAGATTTTTTTTTTCTTAAGTTGTGACGTGGTTGGATACTTTGACCGCAATAGCGCAACACAATCGATTTATATCAGATTTTTTTTTTTTTCAAAACTGTGGTCAACGTTATATTTCTCTTTCTTAGTGTATAATATATTTGTAGTTATATTTCTCTTTCTTAGTATATATTACATCAAATGCTATGTCATTCTATTTCTATATTACATTATGTAATAGTTCTATTTCTATATTACATTTGTAGTTATATTTCTCTTTCTTAGTGTGTATTACATTAAATTCTATCTCATTGTAGTTATATTTCTCTTTCTTAGTGTATATTACATTAAATACATGTCAGCTTTTTGTAGTTTTATTTCTGTTAGTGTATATTATATTTGTAGTGATAATTCTCTTTTTTAGTCTATATTACATTAAATTATGTCAGCTTTTTGTAGTTATATTTCTCTTTTAGTGTCTGTTACATTTGTAGTTATATGTCAGTTTTTTGTAGTTATACTTCTCTTTCTTAGTGTATATTGTAGTTATATTTCTCTTTCCCGGTGTATATTACATTAAATGTTATGTCAGCTCTTTATATATTCTATCTAAATCTTTTCAATTAATCATGCAACTAAGAATAATTATATTTTTAGTTTTAAATATTACTTCTTATTCTTTCAACTGACGCTTGCTTTCCCATTGGAGAGATGTGTCTTTTGGTAAAGAGCTTGCGGCAAGGGCTTTTTTTCTTGAGAAATGGATAAGCATTGAGAAGTGATACGATGGAAGACGACAATGGATGCACTCCATGTGATTTAAGCGGATAACGTTCAAGACAGAGAAAAAAAGAGTTTAAGAAGGTTTAAGGGAAAGAAATTTCAACACTAACCAACATGAAAGTTGAAAAACATGTATTATACTTGTCACGTCAATTTGAACGTCTTTTTAAAAAGGTTTTGACTTTTTTATCATGATATTTTATGAAAACAATCAAGGAATTATGTCATGATTCGTCTTTAAAAAAAAAGTATGGTTCACAAAAATAAAGAAGCCATCGTTAAAAAAAAAAAAATTAATGAAACACATTAAAAGAGATAAACATAACCATGAAAAGCTGACATTGACAAAATATAATATAAAATTGTGATTGTGATATATGTAGAATTTTGATGTTTGGTATTTGAATTTTTAAGATTGTGATTCTTGTTCAGGATTGTGCATTGTGATTGTGATTATTTTTAGAATTGTGTGGTTATGGTTAAGTTAGTAATAAGTTGTTTAAGTTATTGATTTCTTTTGAAAATAAAAAAAAATTAAGTTAGTATAATATAAATTTATTTTAATGCATTATAGCAATTAAAAAATTGAAATAATAAATGTTGAAATTATTAATAATAATGATTTAAATATCACACTCAAAGATGTTATTTCTAACTAAAAAAATTAAAATAAGAAAATGAAAATTTAATCTAACAATTAATGGACTAATCAATTAATTAAGTATAAAGTAAAATAATATAATAAATTGTCATTACAAATTGATGCACAATATTATAGTTTAATAATTATAATCTTATTGTTTGAGAATTAATTAATTAATATATTGTTTTAATTAATTGATATTAAAAATAAATTGAATTTAAAATTATATGTTATTATAAATAGATGAATAATTATAATATTATTGTTTATAAAAATTAAGAAATTAATTTTATTTAGAAACAATAAGAACAATAAAATTATCATACAACTTGATGAGATTGCATAAAATTTAATAAAATTGTTTTTTGAAGATGGTTTAGTTTGATATTTGACTTCATAGTCACAAAAACAACATAAGTAGGTATAATTTTATGTTTATATTTTGCACGTACATGCATAAGTTTACTTTAAACTTGTTTGAGGATTGATAGATAGTAACACCAATGCCTGAATTGTCTCATTTGGATCGTTTAGTATTGTAATTTATGTATTTGTCATTTAATTTTACTCACGCCTTTGGTAGAGGGTTTGGTACACCTTCCTTGTTCTCTGGGTGTACGCCAAATAGCACACTTAGGAGGACTAAAGCAAGGAATTTCTACAAAAAAGGGGCGTTGTCAGATGAGTGACACAATACTGAATGGGATAGGGCCTCACCCTATAGGCACTACAAGAAAAACTACATTTAATGACATATTATTTACGACATGTAGCTTTTGAATGTCGTTGAAAAGTAGATACAACGACATCTTCAACAACGATGTCATTAACGACATTTGAAACAATAATTAATGACATCTATATAGTGTCGTATTCAAGGTCTCCTTTCAACAACAATAGTTTAGTGTCGTTAAATTATTTAACGACAAGTAGGAGATGTTGTCAAAGCCTTAGAGATTCCACGACACCTCTTATAGACGACATCTTGATCAATGTCATCTATAAGGGGTGTCGTAGAATCTCCAAGGCTTTGACGATATCTCCTACTTGTCGTTAAATAATTTAACGACAGTAAACTATTCTCGTTAAAAGGAGACCTTGAATACTTTTTTGTCATTAATTATATAGATGTCATTATATAGATGTCATTAATTATTGTTTCAAATGTCGTTAATGACATCGTTGTTGAAGATGTCGTTGTATCTACTTTTCAACGACATTCAAAAGCTGCATGTCGTAAATAATATGTCGTTAAATGTAATTTTTCTTGTAGTAAGGTTTAGAGTAAATCTACCAAAGATCTTGACTTGTAATCGCCATAACGCATGATCTAATGTTGTCACATCTGATGTTGATGTAATGTTAAAAGACAAGTCTCCTGAAGAAGATGATGACTTTGATTTGCAAGAAGAGGAGGATGAAACTTTATATGAGTACATTGAAGAGGAAGATGATGACTTCGAAGATGATGATGACACTAATGATGATGGCGACATTCAAGACATTAGCACTAACTTAGAATAGATATTATGTATAGCGGCCCTTGATTTTTATATACATATCATTTTGACATAGCAATTAAAGATGTGTTTATAATATTCATATAATAAATACTAAATATGATATCAAACTTTTTTTTCAATAGGCAACCATGTTTGGACCAATTGCTACATGTGCTGGCTCTTCAGGTGGAACACAGCCTCTACCCGACCTATATAGAGTTCTGTCATATTGTCAATTGGGTATATTACAACCTAATTGCAAAATTGTCAAGTTTATGGTAAACTAATTTTAATCTGAAATATTGATTAATGTTTTCAGCACTAGATGCCATACTTTGTCGTTGTTTCAATCGAGAGAAGGCAAAGGGTCATGAGATTGCTACATATGTGGAGAAGCACAGAAAGATTCTAGTCAAATTTGATGAGGCCGACGGTACCTAGAAGGCATTTGGGGTGCTTCGGCTTGTGGTTTGAAAGTGCCATCAGGATTTACACATGAGATGCATAGGAGTTGTTCCATGATGTTTGGAGAGATATAAATGCCCAATATAAGAGTCAAATTTAATAGCGTATGCTAGTATTCATTAATTCAACTTCATGTTATATAACATATTATTATAGAACATAATAAAACTACTTATCATGATTTTGAATGTGTTACAGGATTAGTTTGTTCTTGATTACAACTACCTATACGATATCCTCCATGGTTAGTTGATAGGGAGGCATCCAAGTGCTACAAGGACTAGAAGAGCGACCTCCACGAGCACTTCAAAGAACTTGGAGGATCAACAAATGTAGCACACATCAGAGCGGACCCCCCAAGGACCTCAGGAATCAAGAACACTGGGGTTGTTGTTGCGATAGGTTCATGTCTGGAAAAATTTTAAGTAACTATATATCTGCTAAGTTGGTTTGTTATTATATATATTAATCTCAATATTGCTAATACTAAATACTATTATAAATACAAAAAGTCGGCAAAAAACAAAAACAACCATGGCAACTAGAAGTGGTCAAGTTTGCATGGTTGGATATCCCTCTCCTAGCATTACAAGAAAAAGATTAGTAAGTTTTTTTAATTACAATTAATTATAAAATTTATCAAAGAATATATTATTTTAACACATTTAAATCATTAGACAGACCAACACGATGACCCAACAGTTAATGCCTACCCTAGATAACTAGGCGGACATGCATCGACATGGAGAGACTTAGGTTAACCCTGAAGCATAGCTAACTTATGTAAGTATTTTTAATTTCATTATTATCTTTTCTTATTCAAATCAGTTTGTGTATTTATAACATGTGTTTATTATTATTTGTATACAATACGATGAAGTGGGAAAGACAAACCCAGATGACACAGTCTGCTTCCTCTTCACCTGCACCTGTTGTTAATGAGGAGGGAATTTTGGAGCAGGTTCTAGGTAGACGTAGAGGACATAGGGCTAGAGTAGACCCCATAATCCCGTAGATGATTTACTCTAGTGTTGGTTCATCCTCTAGCTTTGGTCGGACGGAACATCTTCGATGCCTATTGACTTGCATGTGGGAGATATTATATGAAGATGGTCTAAGTACAACATGAATATGTACCACAACTGCCCCTAATGACGCCTCCAACTTTTGTTCATCTAGGTCTTTTGCCTCCTCCTGATGCTGCTGACAATAACGATAATAGCACTAACAATGCTGCAAATTTGGGGGATTAGATTGTATTTTTTTTCTTCATTCAATATTTTGATACATTATGTTGGGTTTTCATTTTATTATTGAAACAATGTATTATAAATTTTTTTAATATTAATTTTTATTTTCATTATTGTAAGTTGATTATTTCTATTTGAATTTAAAATTAATAACAATTATTAAAAAATATTAAAAATTTAATAATATTTAAAAAATATTTAAAAAAATTTAATTGTTGTTGCAAAAAAAAGGAACAAAACATATTTGCGACAATAATTTTGGAAAAAGTTATCGCAAATAATGATGCCACATCATCATCAAAACAAGAAATTGCGGCAACATTATTTAAAATTGTCATCGCTAAAAATATTAACCACAGCACACCAATGACGATCTCGATGACATAATTGTGGTGACGTTTTCGCAACAGCTTGTCGTCACTAATACAAATGTGACGACATGTGTCGTCGCAAATAAATTATTTGCGACTAATTTTTTGCGACAACATATCGTTGCAAAAACTTTATTTGCAACGACTTTCCTTCTTTTACACCCTATTTGTTGTAGTGATTGCATTGTTCGAAAAATATTATTGATATGATTTAAGTCAAAGGGGAAAAACACAGAGGTGATTTAAGTCGATGTATATGACCAAGAGATGGTATTGATATGATTTAAAGTCCTGCCTTAGCTTATTACAAATCAGCTTGTCGGATTTCTATGTTCTGTTTCTATGTTTAGCAGAAAAGAGAACAAAAAAAGTTATGGCTTAAATTAGTGATAAATCCACATTTTTATTTAGGATTTTTAAACTGTAGGTCTTCAAACTTTATAGCCTTTCAAACTTGAGTCCTCATTTTAAGAATTTAACCATTCAAGTCCCAAACTCTTTCTCTTGGCACCTTAGTCTCTATTTTAAGAATTTAGACACTTGTATCTCCAAACTCTTAATTTGTTGGCACTGTTAGTCTCGATCTTCTTTTTATTATTAGATGATATAATAGATATCAGATTTTAAGTCTTTTTTGTTCCTTCAGTCCAAAATGTTGAAAAAATAGTACGCAGTAAAATTTTAAAAATTTTATATCAGAGTATTTTCCAAAACACAAGTTTGACATGCTATATGCATAAATTAACCAGATCTTACTAACCTTTGATTGCCAAAGAACCCTTGTAAAACGTGAAGAGAAGTAACATTTCAAAAGAGCCTCAACCAACTAGTCTTCTTTGCTATTCTTTATCCACGACCGGAGTGAGTATGGACTCACACGTACAGCTCTTCCACCAGGTGACTCTCCTTCCAACTAATTGAGAGAACCCAAAGCAAGTGTTCATGATTTGTGAACAAAAGCTCTTAGGGAGTTTCCAGATTCTCACCAGCACAGTATCGCTCTTAATCTCTCAATTGATCTAAGTAACTCTTAAGACTTACCCACTATTTATAAAGGTTGGTCCTAGGGTCAGTCCCTATCAGATTAGGTCTCAAAAATTCAAACTAGAATCAAAATCGGATCAATATCTGATAAGATCCGCGTAAAAACGTGTGATCTTATCGTTCGCTCATTGGCAGGCCGATCAGGATGATCGGCAGGCCGAACAGCCCTATCGACAGGCCAGACTCGTAGATCGGCATGCCAAACTGCCAAATAAATATCTCCGTGAATCTTTTATTTTCCACTCGAGATTCTATAGGATAAAGTCTCAGTTTGAATTCAAATAACCTAATAGAGAAGTTATCTGATCAAAACAACTTTATCTAGATAATCTATAAGAAAATAAATGAATACCCAATAATTCTACAAGTTTATCTTGATCTAATTTATTCAAAATTAAATCAACCAATAAACAGACAAGAATTATCCGATCACAATAATTCAACAAGTTTATATTGAATCAATTTTATCACAAAAATTAATTCAACCGATAAACAGACATGAATTATCTGATTCTTCCAAATTTTAACGAATCTAATAAATCTGACATACGTTACCAATTATTAGAAAAGCACATTGTATCATTATAGGATGTTGTGAGCTAGCATCGGGGACCAAATGGACCTATATAGTTCAAGTTCCTGATAATTATGAAACCCAATATCCCAGATATACATTTCATAATTATCAACTCCAACGCTACTCCACTAAAAGCTTGGAGTTGCACTCTCGAACTACATAGAATTATGAAGCCCGTATAGCTAAGACTCTATGACATATCATAGTATATCGTATCCCCATATAATTATCCATAATCAGCTTAAGGACAAGTTCTGTCTTATTTTTTTGATTATTTTTATCTTACGTTCCATTATCTCACCATCGGAAAACTTACCATCCATAGACAGTATACCATTCGGTTACACCTATGTATTCAAATGGTTGAGCGCTCTAGTTTTTCAATTATAGGATAACGCATATAAGAAGATATCATTACTCCTAAAGAGGAGCTATGGATTCCATATCTATGAATAACGGGTCTACGCTATCAAGAGTCATGCCTCCAACGTACCGGCATACATACCACTATTAAGATGTAGGTGTCACCCTTTGGTACATCAAAAGACACAAGTCAAGACAACGGGCCCATTATTCATCTCAGGATTAAGATACAAAACAAATGATTGTCTAAAGTGAATCAATTGGCTGAGACAGAATTATTAATCCAAATCAATTCACTTTATGTCCCGATCCAACACATCGTCACCTATGACAACGTGTCAATGTTTCTATTCATGGAGTCCACCTCCAATGGTCAAAACAAACCATCTCCCAAAAGGGATATAGACAACATAACAAACTTTACATGAATAAAGGGCCCAACTTTATTCCCTCGATTGCGAATCTTACGATTTAGACCATCACCTTAAGAATCGTGTCTTCCGCATAATTTGTCCATCATATGCCCAATTCTTAAGGTTTAGACCGACAGTCTCAGACTATTATTTGCTTAACATACATTCAATAAATATGAACGTAAAGAGGACAAAATTTGGTATATAAACAATAAATAAATCCTTTATTGATAAAAATGTCTCCAAAAACTTATGACATTTTTACTCCTTAGGTCATACATGTCTAACAATCTCCCACTTGCACTAAGTGAGTAAATATGTCAAATCTTGCATCCCCATAGCTTCCACATGTCTCTCGAAGACTTTCCTAGTAAGTGTCTTCGTAAATGGATTAGCTAAATTGTCCTCTGACGCGATCTTGCACACCATAACATGCTCGCCGTCAACGAAGTCCTTTATCACATGATACTTCCTATCAATATGCTTACTCTTCTTGTGAAATCTTGGTTCCTTAGCATTAGCTACTGCCGCACTGTTATCACAGTACAGTGATACCACATTATCTATACCAAGAACTACCTCAAGATCCCCAAGGAACTTGCAGAGCCACACTGCTTCTTTTGAAGCATCACTAGCTGCCACATACTTGGTCTCCATAATTGAATCTGAAGTGCAATCTTGCTTAGCACTTCTCCAACCGATGGCACCACCGCCCAGAGTAAACCAAAAACCTGAAGTCGATTTCCTAGAATCCAGGCATGATTGAAAATCTGAGTCAGTATATCCTAGAGGAGTCAAGTCCTCACCCAAATATACAAGCATATACCCTCGAGTTTGTCTCAGGTACTTGAAAATATGCTTTACCGCAACCCAATGGTTCAGTCCTGGATCCGCCTGAAATCGACTTACAATCCCGACCGCATAACTAATATCCGGTCGTGTGCAAAGCATGGCATACATGAGACTACCCACTGTCGAAGCATAAGGCACCTTCTTCATGTATTCTCTTTCTTCATTAGACTTTAGGGAGTCTTTCTTAGAAAGAATAATGCCAGACCTAGATGGTTGCCTACCTTTCTTAGAATCCTACATTGCAAACCTTTTGAGAATTTAATCTATGTAGCCGGCCTGGGACAAAGCTATCATTTTGTTCTTCCTATCTCGAAAGATTTGGATACCAAGAACAAAATTAGCCTCACCCAAGTCCTTCATGTCAAGCTGCTTGGTCAACCATAATTTGACCGATGACAATGCCCCGATGTCATTGCCAATTAGCAGAATGTCATCTACATAGAGCAGTAGAAAAACCACCTTCCCATCTTTAATGTATTTATAAACACATGGTTCATCCATATTTTGTGAGAACCTATAAGTCTTGATCACTTAATCAAATCTTATGTTCCAAGAATGAGAAGCCTGCTTAAGTCCATAAATGGACTTAAGCAGCTTACAAACCTTACCCTCTTGACCCGAGACCTTGAACTCGTTTGGTTGTTCCATATAAATAGACTCATCAAGATAGCCATTCAGAAAAGCCGTCTTGACATCCATCTATCAAATCTCATAGTCAAGAGCGGCAGCTATGGACAAAAGAATCAGGATGGACTTAAGCATGGCTACAGGCGAAATGGTTTCCTCATAATCGATTCCTTCCTTTTGCGTATAACCCTTAGCTACCAGTTTAGCCTTAAAGGTTTTGACCTTTCCATCCACTCCTCTTTTCCTCTTGTAGATCCACTTACATCCTATGGGTTTTAGCCCTTCGGGAAGATCCACAAGCTCCCAGACCTAATCAGTCTCTATAGACTTCATCTCTATTTTCATAGCCTCTGTCCAGAGTTTTGAATCAACATCCTCCATAGCTTCTGCGTAAGTATAAAGACCCCTGTCATGTTCATCCGATTCGGCCAAAAAGACCTCCCCATTGAACATATACCTTTCAGGCTGACGCCCGATCCTCCCACTACGTCGAAGCCCCTTAGGTTTTTGTTTAGGTTCGTTTGGTTTTTCTACACTGATCGGAACGGTTTCATTCGGAACCTTCAGAGTGATCGGATCACTCCTTAACTCCTCAAGCACCACTTTGCTTCGAGATTTAAAGTCGTCCATGTAACTCTCTTCAAGGAAAGTTGCATTAGTTGAAACCATGACTTTATTTTCCTTTGGGTTATAAAAATAACCCCCTTTAGTCCCTTTTGGATATCCTACAAACACGCAAACTTTCGAACGTGCTTCTAACTTATTCAGATCCTTAAACAGGACATGAGCCAAACATCCCCATATGTGAATATGGTTTAAGGATGTCTTCCTACCCATCCACAACTCGTGAGGAGTTTTAGAGACCGATTTTGAAGGCACATTGTTCAAAAGATAACATGCGGTTTGTAGTGCATATCCCCAAAAGGATAAAGGCAATGATGAATAACTCATCATGGACTTGATCATGTCCAATAAAGTCCTATTTCTTCTCTCCGCTACGCCATTTTGCTGCGGAGTGCCCGGCGCAGTCAAATGGGATAAAATCCCATTCTCTAATAAGTGTCTCAAGAACTCATCAGAAAGGTATTCCCCACCTCGATTGGATCGAAGTGCCTTTATGGGTCTACCCAATTGCTTTTCCATTTCAGCCTGAAACTCCTTGAACTTGTCAAAAGTTTTACTTTTGTGGTGCATCAGGTACACATACCCATATCTTGAGTAATCGTCAATAAAAGTGACGAAGTACTCATACACTCCTCGTGCTCGGATGTTCATCGGTCTGTAAACATTACTATGCACAAGTTCTAGAACCCCTTCGGCCCTATTGCCCTTAGACCCGAATGGTCTTTTGGTCATTTTACCCTCCAAACAAGATTCACATTGAGGTATAGATTCTACCTTTAAGTGACTTAAATGTCCATCCCTTACCAACCTTTGAATCCTATTCAGGTTAATATGACCAAGGCACAAATGCCAAAAATAAGTCTTATTAGAGTGAAAAGCTTTAAGTCTTTTAGAGTTATTATCATTCATCTCAGCATTAAGCAATAAGTCCATCTTAGGTTTGATAAAATATAGATTATTTTGCATCCATCTAGAACAGATAAAAGATTTATTTTTATGAATCACCACTTTATCATTAAAAGAAACCAAATAAGAGTCTTTAAATAAACAAATACAGAAATTAAATTCATTTTAAATTTAGGAACATAAAAACAATCTAGCAAAAATAAATTCCTATAACTATCAAAATAAAGATGGACGTCTCCCACTGCTTCCGTTGAGACCAAGGATCTATCGCCCATCCAAAGTGTGAAGTCTTCATGCAGCAGACTTCTTATTTCTTTGAACCCCTACAGAGAAACACAAACATAATTAGTTGCACCGGAATCTATGACCCAAATGTCATTGGATTCCTCAACCAAACAAGTTTCTAAATATAGAAGATCACACCTACCTCCTTTGGAAAGAAAGTCCTTACAATACTTCTTGATATGCCCGACCTTTCCATTGAAGAAGCACTTAAGCTTCTTCGGGTTCTTTTTCTTCTTTTTCTTGCTCTTGGTGCTAGCAGGAATAGAAGACTTTCCATTGTTGGCCCGTTGCTTCTTTCCATTCCTAGAATTGGGATTGGAACCAGAAGCAGCTACCATGTTGGCCTCTCCACCCATGGGAGACTCCCTAATCAGCAGTTCAAACTCCTATAACTGTTTCATTAATTTCGTCAAGGTCATATCCCATCTATTGCTCAAATTAAATGTAGCTCTAAACGGAACAAATTCATGCTAGCCATAACATATCTTCAAGATTATCCACGATCTGCTTCACAGTCTCATAATCTTGATGTTAAGCTTGTAGCACATTATTCATGCTAGCCATAACATAGCAGTGGGCCTGATCATTAGCATCTTTCCAGCGATCATACGCTTGAAATTGCTCATTAGTTGAGTCTCCCGTAGGCTCGGGAGGACAAGGGGTTGTCAGTATATATTTCAGTGTCTCAAAGGAGAGGACAATATCCAGGTTCCGTTTCCAATCATTATAATTCTCTCCAATTAAAAGGTTTTTGTCAAGTATCGATGATAAAGCATTTTTAGACATTTTTAATCTACAATAAACAGTCATATACCAAACATAAGCAAACATATAATAATAATTTAGTGAGATAACACAATCATGTAAAAACATACAAATGTGTTCATATGACAAAACCTTGAAAATATCACAACTTACAATGATAATTCCCAACTCATAATTTAACAAGCTCCTAGGGGAGTCATGCCAAATTCAATCAGGAACACGGATCCTCTCCTGATTAATATATGTCATCTAGGACCTGTATGATCCAGCATATATTAATAATCGTTTCTTTGGCCATTAATTTTATTAACAGAGCTCCTAGGGAAGGTTAATAATAAAATTAACGTAAGTGTATAACCATTGTTTCAATATTTTATCCATCATTTATAATCACCACCTAGGGGTGTGCAACCATAAATCATGCTAAAATACCTTATCCTCTTAGAGATCCAATCTGGTACATGATAGAAATCCCTTTCTAGGGGTCAGGACCACCATGTTCTGCCTATGGACTAACGATGGAGGCCTTAGGTTCTCTCTTCGAAAACCTTCTCCCACTCAATCTTTTGAAATCAAGGTTTTATTTTAAGAATATGCATGAACAATTTTAATATGAGCGGCACTCCCTATTCTATATGACATGCTATCAATATACATGGCGAATCATATTATAATGCAAACAAGCAAAGCAATTAAGCAAAGCTACAAGCAAAATAATAATAAACGTAATATTATGGCTCCACCCTAGAGAATAGAAAACTAAGATTACAAGAGAATAATCAAGACATATTATCGATTCTTCATCCTTGAATCCTCAAGCTGTATCCTTCTTCATGTAATGCCCATCTTTAAGTCTTCAATCCCGTATGAAGCGAATACTTCATATTTCCGATCATATCTAAATTTAGTGTTTCTCAGAATTGTCCCAAAAACAAAATTAAAACTGCATTGAAAACTGCATCTTTTCTAGAAAAATTTCCAGCTCTCGGTCGGAAGGCCGATCTGGGTGATCGGCCTGCCGGTAATGCTCCATCGGCCTGTCGATTAGGAAGATAGGCCTGCTGACTCATGAAAGTTCGGCCTATCACCAAAGCCACCTGATTTCTGCCCCACTGACGGCCTACCGAACCACACGTCTGGCCTGTTAATCTGCGACCATCGACCTACCGAACTGTGAGCTTCGGCATGCCGGAAAATACGATTTTTAATGCAATTCAACAATTTATTTTCAGCAATTCAAAAACATAAAATTAGAGACTCAAGAAATACCTAGGAGCACCATCATCAATCTTCTAGATCCGTCTTCTCCAAATAATTATTTAATTACAAAATTCTTACAAATTTAAAATTAAATAATAATTCCTAGACGGAGTGATAGTCTTGCATCTAATTACATGAAAAACCTAGATACACATTCTAACCTCTAAGGAACCATAACTAGCATTAATTAATTAATTAGTAAATAATTAAATAACCATTTAATCAACCATAATTAATTAATGATCATTCACCACATAATCCATGACAACATAAAATTATATAGAAACCAAGAGTGCCAACTCTCTATAAAATTAAATTCAAGCGTAGGAGGGATTAAGATCACAAAATTTATACATATAGTATGATCACAAACTCGTAAATTTATGTAAAAACCATGGCTTTGATACCAATTGTTGGAAAAATAGTACGTAGCGGAATTTTAAAAATTTTATATCAAAGTATTTTCTAAAACACAAGTTTGACATGCTATATGCATAAATTAACCAGATCTTACTAATCTTTGATTGCCGAAGAACCCTCGCAAAATGTGAAGAAAAGTAACGTTCCAGAAGAGCCTCAACCAACTGGTCTTCTTTACTATTCTCTATCCACGACCATAGTGAGTGTGGGATCACACGTACAGCTCTTTCACTAGGTGACTCTCCTTCTAACCAATTGAGAGAACCCAAAGCAAGTGTTCATGATTTGTGAACAAAAGCTCTTAGGGAGTTTTCAAATTCTCACCAGCACAGTATCGCTCTTAATCTCTCAATTGATCTAAGTAACTCTTAAGACGTACCCCCTATTTATAGAGGTTGGTCATAGGGTCAGTCCTTATCAGATTATGTCTCAAAAATTTTAACCAGAATCAAAATCGGATCAATATATGATAAGATCTGCATAAAACGCATGATCTTATCCTTCGCTCATTGGCAGGGCGATCAGGATGATCGACAGGGCGATCAGGATGATCGGCAGGCAGATCAGGATGATCGGCAGACAGATCAAGATTATCGACAGGCTGAACAGCCCCATCGGCAGGCCAAACACGTAGATTGGCATACCAAACTATCGAATAAATATCTCCGCGAATCTTTTATTTTTGACCTGAGATTCTATAGGATAAAGTCTCAGTTTTAATTCAAATAACCTAACAGATAAGTTATCTGATCAAAACAACTTTATCTTGATAATCTCTAAGAAAATAAATGAATTCCCAATAATTCTACAAGTTTATCTTGATCTAATTTATTCAAAATTAAATCAACCGATAAACAAACAAGAATTATCCGATCCCAATAATTCAACAAGTTTATCTTGAATCAATTTTATCACAAAAATTAATTCAACCGATAAACAGACATGAATTATCTGATTTTTTTAAATTTTAACCAATCTAATAAATCCGACATAAGTTACCAATTATTGGAAAAATATGTCGTATCATTACAGAATGTTGTGAGCTAGCAAAGGAGATCAAATGGACCAATATAGTTTAAGCTCCCGACAATTATGAAACCCAATATCTCATATATACATTTCATAATTATCAACTCCAACGCTACTCCACTAGAAGCTTGGAGCTGCACTCTTAAACTATATAGAATTACGAAGCCCGTATAGCTAAGTCTCCATGACATATCATAGTGTATCGTATTCCCATATGATTATCCATAATTGGTTTAAGAACAAGTTCTGTCTTACCTTCTCGATTATTTTTATCTTACGTTCCATTATCTCACCATCGAAAAACTTACCATCCATAGACAGTATACCACTCGGTTACACCTATGTATCTAAATGGTTAAGCACTTCAGTTTTTCAATTATAGGATAACGCATATAGGAGGATATCATTACTCTTAAAGAGGAGCTATGGATTCCATATCTATGAATAACATGTCTACGCTATCAAGAGTCATGCCTCCAATATACCGGCATGCATACTACTATTAAGATGTGGGTGTCACCCTTTGATACATTAAAAGACACAAGTCAAGACAACAGGCCCACTATTCATCTCAGGATTAAGATACAATACAAATGATTGTCTAAAGTGACTCGATTTACAGAGACAGAATTATTAATCCAAATTAATTCACTTTATGTCCCGATCCAACACATCGTCACCTATGGCAACGTGCCAATGTTTCTATTCATGGAGTCTCACTCCGATGGTCAAGACAAAACATCTTCCAAAAGGGATATAGACAACATAACAATCTTTACATGAATAAAGCGCCCAACTTTATTCCCTCGATTGCGGATCTTATGATTTAGACCGTCACCTTAAGAATCATGTCTTCCGCATAATCTATCCATCATATGCCCAATTCTTAAGGTTTAGACCGACAGTCTCAGACTATTGTTTGCTTAACATACATTCAACAAATATGAACGTAAAGAGGACAAGATTTGGTATATGAACAATAAATAAATTCTTTATTGATAAAAATGTCTCCAAAAACTTATTACATTTTTACTCCTTAGGGCATACATGTCTAATACAATATATACATATATATATATATTTAACGAACATGTCCCAAAAACTGTCTTCTTTTTTTAAGTATAACTCATTATTTTTGGACAATATAATATTCAAATACCATAATAACATAAAGTTAATTATAATGGTTGTTGTGGACAAAGTGATTGATTATATTCCAAAGCTCTAATGTACCATACCCAAGTGCCAAAGATTGCAAATTTTGAGAACTAACGGTGCAAAAATCCTTTTCTATTTTCAATGCAGTCTGTAGTTAAATCACCATCCTTATTAAGATTAAAAGAAAAATCCTTGCCTTAGGATATATGACTAATGGTCTATTAGTTTGCAAACCATCCAAATTTAACCTCATATCAAACTAAACTTTACAATTACTTTGTTTTGCATATTAAACAGAGCCAAAAAAATTTTCCAGTGGGGCGTGGATTAAATAAAGTTTTTTAACTAAGATAAATTATTATTACTATTTTAATAAAGTTTAATTTAATTTTTAAAATTTATGATTCACAAAACTATGAACTTATATAATATTATGTTTGAGTTGTTTATTTAGTACTTTAAAATTAAAATATAATATATTGTTTCGAAACCTTAAATTAAAATTATGGGTTCAAACCATGATTTTTATAGTGTTTTTTGTTGCAAAATTTGAATTGCACAATGATTTTGGTTCAAACTTATAGTTTAAATCAAGGTTCCAAAACACCTAAAAATTCAAAAGATAAAATTCAGATACATAATTGAAAATTTTTTAAAAGTTTTAATATAAATATTGTAAAGAGTAAAATAAGAAGAAAAGTGTAAAAAAAAAAGTTAAAATTGAGCTTACATCTTAAAAGAGCCACTTAAGCTAGTGAGAGTGGCTGCGCCCCACTGGGCATAACGTGGCTCCGCCACTCATGTTAAAGCAAGATGCTTGAACTTCAAATACGACTTACGATGTGCCAAACAAAGTCCATGAACAAACTGTGAGGCCATAGTAGTTATTTGTTTCGTGAGGCCTGGAAAAAAAATTTTATATTTTACTATATATTTATAATTGGTATCAACTTATAGAGAAACATCAAAGAATAATAGATGGGCAATAACATCTTCAACATAAAAGATTAATTTGGTATGCCTTTAAGTCTTCGTTACAACCTTACAAATAGGAAGATGGAATTATGAATTTCGTAAATGTCTAAACTACATCTTCAGAGGTAATGGTTAGAATTTCACCTCTGACTTTCCACCAAAATAAAAGGAAAACGAAGGATTAACTTGTACAAAAAATATTTATAGAACACTTACTAGCCATGTACTACTATTCCACACCAAGCACCCAATTTAATACAAAACAAAATAATATCAAAATAAAAACCTAGATTAAAAAAAGTCTAACAAAAATACAACGTCCTAACCATGAAATAATAAATCCCAACATAAAAAACACCATTTTACTTCTACTTACTAGTTTTTGCTGATTTATGAGAACTGTTTTCCTGCCTACTCCATGAAGTAGCTAAAATTTTCCCCACATAATTTTTTTCCTTTCACTATTGTTTAAAAACAACATGAATTGCTCTTGATTAAATAGTTGCCATTATATAGCAAGTATCTCCAATGCGAATCATTTTTTAATATTCTTTGTTGATTTATTGATGAAAGGAATTAATTTTATGAAGTAAAACATTGGCGTATATACATTCAACTGCTTGGGCCGGAGTCACTCAGGAACAAGGGTTCTAATTTTTTTTCTTTTAATTTTGTAGGGTTATTAATACTAATAGCTCTTAAACTTTAAGGCCCCTCTCTTTTTGCTTCCTGAAATTTAAAAATCACAACTTTACCTTCCAAACTTTCAAAACTCTTAACTTTGTCCTCTGAATTTTAAAAATCACAATTTTGCCATTGAACTTTCATAGCTCCTCATTTTGTCTCATAAATTTCTAATTTTCTTTTCAAATAGACATAATTAAGCGAACATGATTTACATATGGGTCACTTGTAATGGCCAAAATAAGATTTTATTGCTCCTAAGTTTTATTTCACGTTTACACTCTCACTTGACGCCTTTATTTTTTATCTGATCTTCCATTTAGGAAGGGTTTTCTTGGACACTTCTTCTCATTTTTAATGTGTAACTCATTTAATAAATCGATGTCTTTCACTGATATCTTACTTTGAACACAAAAGAAGATGAGTTACGAACTAAAGATGAGAAGATATTAGCAAACAATATTGAGACAAAAATGTGCATATAGATCCTTCTTAAATGATAGCAGACAAATAATGTTAAATGATAGTGTGAATGTGAAACAGAACTTGAGAGTGATAAAATGTCATTTTTGCCTTTATAGGTGACCTATCTGTAAATCATGTGGGCTTAATTACGTCTATTCGAATGGAAAATTGAAAAATAGGAGATAAAATGAGGGTCTTTAAAACTTTAAGGGAAAAATGATGATTTTGAAAATTCAGGAAGTAAAATGAAGACTTTTGAAAATTTAGGGTGGAAAGTGGTGATTTTTAAAATTCATGGGCAAAGTAAGAAAGACTTTAAACTAATAGCCCCTAAAATTTAAGGTCCCCCTTTTTTTGCCCCTTGAACTTTAAAAATCACAAGTTTACCCTCTAAACTTTCAAAACTCCTTACTTCAACCCTGAATTTAAAAAATCATAATTTTGCCCTTGTACTTTTTAAGCTCTTTATTTTGTCTCCTAAATTTTCGATTTCTCTTCAAATAGACATAATTAAGTTCACGTCATTCACACATGGGTCACCCATAATGACAAAAATGAGATTTTATCACTTTTAAGTTTTGTTTCACGTTTACACTCTCACTTGACGCCTTTGGTTTTTATATGATCTTCCATTTAGGAAAAGTTTGTTAGGACATTTCTTCTCATATTTAATGCATAACTCATTTAATAAGTCAATATTGTTCACTAATATCTGAATTTAAACACTAAAGAAAATGAGTTACGGATTAAAGATAAGAAAATATCGGTGAATAGTATCGAGAAAAAATGTGCATACATATCCTTTCTTAAATGAGAGCAAACAAAAAAAAAGTTAAATAATAGTGTGAACGTAAAACAAAATCTAAGAGTGATAAAATGTCATTTCTGTCTTTATAGTTGACCTATGTGTAAATCATGTGGCTTAATTACGTCTATTTGAATGGAAAATGGAAAAATTGAAGACAAAATAAGGAGCTTTAAAAGTTTAAGAGTAAAATAGTGATCTTTAAAATTCAGGAGGCAAAGTGAAGAGTTTTGAAAATTCAGAGTGTAAAGTAGTGATTTTTAAAATTCAAAAGCAAAGTAAAAAAGACTTTAAAATAGAGTCATTAGCGTTAATAATCTTAATAAAAACTTGCTAAAACAATTTCATAGGCTCGTGGCTTGGCTTGGCTTGGCTACTTACAAAAAAAAAGGGAACAAAAATAAATTCGTAACTTGGCTTGGCTGCTTGGAAAAAAAAGGGAACAAAAATAAAAGGAAAAGAGAAATGATAAACGGTCAGCAGCACTGACTGTCTTCCCTAGTGCCAGGTTTCACACTTGTTTGCTAGACACGAAAGCAAAAACTGCCAAAGTTGAGATGAATTGACACGTGTAAAGACTCCCCAACCTCCAAAACTCTCTTCCCATTTGAACATTATTTGACAGTAATTACAAAACCAAACGCCCATCGGTGTACTTGTGTCTTTTCTTTCCTTGTTTTTCTGTGCTTCTACTTTCCAAAAGTAGAACCTAAAAAGCACGAGAAACACAAGATAGAGAGCAATTCGGAAACTGCGATTATGGAGAAGGCGTTTCTTGGGGTGCAAAAGAAAAGAAAGCCCAATAAGCATAACACGAAGAAGTATTTGCTAAACAAAGTCTTGGACTATCTCAAATCCGACTGTTACTTGTTTGCTCCTCTGACTCCTGCTTCTTCTTCTTCACACCCTGATTTTCATTCTCTCAAGGGTATTTAGGCTTTTTCTTCACGTTTTTATTTTCTTGGATTACATTTTATATATGTGGGTAAACTGGGTTTTAAACATTTGTTATTTGTGTTAACTACAGTTGAGATAAAAGAAAGAGTTAAAAAGAAGAAGAAAAAGTTGGTGAAGAAGGTTGGGGATTATCTAATGTCTGATTATTCCATGTATGCTGCTTTTGTTGTTCCCCTTGATGGAGTTTATGTGTCTTCACATGATTCGTTGCACGTGGACCTAGACAGGTTTTCTTCTCATACTAAGACTGCAGCTTAGTTTAAGTTTGAGTCACTTTGGTCTTATTAAGTTTGAATCTAGTTATGAGTATTATTAGTATAAATAGACGTATGGGTATTATTGAGAGTATTCATCAGAATGCTTTCTGAATATTCCTGCTAAGAATTAGAAAAAGAGAATTTAGAAAGAAAGAATTTGTTGGGAAATTTTTTTAGGACATTGTACTTAAAAAATGGGTGTGTTTGTTTCTTAAGAAAGTGTAAGAAATTGAGTTACACATCTGTAATATACTGAGAGCCTGATATTCTTTCTCTAAGGTGTAATTAGAACGCTATATTGGATTAGACTGGAGGCTTATAACCTCTGCCTTAGATATAGGATTGTTTGCAATCTGAACCAAGAAAATTCATGACTCTGTTCTTTTTCTTGTTTCTATTTTCCTTGAATTTCTACTGGTTTGTTTCTGGTGGTCTTGTTCTTGGATTTTGTAGAGTTGTTTTTGGCATAAATCCTAACAAATTGGTATCAGAGCTTGGTTCCATCGATCAATTTCTTGATTTAGGGTAACAAATCTCCTTCAACCTCTGCAAGAGTTTGGAATAGATTAAGAATGACAACCCTGATGACCTAAAGTTTGACATTGAGAAGTTTAATGGCAAAAAAGATTTTAATCTTTGGAGAGAAAAGATGATGGCTCATCTTGGAAATTTTGGTCTTGATGAGGTGGTTAAGGGAGAACCAAATATGTCTACCTCTCTTGAAGCAAAAGAGAAACAAGAAATTCTTAAAAAGGCTCCGAACGCAATTATCCTAAGTTTAAGTGATCAAATTATGAGAAAAGTGGTTAAAGAAAAAATAGTTGCTGCGATGTGGGAAAAATTAGAGCAATTATATAGACTGAAGCTCTTCCCAACCGGATCTATTTCAAACAAAAGTTCTATAGTTTTTGAATGGATGATTCTAAATCCATGGAAGAAAACGTTGACGACTTCACCAAATTGGTCATTGATCTTGAAGGTTTGGAAGTCAAGATTGACGATGAAGACCAAGCGATTTTCTTACTGAATTCTCCCCTAAGCAATATGATCAACTTCACGACACATTGAAGTATGGTATGGAGGTCTTAACTCTTGATGAAGTTCTAAGTTCAGCCTTTTCAAAGGAATTGGATCTGAAAGCAAATGGGAAACGGTCAAAATCCAATGGAAAGGCCCTTAATGTTTGGGCAAGATTAGAAAAGAGAGACTTTCGACCCAAGAATCGGTCGAAGTCCATATCAAAATCAAGGGGAAGACAGACATACTGGTACTGTCACAAGGCAGGACACCTCAGGTGAAATTGTCCCTCAAGAAAACGGGATTCTGGAAAGCCAGATAATTCCAACAATGAAGATTTTGCTAATTTTTCTAATGGCTATGATAGTGGAGATGTCTTAATGGTTTCAAGTAATAATCCAAGGAATGAGTGGATTATGGACTCCGGTTGTACTTTCCATATGACTCCAAGGAAAGATTGGCTTTTTAATTATAAAGAGATAGAAGGGGGCAAGGTCTTTATGGGGAGTAATGTTTCTTGTGAAGTAAAGGGTATTGGATCTGTTAAGATCAAGATGTGGCCAGCTCAATTAAAACGTTGAAGGAAGTAAGGTATATACCTAAGTTGAAGAGAGACCTTATTTCCTTGGGAATGTTGGACTCACATGGATGTTCGTAGAAGTCTCAAGGTGGAGTTTTGAAGGTGCTAAAGTGTATAATGGTGGTCATGAAAGGTGTTCTAGAGAATGGGTTATATGTGTTACAAGGATCTACAATGACAGGAGAGGTTACTATTTCATCAGATAATGATAATCAAACAGTCCTTTGGCATAAAAGACTAGGACACATGAGTATGAAGGCTTTGCAAGAGTTATGTAAATAGGGCTTATTAGGTGTTAACAAACTTGATGATCTTGGGTTCTATGAGAACTGTGTTATGAGAAAGTCTCATCATTTGAAGTTTAACAAAGCACTGCACTGAACCAAGGCCACCCTAGACTATATACATTCTGACCTCTGGGGATCACCACAAGTACCCTTATCTTTGTCTAATTGCCAATATTTTATTTCTTTTATAAATGATTACTCTAGGAAAACTTGGATCTACTTCATTAAGACTAAGATTGAAAAATTCCTAGAATGGAAGTCCTTGATAGAAAATTAGGTTGGTAGAAAAATTAAGAGGCTCGGGACAGATAATAGTCTAGAGTTTTGTAATGATGAGTTTGATAAATACTGTGCTGAAAAAGGTATTGCGAGACATCGCACTTGTACATCTACCCCACAACAGAATCTTCTAGCTGAACGAATGAATAGAACAATTATGAACAAGATTAGGTGCACGCTCTTAGATTCTGATCTGCCATAGTCATTTTGGGCAGAGGCTGCTACCACTGCTTGTTACGTAATTAATAGGTCTCCTCGTTATGCATTAGGATTCAAAGTTTCAAAAGAAATATTGTCTGGTGTATGTTCTAAATATAATCATTTGAGGCCTTTTGGATGCATAGCATATGTTCACACTAGTCAAGGAAAACTCAATCCTAGAGCCAAGAAGGTTATTTTCTTATGTTATCCTATTGGGGTAAAAGGATATAGAGTTTGGCTATTGGATGACAAAAGATGTATAATAAGTAGAGATGTTATTTCAATGAATCTGTCTTTACAAAGACTAACATAAAACTAACATACAAGTTGAGATAGGCAACAGAGGGTCGGACACACAAGTCTCAAGTGACTCTCAATTCTCACACCTGGAAGTTGAAATAGTCAATACTTCTTCTCACGAAGCTGAGATTAACACTAAAGAAACTCAAGTACCCAATTAAGGTGGAGCCATCACCCAACCTGAAGAAGAATCTACACAAGGAGATACAAATACTGAAGATCCTGTAGGTGGTTATGGTGACTTGAGAAATTATGCCTTGTCAAGAAATAGAACCAGAAGAAATATCAAGCCTCCTGACAGATTTGCTCAAGCAGACTTAATTGCTTATGCACTATCTGCTGCTAATTCTATAGCGTTGTTAGAACCAAGATCCTTCACAGAAGCTAAAGAAAGTCCTGAATGGAAGAATTGGCACAAAGCTATGACTGACGAGACTGACTCATTAAAGAAAAATAGCACCTAGGTTCTAGTTGATAAGCCTAGTGGTCAAAGAGTTATAGGTTGTAAACGGATGTTAAAGAAAAAACCTGGCATACCTGGAATTGAAGAGCCCAGATTTAAAGCTAGGCTTGTGGCAAAGGGATTCTCACAAATTGAAGGTCTGGATTATCATGAAGTGTTCTCTCCCGTTGTCAAGCACACTTCAATAAGAGTTCTTGTGGCAGTTACAGCAATGAAGGATCTAGAACTAGAACAAATGGATGTTAAAACAACTTTCTTACATGGAAACTTAGAAGAGAAAATTTTTATGACACAACCAGAAGGCTTTGAAATTGGAGATCCTAACACAAAAGTGTGCCTGCTGAAAAGATCCCTGTATGGACTCAAACAATCTCCTCGACAATGGTATAAGAGATTTGATGAGTTCATGTTAAAACACGGATACAATAGAAGCAAACATGATAATTGTGTTTATTATGCTCAACTGGAAGATCATTCATTCATTTATCTTCTAATATATGTGGATGACATGCTTATAGCATGCAAAGATAAGACTGAAATTCAAAAATTGAAGAATCTGCTAAATGCTGAATTTGAGATGAAAGATCTTAGACTAGCTAGGAAAATCTTGGGAATGGATATTTTTAGAGACAGGGCTAAAGGAAAGCTTACAATTAGTCAGCAAGGTTACTTAGAGAAAGTGGTTAGTCAGTTTGGTATGAATACTTCCAAATCTATCAACACACCTATAGGTGCTCATTTCAAATTGATAGCCGTAAGTGACAAGGATGCTAAAATGGAGGCAGCTAAGATGAGTAAAGTGCCTTATTCAAGTGCAGTGGGTTCAATGATGTATGCAATGGTGAGCGCAAGACCTGACATGGCCTATAGAATTGGCCTACTTAGTAGATTTATAAGCAGGCCTGGTGAAATTCATTGGCAAGCTGTCAAATGGTTACTTAGATATTTAAATGGATCATCAAATGTTTGTTTGGTCTATGACAATGCTAGTACCTCGGGAGAATTAATTGGTTACTGTGACTCAGATTTTGCTGGAGACTTAGACAAAAGAAGGTCAGTATCTGGTTATGTCTTTACTATGGGAGGCAATACTGTGAGCTGGAAATCTAGTCTTCAACAAGTTGTTGCTTTATCATCCACTGAAGCTAAGTATGTGGCACTTACAAAGGTAGTTAAAGAAGCTCTCTGGTTGAAGGGCTTTGTAAGTGAGTTAGGGTTGGTGCAAAACTTAGCTGTGATTCATTGTGACTCACAAAGTGCCATCTATTTAACCATGAATAGCTTGTTTCATGAGAGAACAAAACATATCAATGTAAGATTGCACTTTGTTAAAGATATTATTGATAGAGGTTTGGTGAAAATCCAGAAAATCTCAACAGAAGTAAATCCTACTGATATGCTTACCAAAGTAATTCTAATCAGCAAGTTCAGAGAAGCATTGAGCTTGCTGAAATTAATCCAGCCTTAGCACGCTTGAAGTCAGAGGTTCTCTAGTCCATGATTAACAATGCTTATCATCTGGAGCCAAGGTTAAGAGCTATTGGAGCTTATCTTATGTGTCTCCACATGATTCGTTGCATGTGGACCTAGACAGGTTTCCTTCTCATACTAGGACTGCAGCTTAGTTTGAGTTTGAGTCAATTTGGTCTTATTAGGTTTGACTCTAGTTATGAGTATTATTAGTATAAATAGGCATTTGGGTATTATTGAGAGTATTCATCAGAATACTTCCTAAATATTCCTGCTAAGAGTTAGAGAAAGAGAGCTTAGAAAGAAAGAATTTGTTGAGAAAATTCTTTGAGGCTTTGTATTGAAAAAAAGGGGTGTGTTTGTTTCTTGAGAAAGTGTGAGAAACT
Source organism: Artocarpus heterophyllus (assembly GCA_025403435.1). Classification (NCBI taxonomy): domain Eukaryota; kingdom Viridiplantae; phylum Streptophyta; class Magnoliopsida; order Rosales; family Moraceae; genus Artocarpus; species Artocarpus heterophyllus. Next base: position 83,406 of record JAJQZP010000445.1, read on the forward strand.
GAGTTACACATCTGTAATGTACTGAAAGCCTAATATTCTTTCTCTGAGATATAATTAGAATGCTATATTGGATTGGACTGGAGGCTTATAGCATTTGCCTCGGATGTAAGATTGTTTGCAATCTGAACTAAGAAAATTCGTGACTGTTTTTTTTCTTGTTTCTGTTTTCTTTTAATTTTCTACTAATTTGTTTCTGGTGGTCTTGTTCTTGGATTTTGTAGGGTTGTTTTTGGCATAAATCCTAACACTCCTAAATCATTGCACGTTCCAACAAAAGGTACTAATAATGCTTCCCCTTGGATTGGGGTTTTTTTTTTTTTTCACCTACAGTTTGTTTTCTTTCAAATTATTTCCTTTCTTTTGACCAAAACCCTTGTACATAGCTTGTTTAGTAAAGTTGATTCTAACCAACTTTTTAGTTAAGAACAGTATAAAACTCTCATATTTTATAATAAGAACAAAAAAGTTATCATAATATAAAGCTTTTACATGTTGTTTACAGTTCTAACTAATAATTTTAACCACCATGCTAAACACTTTATTAATTGTATTGTTAACATGCTTTAGTTGTTTCACTGTAATGAATGTTTGGTACTTTATTAACTGTTGAGGCGCCTAGAGCAGAGAATGTTAGATAAAAGTAACGCAGATCATCTTTGCACGTTTAAAGTTCTTAACTTAGGATTGTCAATATGATAAGTAACTCTTTCTTTTTCTGAAATGATATGATAAGAAATGATATGATAAATAATGATATCGTCCCAACAAAAGGTGCATTTTTTAAGCTACAATTTGGTTGTGTGTGTATATATAAAAGTTGTTTCATTTATATTTCGGTATTGGTCAATAAATCCGGCAATTTCGTGACAAATTTTGACACTACATGAGCAAAACCTTGTAGCTTTTTTTTTCCTCAAAAAAAAAAAAAAAGATCAGGGATAAAAGATTCCAGCACCACTAAAGTTTTCAAATGATAAAGGATATGGACCATCTTTAAAAATGTCGCCCTAACTTTTCCAAACCATTCAAAACACCACCTTTTAGAAAGCTGTTCAAAATGCCCCCTCCGTCCACTTCTGTTTGTAGCTTTGCTTACCCAGTAACGCCTAGCGTTAATGCAGAAGAGAAATTAACTTTACTAACTCGATCAACATAGGCTCAGTTTGGGTTTTTTTTTTTTTTTTGGTTTGTTTGAAAGGACTAATTTTTGTATGAGGAGAAGGCGGCAAAAAGTCAGCATTTACCTTCTCAAAGTAACTCTAAGAATGTGTTTTGTATTTTTGTTTGTGCAAAATACGTTTTTGCACTTCTAGCAGACACAGAACTTGCATTATTTTAAGTGCAAAGTGCTTTCACAGATTGTCTTGATCGCTAAACTTTGCGGTTTTAATGTTCATTACCTATTGGTGTTTGTGCTACTCTACTTGAGTTTCGCCAGAATTGTTCAAGGACGCATATGATCTTTGAGTGCTACCGATGGGTTTTTTAAGAGTGACACAGATTGCTCTGTTTTGACTTAAGATAGCTTATTTTCTACGTATTACGATTGCTTGTGACATAACAAAATGATTTTAGTTTCTTTAGGTTACCAACTTTGAATTTTGATATCCAAGTAAAGCGAGAATTAATTTCGCTTTGACTTTTCATGCTATATCTAGAGATACCTTTAACATTTAAGGTGATGCAGGTGGTCGTACGTTGTTGCTGTTCATTTTGGCGCTGGTGTTCTTTTGGTTTGTATTTTTAGTTTTGTTGTTATTTTTTGTGTACGTCTATGAAGCTCTTAAGCTTGGTAATGGAGGTTATCTGCTATTCGGCTCGACGGAAACCAACTCTCGTTCCTATTTCACATGTTCTTTTGGATTTGAAGCTTGAGAAGAATGAGCATGCATAAAGTTTCTTCAACGTCTTTTTTTTTTTTTTGCCAATGAACACATATGATATCAATCGGTTAGAGAGGTTGTAGTAAATGTTCTTTCCAAAGTACAAGCTAAACCCATCATGTTGCGTCAAAAATAGGATAATCAAGAAGCATCTTTATCTATTATTATTATTATTATTTAATGAATTCATGGTTGTGGCCTAATTTCAAAACATCAAGCATAGGTCGTTATAATGATCATTTTTCTTGCTTTCTTTTAATGTCAGGACCCAAACAGCACATCAAACATGTCACTGTGGAAGTTGCATGGAGGTCCATATCATTGAAAGAGAACACTTGGAAAATGAGACAGTACAAGATAAAGCATCCAAGGATCATCTCTCTAAAAAGATCAATTCCCATTTGGCAATCTTTTGTCCACAAGGGGACGGTGAAGCATGCGATTTACCAAAATTGTCGACCGTTGTCAGGTCACTTCAAAATTTCAAGTTGAAATTTCAACGTTACTTGTTCGACTAATTCTGCCTACAAATTTGAGATGCATGAATTTTCCAACATCTTGTTTTTGTCGCGACTTTTGTTTGTTTTTGTGTGTATGTGAGAACTAACAATTTACTCGAGCTTTCTTTCTAGAAGATGCTAGCATGCTCTCTTTTTTTACGATCTTTTATACTATTTATTTTTTTGATTTTTTTAACTGATAGGTGTAATCAACTAACATGATAATTTATTATTAAAATAAAAAATAAAATAATAAATTTAAAGTGTCAGTCAGTAAATATAAAGTATAAAACAGAATAAGAAAGAAGCTATTGCTAACACTTCTTTTCTTTTTATTACTTAGTGTGTTTTGGAACTAATAGAAAATGATAAAGATTGACAGTTGATGAGATTTTTTCATACCCCACCTACGAATTATCATATTTTATTGCGAAATTGAAATTGGAATGCAACTCTCATAAGCAGGCATGATTGATATGATACAATGGAGGTGGACTTTAGCAACTGTTAAGTACAGAGACATGATGTTAGAAAGCTGCCTAAGTTTTATATCTAATACCATGGAAAATGCATTTCGAAATTTTGAGGTTTTGTATTTGAGGAACTGTAGTTTCTGTGATAAAAAATGTAAATTTTTGTTAGAGCTTAGATCTTACTTTTTATTATCTTCCGACACAAATATTCAAGAGGTGGAAATTAATTGCCATAACTCATTGCTAGTATTTTCATTTGCTTTTGACCGTATACCGTCTTAATTGGGTTTTTTTTTTTTTTTTTTTGGGTTAGATCTCCCAACTGCTTTATGAAAGTCGGTTTATGTTAATGTTGTCATAAAGGGAAAATTCTAATGTAATTAAACCATTACCATAAATATATATTTAGTGTGTAAGATGCGGACTAACAGATATATCACAGCGTGTCATGTTGATCATTTGTGGTATCATGACTTGTGGAACCAGCAAATTAAATTACACTAATACCTTTATGTTTTACTCAAATTATAGACATTCTTTAACCAAAGCTAATCACACTGACCCTTATTGGATTTAATGCTGTCAAATTTTTACTCATATGACAAAAATACTCCTTTTAAGATCAACCAACTTCGGCCATTGATATAAACCAAAAACTCTAACTAATCTAAACCTAGTCAAACAGCCCTCCCCCACAAACAAGCCAAACAACCGCTCCCCCACAACCAAGCCCCTATCGCCGGTAGCTACAACAAGAGGCATCCCACTATCGGCACCCCTAGTTGCCGCCAGTTGCCCCTATCTCCGAATCGCGTCCCCCGTTGTCGTCGCCCACCCAATTGCAAGCCCCACTTGTCGCGGCCCCTATCGGTCACCCCCCACCCCCCATTTGTCACCACCCACTTGTCGCCTCCTACCTCCGAATTGCGTCCCCCATCCATCGTCACCCACCCCACCACAAATCCCACCCGTCACAGCCCTCACCCGTTGCCTCCTACCTCCACATCGCCACCCTTGTCACGCCCTACACAAGTTGCCCTCCCACACCGTCGTGCGGCCACCCCATTGGCCCTCCTATCCCGTCACCCCCCCACCCAACCCTGTTGGCCCTTCCACCCCATCGCCCCCCATCCCCGTCGCCACCCTTCCCCATCAAGCCCAAAGAGAGGGGAGGGGTTTGGTTTTTTGTTTTCTTAATAGTTTCTTAATTTTTTTTAATAGCATAGTTTTTTCAAATTTTATATATGCTTTGATTTTTCAAAAGTTATTTTTTTTAATAATTTTAATGAAAAAATAAACATTTTTAATAATTGAATTATAATTTTGTTAGAATTAGTTAGTTTTAATTTTATTTGAATTAGTTTGTCTTAGTTTTATTGAGATTGATGCGTGATTTTGATTAGTTAGTGTGGTTGTGATTATTTTGTGTGATTAGTTTGTATAATATTTATTTTTTTTTAAAATTGAAAATGTGGATTAATGTTATATGTTTGGAGCATTAATTGTAGATTTTTTTTTACTATATAATTTTAATCGTTGTAGTTTATCTTATTTTGGAGATAATTGTTCATTAAAGTGAAATTTCTAGTTACAAATATATTCAAATTATTTATACACATTTTTTAACATCTAAGGAGGATGTTTTTTGATAGATGAAGGAGCAATTTTGATATTTTTAACAAAATTAACCCTTAACTAATAGCTAAAACCTCACGGTTAACTAAGAGAAGGAGGTGTATGTAATTTTTTGAAATATTTATAAGTGTTGGTACGATTAATTTTGGTGTAAAAGATGTCTCCTTAATTTAAATAAAATATATCAATATAATTTATCCTTATGGAACTAATCATATATAGCAGTCTTATCACGTTTTTGTAGATTTAACACATGCAATTATGCATTGGACAGTTAAAAAATTTTTGTAGTATTTCACTAGCATCTTTTTTCGGAGGGACACTTGAGAAAGAAGTAATTTGTAGGGTGTCTGAGAAAGCAATTCGATTTATCACTAAAAAGATTAATTTAAAATTATAATATATAAAAATTTTATATTATTATTTTTTATTTTTTACCGCAACCCTCTGGAAAGCTTTACAATAAAGACTGCTTATTGGCTCTACTGAGCTGTTAAGCAGGGCTTTGGAATTTTAAAAGGTTAATTTGGAATTGGATGAATTTAAAAGATACACGTTTTTTCACCAAAAAAAAAAAGAAAAACAGATGTACGTTTCATCAGAGTACTGTAGAGACGTATGGTATGATTGGACTGCCACAGTTGTAAGGAGGTGTAGTGCCTGTGGCCTAACCATGCTTTTTGTCTAGACTAGGGGGGAAGTTCCATGCTTTTGTGGTGAAATGATTGACTATTGAGTACGGCAAATTAACGTCATCTACAAGAAAAACGTTTCCGACACGGCCGTTGTTAAGCCAGATATAAATACGAATATTTATGGAAAGATTGGTATTTTAATTTTATAAAAAATTTGTAAAAAGTATTGATTTTGATTAAAAATTTTTAAGAAAATTACAAAAATTTTACACTATATATATGTCTAATATTTTGAGATATAATAAATATTGAAAAAAAATAAATAAACATGATGTACATAATCAACTTTATAATTAGATTTGTCCATTTCAAAGAGATGTTCTGTGAAGTTGAAAAATAGTGATGATTTTATTTTAATTTAAATAATATTTATGTCATAACATGTTATTGAGTAGTGTTGAATATAGTTATGAATATGTTACATACATGGTTGTTGACTCCATAAATAAAAAATTATGAATTCTTTCAATTATTTGCCTAAGATAGAGGTGGTATGGTTAAATAAGGATAATTAAAAATCTATAATCATCATAGTTTTTAAAGTCTTGTATGGATAATAAGCATAATGAGTTTTATTAGAGGAGCTGTTATAATTAGATATCAAATTCATTAGTTGAAAATCTTAGAAATGTTATTTTTCGTTCGATATTAACATTCTTAATGTATATATGATAAATATTCATTCATTAAAAATATAAAATACTAATAGATTATACAAGAGCAAAAAAATCTATTACATTTTGTAATTTCCAATATTATCAAAATTTAGTTGAAATTTTCACGACATGTATCAAAATTTTATACAAAATACATCATAGATTTTTTTAAATTTATATTTTTACCGATATTTAAAAATATTTTTTGATATTCTACCAAAATTAATATTACATTGGAAAGATAATTTGGTACCTCGAAATTTCAAAAATTTCCATGAAAATTTCATAGATATTTACATCCATGGCTACAACTAATAAAATAGTTGTCATGTTTGTAAGCTTGATATTACGGGCTTACCTTCTATTTACATGCGGTGTTTGGTATGATCGGTGTCTTCAGGTTGGTTGCCAAGAGTACGTTAGGTTCATACATATACATTTTCATGTGTTACACACGCACATATATATATATATATATATATATAGTCAGTCACGGATGTGAGACTGATTGATGATTTCTTGACTTCTCAAGTTTTTTAAGTTGGGTAATATTGTTCTAATTGATCTATTAGTTCATTTTGAGCTCTTCAAATGCTTGGTTTGTGCAGAATTATGCGTTACCTAAATTACGGTTTAAATTAACTAAACTGCTCTGTAAAAATTACAGAGGATGAAATATGAGCATTATATAATAATGTGTAAATCATTAAAATATTATAAGCATGAGCTCTTAGGACTATTGTACTTCAATAATACAAAAAACAGAAAATCAATCTCAAGATTATTATAGAAAATCTGTCAACAATGTATACAAAAGATAAACGTCACCAACATTGTTCTAAAAAAATCCCAAGATCCATATAATTGTGACCACAAACTAAGATTGTTTTGTGTCAGAAAAAAACAAAGAAAATTACATTTCGGTATACGTGCTTTCTAAACTCAATGAACATATTTAAAGGTAATCTACAATGCAATCTGCTCACTCGGATTGTACTTTATCAAGGCTTTATTTGTGTATGATGTCTTTTAATTTGACTGATATTATTAGGATAATTATATAATCTACCTATATATATATATATATATATAATACAGCTTGTTGCTTGTGGTACTTGATCTTCTAGATTCTACTCATTCAGCTGATATTTTGTTTTGCATAATGTCCTTAATTTGATTTCTTTTTCCCCTTAATCATGGTTTTATTTCATAATTAGATTCTCTTGTTGTGTTTCCAGTTTGAATTTTCAATTCTACCAGACTACATGAACATAAATGGCAAATAAAAGCTGTCATATATCAATGCAACTAAAATGAAAGTACTGGAACTAAAAAAAAGAAAAAAAAGTCGACAAACCTTTTCTATTACAAGAGAGCTTCGATCTTCAATAATGTCCTTCATATACCTCATGACAAAATATCTACATTCATTGTTTGTTGGTTGGTGAGGATATTAAAAACATAATATTAATTACTTAAATTGATTTTAATTGAAACAATTCCTGAATTAAAAGAATATTCAAAACATTTATAAAAACAAATTATTACTATAATTATTTGAATAATCTTTTGACATAAATATATTGTAACTTATTAGTCTTAAATAACCTAGACTGAGGCTGTATATTTATTGCAACGTCCTCTGACGGACGTCATAGATGTCATTACATTTATACCCATTTTCACTACTTTTAAAATTAACCATTTAAATAAGGTAAAGTTTATTAAACTTATCTGAGGAACCAGGCATGGATTTTTTTTGTACTAAATATCAATATTTCAAAAATTTTATATTTATTTAAATAGTTTATCAATGCCAAATTAACGAAGCCATAATGCAAATAGAATTTAAAATCATCATTTAGTTCTCTTCACAGTTCGGTAGGCCAAACTCCGGACACTGGTAGGCCGAACATGATCGGCAGTCTGAACTTCAACCACCAGCAGGCCGTCCGAGACCTTGCAAAATCAGAGTTTAAAAATACTAGGATTGGCTGGCCTATAAAGGGTAATCAACAGGCCGATCATTGCATCGGCAGTCCGACCAGTAATGGTCGACATGCCGATCTACTCTCAAAATAAAAAATAAATTAAAACAAGTCCTAATATCTCAAAGTGCGGAAAAATAAACATACACAGAAAATAAAACAAAGTTCATAAATTTTAAAACTTCTTTCTTGGCGTCTTCCGTTTTCAACCCATCGTGCATAGCTCACATGCCTGTCTTTGTCCTCCATCTAATCCATAGCCCTTTTACTCTTGTCTGCAACATGATGTAAAATTGAGTAAGCAAAAGCTTAGTAAGTACATTTCATAACTCACAACGTAAAACATTTTATGAACATCTTTATGAAACATATAACTATAATCATCATCATCATAATAGTGCACTTGGCACAGTTTCATATAGAACATATCTTTCATTTCATTGTCTATATTAAAACTTTGTTCATTTTATCTTTAAGAGTCCAAGTGTTGCACCGTTATCATCATTGTAGGCGTGCCGTTATGGGAGGAGAGGGGTAGCTAATCCCAAACCAAACATAACATCATAAATATAAACATAACATAACATGGATTGTGCAACACTTATTTACGTGATACATATATACATATATATATATATATACTTTTATACTTTGAAATACGTCATCATCAAAACATGCATAAACTTCATATACATTAAACTTTCATAATGAAACATCATATATAATCATCATAGAATTTATTATAAAACTATCATGAACATAGATTTCAACTTTTCATAAACTTCATCATGTTGGAGGTGAGAATGTACTTACTTGACTAGCTTGCTTACTATACCTTAATTTAGATAACGTTGCTACAATCTTGATGTGCTCGCCTCTTGGAGTGTTCATGTCAACCATTCATATACACAAGAAATTAACATTCATCTCCATGATATCATTCAATATCACACAATATAACTCATACATGCTTCTCTTAAGAACATTAATTCAAAACACATTTTATCAATCTTAAAAAAAACATTTCAGCAAAACTGCCAATACAAATGTTGTCTGACCCTTATGAATTCACAGCATAATATCTCATAATTCGCACATAATTCAAGCACCAAACTTGGTAGGGACAAAATTAACATATAAACATAATACCATGATTTTTTTTATTGGCCATAAAAATTCCATTTGATATTTAAAACAAGTAACAAATTTCATAACACAAAATCTGCCAGCAATAGTTAGGCAGTGAACAACCCTCAGCTCAAATCTGTTTATCACATTATTCATGCCGTAGAAAAATCTACAAAAATTATCATAAAACTATAATATATCTAAAAATTGGCTTCAAAAAAAATCAGAGTAGGTCAAAAATCACAATTGAAATTGGTAGTAAAATTAATTTTACAAACATGGGCAACAAACACTTTCAAACTAGCATTTAAGAAAAATATCACGAAAATAATTTTGACCTCAAAATTTTGTGACAATCTATATACATAATAATACCCTACTACAAAAATTCCCATGACCAAACAAAATCATTTAGACATAATAAAAAGTCAGAGAAACAAGAGGACCAAAGTTTGCAAGTAAGAAAGTTTAATAACTCACAAAATACACATGATATCACCACAAAATTTTCCTATTCACAACTTAATATAACCATGAACATTTTTGCCAAATTTCATAAAAATCAAAGCACATTTGCCCCTTGAACAAAGTCCACGTTTATATTTAATTTTACAATCAGTAGCGTTTTAGCTATGAGTGAAGAAAATTCATACCTTAGTGTAGAAAAGTCCCAATGACGTGAAATTTTAACACATACACAAATAACATACTAAAATTTCAGAGCAAATGGAAATTCCTAGACAAAGTTATGGGGGTCTAAACACAAAGAAAATAAAACGTTACTGATCAGCATTAATTAACTATGAGTGGCAGAGACTAAAAATTTCATATCTCAGCATAAAAAACTCCAATTAATGTGAAATTTTGAGGATATTACATAACACATACATAAACATCATATCAAAATTTTAGAGCGAACGGAAATTTGTAGGCAAAGATATGGGGGTTGAATTATAGGGTAATCAAAATTTCAGAAATGTTGAGAAAAGTTTCTTACCTCAAAACAATTCTTCGCAAGCTTCCTTGAATTCACCCAAGATAAAACCCAATCTTTCATTCAAATATTTGTAGGAGAATAAAGGAGAGAAGGGGAAAAGAAAACATTTAGAGAAGGAGAAAGAATGTTTGAGAAAAATTTTTGTGGGAGAAAAAAAATGTTTGCGTAAAAGAAATGATCAAATAAGGGGAATGATCTTCTTTATGGCAGAATTTTTTTTTTAAATGGATTGGGATTTACGTGTATGATGGATAGATAAGGGGAAACTCAATGATTTGCTCTAATTGCCAATTTCCAATTCTTAAAATAGGAAACTTCATCATCAAATCAAATCATCTTAAAAGTCAAACATTTTATTACCTAAACTAAGAAATCAAACCAAAAATATGCCAATCAATCAAAATTTATCATCCAATCAAATCAATCATCCATGCCACAATTTTGGTGATTACCTGCTGATAACTTATCAGTTGCCTTCGGCCTACAGATGGTTTACTTCAGCCTACCGAAGTCGTGAGGTCCAGCCTGCCGATGGAATCCAACGGCCTGCCGTTCAATGAGGGATAATTCGGCCTACCGAACTGCCGTATATTCTAAAATATAACAAAACATTAATTTATTACTAAACAATTATCAAGCATATAATGTAAATGATATAAACAACTTGAGCACACCAATTCCACATGACCATCATCTGTCATCATACTTAAATAAAATAGTCAGTAATATAATATCATATATGATTAAGAAAAAAAAAATACTTAACGTCATTATTCATTTAACATAATCCGTTACATGAAAATTTGGTAGGTGTTAGATTTATAATCATTTATTTAAAATTAAACTTGAATAAAACTATTCATATATACAAATATATATATATATATATATGATTTGTTTTAAGTCTATTGTGGAAGAAGCAAAATGTTTAAAACCCCCTCACCCCCTCTCTCTCCTCTCGCTTTCTTTCTTCAGTCGTGACCCCCACCCCCTCTCTCTATTCCATCACAAACCTCACCTCTCTGTAATGATCCTACCGATGTGATTGTTACTTGACTACATAATTGTATTTTTAATCTTAACTTATAGTAAAATGCTAAAATTTGGGAACATATTTTTTAAAAACATAATACTAATTACTTAAATTGATTTTCCTTGAAACAATTCCTTAATTAAAAAAATCTTTTAAAACATTTACAAAACTAATTATTACTATAATTATTTAATCAAGCTTTTGACATAAATATATTGTAACTTATTAGTCTTAAATTACCTAGACTATGACTGTATATTTATAATCACTGATTTTAAATTAAACTTGCATAAAACTATTCATGTATACATATATACACGTATATAATTTGTTTTAATTCTTGTCACGCCCCGAAGTACGGGAGGTGACGTGGCGGAATATTTAGATTAATTAAATGAGAGTTTATTTGAAATTAAGGGTTTAAAAATCCAATTAAGCAAGAAATAAAGAAGAATTTCCACCACATTTTATAAAGAATTTAAAATCATTAAACAAATAACAATAATTGAATAAAAACCGCGAATATGGGTTCCACAACCCACAACTTGTGCACACACATGGTTCTGACAATATCACAAATACAATTACAGTCCAAGTACAAATAAAGTTAAGTCTTACATGCCTTGATTAACAAATACAGAATGTGAACAAATTCTCCTATTGCTCCTGAGTTCGGTCCGAAGAATCTTCTCCAAACCTAAATGGGAAACCACCTAGAAGGGGGGGGATTTAAAACAGATAAAACATGAGCGAAAGGCTCAGTAGGACTAAGTTTTATAAAATAATTTAATGCAAAGAAACATAACATTATCAGGAGTTATACAGAAAGAAACTTGAATAAATAAATAAATAAATTGAGTAGAACCGTTCTGACACAGAACAGTCTACTCGTCAAATCAAAACACCAGTTTACATTTACCTAGGCAAACCATGATATCACCACCGTAGTGGCCCAGCTGGGTTTCGGGACCTGCCCCCAAGGTCGATCACGACCCGATCTCTGATATGGCATCATGCCCATGTGTTTATTATCATTATCATTCAAAACCCAATTACCGAGTATTGTCAATTACATTCATTATGAAATTCATTTCATGTCACGGTATATAAAAATATAACCGATAAAATCATTTTCAAACAACCGTTGAAAACATTTTGATAGAAATCCTTTTCAAAGCCAAATCATTTCAAAACCAGGCTACCAAAGAAATAGGATAGAAGTCCTACCTCAGTACTCGTGCCGGTACCCCACACCGTAATCCCGATCCGCTATACGTTAGCTCCACGGAACCACGAACAATCCTAGATACAAACTAAGTCGATCAATATCTAGTTCGAGACATTCTATGTTACTAAATCATTTCATGATGTCCTAGTGTGCCATTTGTATCATTAAAATCATCCTATAAGGTTGGGATTTAAATTAGGGTTCAAAACAGTGAAATCGGGTAAAAATCACAAAATTTTCCATGCCTCGGTCGGCCTGCCGGACGCCCTGCTTCGGCCTGCCGAACTGTACAGTTCGGCCTGCCGGAAGCAAAGTTCGGCCTGCCGAACATGTCCCCAGATTCGGCCTGCCGATCGGAAGAACACCGGCCTGCCGATCATCACTTCGGCCTGCCGAACATGAACTTCGGCCTGCCGAACTGGGAAAATCCAGAAATCCCAGCCACGGGTTTCTCGATCCCCAAAATCCAAATCTGAATTCCAACCTGTTTTTCTCAATTCCCAGGCATGAAAAATAACTATAGTTGATAGAAAAACATTCTAAAACATGTTTGGAATCATTTAATCAACATTTGAACTCAAAATCTTCAAAAATCCGAAAATGAGAAAAAGAGGAGAAAAATGAAAATCTTGAATCCAATCCGTTTTTCTTCAATCTAGGTTTAGATTCTAGTTGTTCTAAGCTCATTTAACACAAATCCACGGTTTTCTAAGCTTAAACAAACTTAGATTTCAAAAACACACAAATTCGAAAATTTTGAAAAAAGTTTAGAAATTTCGAATCTAACCTCGAATCGAAGCTTCAATCCGCGTTCTCGGTCGCCGAATCACGTCCCCGAGCTTCCTCCTTGCTGTTCCGAAGCTTGGATTCGAATGCGGTTTTCAAAAATTTAGAGAGAGATTGAGAGAGAGTGAGCTGCCGAGAGAGAGAGGGAAGAGAGAGAGAGATGGGCGTGGAAGTGAGGAGAGAGAGAGAGGAAAGGAAAATAAATAGAGAAAATCGGTGGGCGGTTTTACTGTGCGAAAACCATGTGCCGCCCACGGTTTTGTAAAACAGGAGTATTTTTAACATTTTACAAATTGTTGTGTTTTAAAACTCAAAACATCATTTTAAATCAACAAGGAATCTTTTGAACACATCAATTTAACAAAACAACCAAAAACTAAAAATCCAACCAAATAATCTAATTAAAGTTAAAACTTTAATTATGGCACACTAATTCATCATTTACATTACATTAACATTAAATAAATTTCGGGACGTTACAGCTCTCTACCCCTAAAAGAAATTTCGTCCACGAAATTTACAACTCATCTCAAAAACAAAACAAATGCGGATACAATTCCCGCATACCCGACTCTAAGTTCCCAAGTGGCTTCATCAACCCCGTGATGCTGCCACACGACCTTCACCAACGATATCTCACGACGACGCAAGCTAATCACTTTCCGGTCGATGATCTGAATCGGCACTTCTTCGTACGTCGTATCCTCCTGAACCTGCACATCGCGAAACGATACTATCTTACCCTGCTCAGGTGGACACTTCCTAAGCATAGACACATGAAACACATCGTGCACATGAGAAAGTTCGGGCGGAAGATCAAGCCGATAAGCGACCACACCAACACGCTGAGTGATCTCGAACGGCCCAATATACCTCGGCGCGAGTTTCCCACTCACCCCGAACCGCATAGTTCCCTTACGAGGTGACACCCTCAAGAGAACAAAATCTCCAACCGCGAACTCTAAGGGTCTACGTCTCCTATCCGCGTAGCTCTTCTGCCGACTCTGAGCTGCTCTTAATCGATCCCGAATCACCGCGACTTTCTCGTTGCTGTCACGAATCTCATCTGGCCCAAGAATAACTCTATCTTCCGGCTCGGCCCAACACACAGGTGACCGACACGGTCGCCCATACAATGCCTCAAATGGTGCCATACCGATACTCGCTTGATAACTGTTGTTGTACGCGAACTCCGCCAAATGCAAATATTGCTTCCAATTCCCGCCGAAGTCCAACGCACAAGCACGCAACATATCCTCGAGAACCTGAATAACCCGCTCAGACTGCCCATCAGTCTGAGGATGAAACGCCGTACTGAAGTTCAAATCCGTACCCAAAGCCTCCTGAAAACTCCTCCAGTACTTAGCATTAAACCTGGTATCTCGATCAGAGGTGATGGACAAAGGAACTCCATGCAACCTCACAATGTTCTGCATATACAACTCCCCGAGAATCTTCCTAGAACACGTCGACCTAAACGGAATGAAATGCGCCGATTTCGTCAACCTGTCGACCACAACCCAAACTGCATCATGCCGCTGCTCCGTCCTCGGCAAACCTGTGAGGAAATCCATCGTCACATGCTCCCATTTCCACCCTGGAATAGGAAGCGGCTGAAGTTGACCTGCAGGCTTCTGGTGCTCAGCTTTCACCTGAAGACACGTCGAACACTTGGCCACGTACTCGCGAACATCTTTCTTCATGCCTCTCCACCAATAGTGCCTCTTCAAATCACGATACATCTTGGTGCTCCCCGGATGAATAGCAAACTGAGACCTATGAGCTTCATCTAGAACGGCTTTCGTCACCTCGGCGATAACTGGAACTGCAAGACGCTCCCGGAAGTACAACGATCCATCTGCATGCACGCTCCATTCTTCAAACTGCTCCCCGTTCTGAATCCGCGACCAAATCCCCTGCAAATGTCGATCCTGCCACTGACCTTGCTTCACCATCCGAACAAGAGCTGGAGTCGCTTCCACATGATATAACAAAACTCGATCACCGTCTTCATGATACTGTAGCCGATACTCACTCACTGTCGCATCCCTGCTCCAGTCCTCAAAAATCAAACAAGCGAGAATCCCTGAAGACCTCCTGCTAAGCGCGTCCGCGACCACATTAGCTTTCCCGGGATGATACTGCAACGCGAAATCATAATCCTCCATGTACTCCACCCATCTGCGCTGCCTCAGATTGAGATCCCTCTGAGTGAACAAATGCCTCAAACTCTTATGATCGGAGAAGACCTGAAACGATGCTCCATACAAGTAACATCTCCAAATCTTCAGCGCGTAGATCACCGCTGCAAGCTCTAAATCGTGAGTAGGATAATTTCGCTCGTGAGGTCGTAGCTGTCTCGATCCGTACGCAACCACACGTCCATGCTGCATCAACACGCATCCAAGTCCGCGCCCTGAAGCATCAGCATAAACCTCATACGGCTCGTCACTACTAGGAATAACTAATACTGGAGCTGAAGTCAACCGGTTCTTCAATTCCTGAAAAGCAGACTCACAATCTTCATCCCACTCAAACCTGACGTTTTTCCTGATCAATCTCGTCAACGGAGCTGCAATCTTCGAAAAGTCCTTTACAAATTTCCTGTAATATCCAGCAAGACCTAAGAAGCTGCGAATCTCCGCTACATTCCTTGGTCGTTCCCACTCCAATATAGCTTCAATCTTGGACGGATCCACTGAAATACCATGCTCCGAGATGACATGACCCAGAAACTTGACCTCAGTCAACCAGAACTCACACTTTTCCCTCTTAGCATACAACTGGTGCTCCCGCAAAGTCTGAAGCACGATCCGAAGATGCTGCTCATGCTCCTCCCATGTCTTAGAATACACAAGAATATCATCGATGAACACGATCACAAACTGATCCAGATACGGCCTAAATATCCTGTTCATCAAATCCATAAAAGCTGCTGGAGCATTCGTCAACCCGAAAGACATAACCAGAAACTCGAAGTGCCCATACCGAGTCCTAAATGCTGTCTTGGGAATATCCTCTTCCTTGATTCTGAGCTGATGATAACCTGACCGCAAATCAATCTTCGAGAAGTATCGCGAACCTCCCAACTGATCAAATAGCTCATCAATCCTAGGCAAAGGATACTTGTTCTTCACCGTAACACGATTCAGCTGCCGATAATCCACACATAACCTGAGAGTCCCATCGTGCTTCTTAGGCGAACAAAACTGGTGCTCCCCACGGAGATGTGCTATTCCGAATATATCCTTTATCAGCAAGCTCCTGAAGTTGCCTCCTCAATTCCTTCATTTCTGCCGGCGCCATCCGATAAGGTGCCATAGAAATCGGTGATGTCCCTGGAAACAACTCGATACCAAACTCAATCTCCCGATGCGGTGGTAACCCTGATAACTCGTCGGGGAAGACATCCTCGAACTCATCAACCACCGGAAATCGCTACACCACTACTCGAAACATAGGGCTCGCAATCTAGATTGGCAAGAAAAGCAAAACAATCTAGATTCCTTCGCCCTCCTAGACATGACTTCATGAGACGCTCACTCATTAGCCAATCACCACCACCCTGGTAAGTGATTACCGTCCCCCTATCAGACACTAGGGTACTTTTCTAAGTTGGCAGTCCACAACTGCACTATACCTGGACAACCAGTCCATCCCTAAAATCACATCATAGGAACTCATGGGGAGTACAATCAAATCACTTTTCAAAATCTCATCCCCAATCCTTTATTTTACAAGATTTACACATACAATTCACACACACCCGCCCCAAGGGAGAAGTTATAACTAGGGGTTCCTTAAACTCTTCTACTTCTAATCCCAAGGCATGTACAAAGGAACTCGAAATGAGAGAATGAGAGGCACCGGTATCAAATAAAACGCGAGCTAGAGATCTAGAAACCAAAACCATACCATCGACAACCGCGTTACCAATCTGAGAATCTGACCCTCCAGATGCCATTGCATGAACCTGCATTGGCGCCTTCCCTTTTCCTCTACCGACATTGCTGGGTCCTGCATTACTCGGCCGATGCTGCTGAGATGGAGATGACTGCACACTACCTGTACTCGGAGCTCTATACTGAGGAACACTACGCTGAAAATACTGCGGCTGCTGTCCCCGTGCCGGATATGAGAATTGCTGAGGAGAAAACTGCGGATACTGCAACTGTGGGTACTGCGGAGGCGGAGGTAGGGTCTGAGGCTGAGGCTGAGACGAACGACTGGCATCCTCCCCAGTCCGCGATCCAAGACGAGCACTCCTGATCGGGCAATTCCTCTTGATGTGTCCGGGCTGCTGACAGAAATGACAATGGAAGCTGTAGGGATTGCTGCGCCCGCTGCCAGACGAACTGCTACTGCCACTGGTCGCACCGCCTTGCTTGCCTTTCCCCGGAGCTGGACGACTACTGATGCTCTTCCTGCCACTCCTCTGCGGTCCTCCTGAAGCCTTGGCTCGGTCCTCACAATACTGCACGTAATCATTCTCCACGGAGATCGCCGACGACACAAGCTCTCCGAAACTCCTAAGCCGTAGAGCAACCAACTGCCGCCGAATAGGAGCCTTGAGTCCTTCCTGGAACTTGATGCATTTCTCGCGCTCCGATGCCACAGCTGATGGAGCAAACCTAGCCAACTCGCTAAACTTTGCCTCATACTCCCGAACTGACATATCACCCTTGCTGCAATCTATAAAACTCAGCTGCTTTCTGATCTCTATATCCCTGCGGAAAATACCGATCATAGAACAGATCCTCGAACTTGTTCCAACCAATATCGCCACCGCGCTCCAGACGCTTAGTTTGTTTCCACCAGGTGTTAGCGCCACCCTCGAGCTTATACGCCGCGAATTCCACACGATACTCCTCAGGCACACCAAGGGTATCAAGATGCTTCAAGATCGAATCCAACCAATACTCTGCTAACTGCGGATCCCCATTGCCATCAAAAGTCGGAATAGACGCCCGCCGAAATTCCTTAAAGAAGGCATGCCGACTACCAACACTGGAGTCTTCCGGTCTAGCCCTGGCTGCCATCTGCCGGAAAGCCGCAATCATAGACCTCATCAGGCCCTCATCATTTCCGAACTCGGCGTCAGCTGTCGAACGACGTCTAGGTGCCATTCTCTCACTTCTGAAAACAAAATTTGGACTGTCAGAGGTATTTCATTGTCAAACCTATGTGTGCACAATTCCCAAGGTTCATAACCTAGCTCTGATACCATTCTGTCACGCCCCGAAGTACGGGAGGTGACGTGGCGGAATATTTAGATTAATTAAATGAGAGTTTATTTGAAATTAAGGGTTTAAAAATCCAATTAAGCAAGAAATAAAGAAGAATTTCCACCACATTTTATAAAGAATTTAAAATCATTAAACAAATAACAATAATTGAATAAAAACCGCGAATATGGGTTCCACAACCCACAACTTGTGCACACACATGGTTCTGACAATATCACAAATACAATTACAGTCCAAGTACAAATAAAGTTAAGTCTTACATGCCTTGATTAACAAATACAGAATGTGAACAAATTCTCCTATTGCTCCTGAGTTCGGTCCGAAGAATCTTCTCCAAACCTAAATGGGAAACCACCTAGAAGGGGGGGGATTTAAAACAGATAAAACATGAGCGAAAGGCTCAGTAGGACTAAGTTTTATAAAATAATTTAATGCAAAGAAACATAACATTATCAGGAGTTATACAGAAAGAAACTTGAATAAATAAATAAATAAATTGAGTAGAACCGTTCTGACACAGAACAGTCTACTCGTCAAATCAAAACACCAGTTTACATTTACCTAGGCAAACCATGATATCACCACCGTAGTGGCCCAGCTGGGTTTCGGGACCTGCCCCCAAGGTCGATCACGACCCGATCTCTGATATGGCATCATGCCCATGTGTTTATTATCATTATCATTCAAAACCCAATTACCGAGTATTGTCAATTACATTCATTATGAAATTCATTTCATGTCACGGTATATAAAAATATAACCGATAAAATCATTTTCAAACAACCGTTGAAAACATTTTGATAGAAATCCTTTTCAAAGCCAAACATTTCAAAACCAGGCTACCAAAGAAATAGGATAGAAGTCCTACCTCAGTACTCGTGCCGGTACCCCACACCGTAATCCCGATCCGCTATACGTTAGCTCCACGGAACCACGAACAATCCTAGATACAAACTAAGTCGATCAATATCTAGTTCGAGACATTCTATGTTACTAAATCATTTCATGATGTCCTAGTGTGCCATTTGTATCATTAAAATCATCCTATAAGGTTGGGATTTAAATTAGGGTTCAAAACAGTGAAATCGGGTAAAAATCACAAAATTTTCCATGCCTCGGTCGGCCTGCCGGACGCCCTGCTTCGGCCTGCCGAACTGTACAGTTCGGCCTGCCGGAAGCAAAGTTCGGCCTGCCGAACATGTCCCCAGATTCGGCCTGCCGATCGGAAGAACACCGGCCTGCCGATCATCACTTCGGCCTGCCGAACATGAACTTCGGCCTGCCGAACTGGGAAAATCCAGAAATCCCAGCCACGGGTTTCTCGATCCCCAAAATCCAAATCTGAATTCCAACCTGTTTTTCTCAATTCCCAGGCATGAAAAATAACTATAGTTGATAGAAAAACATTCTAAAACATGTTTGGAATCATTTAATCAACATTTGAACTCAAAATCTTCAAAAATCCGAAAATGAGAAAAAGAGGAGAAAAATGAAAATCTTGAATCCAATCCGTTTTTCTTCAATCTAGGTTTAGATTCTAGTTGTTCTAAGCTCATTTAACACAAATCCACGGTTTTCTAAGCTTAAACAAACTTAGATTTCAAAAACACACAAATTCGAAAATTTTGAAAAAAGTTTAGAAATTTCGAATCTAACCTCGAATCGAAGCTTCAATCCGCGTTCTCGGTCGCCGAATCACGTCCCCGAGCTTCCTCCTTGCTGTTCCGAAGCTTGGATTCGAATGCGGTTTTCAAAAATTTAGAGAGAGATTGAGAGAGAGTGAGCTGCCGAGAGAGAGAGGGAAGAGAGAGAGAGATGGGCGTGGAAGTGAGAGAGAGAGAGAGGAAAGGAAAATAAATAGAGAAAATCGGTGGGCGGTTTTACTGTGCGAAAACCATGTGCCGCCCACGGTTTTGTAAAACAGGGTATTTTTAACATTTTACAAATTGTTGTGTTTTAAAACTCAAAACATCATTTTAAATCAACAAGGAATCTTTTGAACACATCAATTTAACAAAACAACCAAAAACTAAAAACCCAACCAAATAATCTAATTAAAGTTAAAACTTTAATTATGGCACACTAATTCATCATTTACATTACATTAACATTAAATAAATTTCGGGACGTTACAATTCTATTGCACAAGAAGTATTTTGTAAGCGGTATCCATACCTATCTCTATCATTCATCCTCCATTTGCAACTGTCCATCATAAATTGCTGACAGGTTACTTACCTACAATATGAACATATTTGATTGAGCTTTCGTTCTGCAAGTAGGAGACATATTCTCGCAAAACAAGTCTAAAACATTTATAAAAAATATGCATGAGCTGTTTATACTTCATTATGAGTTCATATCTTATTTATCTGATCTATCATACTTAATGGGCCCCTATGTGTACATACTCATTGTGCGCGATCATAAGGAAGTTTGGGTTTGCAAAAGGTCCCAACGACCCTAGACCATAAAATGAATCTAGATTGACTGTCTCCTCGTAGGTTAAGAGGTTGGTACAATACTCTTAACTTACTTATCTTATCTTATTTATTACACTTGTCTTATTGTGTGTATGCAGCATGACATAATACTATATATTATCACATAACATAAATTGTAACTACTCTTGTTAGAAGATAAATATGCAATATAATTTTATATAGCATACATAACATACTATACACATCATAATATAAGCATGGCAAGTCCTAACATAACATTGCATAACATGGCATATCATAGCATAACTTTAATCATGCATTTTAAATATTTTCATAAAAAAAATGTAGAACACTTTAAGTTGAAAACCGTAGTTTTCATAGAGTAAGTGAGATTCCTGCTTACCTGGTTTCTAGAGATAGGATCTGGTAGCTTGCCACATACTTATCCACTATTTCTAGAGTGGGGAAAAAACCCAATAAGAGTGTTAACTTACTTGCATTATGCTAATTAGTTTAGCATATTGAATAAAAAGAAATTAAATATTTTCTAAAAAAACTTATCTTTATAACTAATGGGCTACTTGGGTAATTAAAATGATTGATTAAATTTAAATCTTCTTAACTCATATTTCTTGTCTAACTTGTTATCCTTAATTGCCATTAACTAAATTGAACTAACGTTTGCAATCAATTAGTTAATTTCGTAATTAATAAATCATCTTTCTCTTATAGCTTTGAGTTAGTAACCTCTTGTATTACTTACATCAGGCTCTTTATTATACTAAAGGTCTACTAGAATATAATAGTATCATTAGGCCTATAAGCCTATGTCTAGTTACTATTTATTTTATTAGGCCCAATATGGCCCTTTTGCACGACCACATTCTTTGATAGTTGATCATTAATTATGGGAAAATTTGAATTCGATAATTGGCTCCTAAACGTGTATGGGCGTTGGACCCATAATTGCTATCGTAGCAGTTAATAACTTGTATTTCCTACGACCTCTTATTTCTTTCAAGTCCACTGAAAAATTTATATGTGAAGTTTAATTGAAAATCATATCTCAAATTGAAGTCTGAATTTTGATAAGATTGTGAATTGAAGACTCATGTAGCTTTACCAGTACTTCAATTCTTTATCGTTAATAAATAGTGATTCTACCACTAAATAGTTGTTTTGTTTTGGAACTAGTTTTGAAAGCCACCGGAGACCGTATGTCAAAGTCGGTTTTAATAGAAGTTTCCTTTACAAAAGTTGCTCATTCTGCCTAGGATTAAAACTTTCATGTTTTCCAAAAGTTTGTTTTCTGTCTTTAACATCTCAGTTTGTAGTGATTTTGTAGACTTTACTAGTTAGAGCATTTTTCTAAATCTTTTTAAAAGTCCTTTTTAGAGGCATAATATTAAAACAGTTTCTTCACAAAAGTTCTTCATCTTATCGAGATTTAAAACTTTTGTGCTTCACAAAAATCATGATTCAGACTTTTGAGGGCCTTTTACCTAAAAACTTAAGCAACACTATTTATGTTGCAACCAATATTGCAACACCTTATGAAACACCTAGCATAAGTTGTACTACAATTGTCAAAATGACTTTATCATACACTAAACTGAATAATTTAGCTTTTGGAATTCAAAACTGAGTAGAAAATGAGATTCGTACTACTAGTGTGGCAATTGATGTTTGTAATAACACATAAAACACTCAAGGAAATAGTGTTGAAATAGCCACTAATTTGCTCTGTAGTTACTACCAAAACCTAAGGTAACAGTAAACTCTGTGGTTCCAAACTTTTGAAATAAAAAAGGAGCAAAAATGAAATCTACACTATAAGTGTTGTACAATTGTGGTGCAACACCTCCTACGACACCTAATAGAAATAGTCACTTAATGACTATAGATTATATTGCAGTTGTTGTGACAGCCTTGGGAGACAATAAAATGAGTATTTCAACTTTTAAAATTAAAAACTGGGTGGTTTCAAAATCTTACTATAGGTGTTGTAAAAATGTGTTACAAAACCTCTCATAACACAAAGCAAAAATAGTTCCTTAATGACTATAAACTACACTACAGTTGTTGTGACAGCATTAGCAGACAATAAAATAATTATTTTAAGTTCTTAGAATCTAAAAACAAAGCAGTTTTGGAATCTATGCTATTGGTGTTGTACATATGTGTTACAATACCTTCTTGCGACACTAAGTAGGTCAACTAAACAAAAACACCTAAAATATCATTTGGAGTTGAGATCTTAGTTTCTTACATAAAGTCACTCATGTTGTTATGACTTCAAAATTCCCAGGTCTTAAAAATAGATTATAACCAATCTTTAAAGTTTCCATTTGAATGTTAAAGAGAGTGAAATCCCTTTCTAAAATCTGAACTTTTGCGTACCCATCATGCATAATACCAAACTATATAAGTAAAAGCAAAAACTATAACACAAGCATAAATAGAGCTTATTACATGCCAGCAACACTAAAAAAAAAACCATAAACTATTTTTAAATTTTAAAAATATAAGTTTAGATATTTACCCTTGAAGATCTACTCTTGATGGATGCCTCCAAAGGCTCCTCCTTAGCTTTAAATTTAGTTAGTAATTTCTAATGGGTGGGAAAGAAATTTTGGAAGAAAGGAAGAAAGGAATTGATTTCTTTCTATGGAGGAATAGAAAAGAAAGAGAGGAGATGAACTAGTTTTGTACAGAAAAGGAAGAAAAATGAGTCCTTGGCGAGGAAACACCTGTTTATAGACAAATACTTAATCTTAGTTAACTTTTCACTTAATTCCTAAACTACACTTAAAGTATTTCATGGATACTTTAATGGAACAATTTTTGGCCTAAATGCCCTTAGAATTGGCAGCACAATTATGGGAAAAATGAAAAAAAAATTCGTATTACTTGGTCACTTTTTGCACCATGCTTCACCATACTTTTTTGTACCTTACATTGCATTATTCATGTCATATCCCACCATTTTACTCACAAAATTCCTTAAATTAAGGAATGTAGATAAAGTTGTATCTGGCTGAGGGAAATTTATTAGCTACCAGGAGACTTTTGGTTCAGTCGAGTTTGCTCAACACAGTCTCAAACTAATATCGGTATAAGTTAATACTGGTAAATTTAAAATCGTGTGGTAAAATTAAATCGTTTTTAATTTAAAAAGTCATTCCTAGACTACATAAACATAAAATTGATACATTTTTCACAATGTTAGTTTCTCGAGCTTGGATAGCATTTTTCACCGATAATGCTACTCAGGTAACTCCGATTTTATAACTAATATGCAATTGAAGATTTATTTTATGTTAAGTGTTTCTTGATAAACTACTAACACCATACTACATTTGAAAATTTTTATAATTTAAATTCTCAAGTTATTTACGGATTGAATTTGTTTCATTTTAAATCGCAGTGAAAATTATCAATCGAATTATTCTATCGCAAAAGTTAATAAATTTAAATTTAATATTTTTTATAGAATTTTGGAATATTATTAATTCCATAAATCCTTTGGCCACAAATTACACATGATATTTTTCCAAGAAAAAACATCCTTGACTTAAACATATAAATTATAATATTTAATTTAAGAATTTTCTTAGTCATTGTATGAATTTACTTTAATCATAGAATCGTGAAATTTCATGATCTTTACATAAAATAATTCATTCGGGTTTTTGAAGAAAACCCTTGACTCTTATACTTGGATTTTATCTTATAACCGGTCAAATGCTTAATTTTGAAAGACATAGGTGATTTATTATTTTCTATCCTAATTGATGAATCTCACTATATCTCAATGAAAGAGCAAATGGCCTTTGTGCTATGTTTTGTGGATAAGAATGGTTGTATAGCTAAATGCTTTGTCGATATTGACTATGTACTAGTACAATAACTCTCTCACTTAAAACCATAATTGATGGTTTCTTTTCCAGACATGAACTAAGCATATCTAGATTACAAGGACAAGGTTATGATGGGGGCTAGTTACATCCAAGGAGAGTTCAACACTTTAAAAATTCTTATTTTGAAGGAGAACCCTTGTGCTAATTACATTCACTATTTCACTCATCAACTTCAGTGAAGACTTGGTGTGAAGCCTTGGAGCTTACGTTAGAAGAGCAAAAGGCCCGGGGCTAGGGTGAGCTGAGGGGGGACAGCGTAAGTGAGCGAATGTGTGTAAGCCCAGTCAAACATGACTGTTCTAGGCGGGGCGGGCCACCTGTCACGCCCCGGAGTACGGGAGGTGACGTGGCAGAATATTTAGGTTAATTAAAAGAGGATTTAATTGAAATTAAGAGTTTAAAAATCCAATTAAGTGAGAAATAAAGAGATTTTCCACCATATTTGATAAAACGAATTTATAAATATTAAGCAAATAATAATAATTAGATAAAAACCACGAATATGGGTTCCACAACCCACAACTTGTGCACACACATGGTACTGACAATATCATAAATACAATTACAGTCCAAGTACAAATAAAGTTAAGTCTTACATGCCTTGATTAATAATACAGAATATAAATAAACTCTCCTATTGCTCCTGAGTTCGATCCGAAGAATCTTCTCCAAACCTAAATGGAAGACCACCTAGATGGGGGAAATTTAAAACAATAAAACGTGAACGAAAGGCTCAGTAGGACTATGTTTTATAAAATAGTTTAATGCAGGGAAACATAGCATCATTAGAAGTTATTCAGAGGAAACTTAAATAAATAAATAAATAAATAATTTGAGTAGAACCGTTCTGTCACAGAACAATCCACTCGTCAAATCAAAACACCAATTTACTTTTACCTAGGCAAACCATGATATCACCACCGTAGTGGCCCAGCTGGGTTTCGGGACCTGCCCCCAAGGTCGATCGTTACACGACCCGATCTCTGATATGGCATCATGCCCATGTGTTTATTATCATTATCATTCAAAACCCAATTACCGAGTGTTGTCAATTACATTTATTATGAAATTCAATTCAGATCACGGTATATTGAAATATAACCGATAAAACCATTTTCAAACAACCGTTGAAAACATTTTGATAGAAATCATTTTCAAAGCCAAATCATTTCAAAACCAGGCTACCAAAGAAATAGGATAGAAGTCCTACCTCAATACTCGTGCCGGTGCCCCACACCGTAATCCCGGTCCGCTATACGTTAGCTCCACGGAACCACGAACGATCCTAGATACAAACTAAGTCGATCAATATCTAGTTTGAGACATTCTATGTTACTAAATCATTTCATGATGTCCTAGTGTGCCATTTATAGCTTTAAAATCATCCTATAAGGTTGGGATTTAAATCTGGGTTCAAAACAGTGAAAACGGGTAAAAATCACAAAATTTTTCATGCCTCAGTCGGCCTGCCGGACGCCCTGCTTCGGCCTGCCGAACTAGAAAAATCCAGAAATCCCAGCCACGGGTTTCTCGATCCCCAAAATCCAAATCCGGATTCCAACCTGTTTTTCTCAAATCCCAGGCATGAAAAACAATTATACTTGATAGAAAAACATACTAAAACATGTTTGGACTCATTTAAACAAGATTTTGACTCAAAATCCTCAAAAATCTGAAAATGAGAAAATGAGGGGAAAAATGAAAAATCTTGAATTCAATCCTTTTTTCTTCAATCTAAGCTTAGATTCTAGTTGTTCTAAGTTCATTTAACTCAAACACAAGGTTTCCTAAGCTTAATCAAACCTAGATTTCAAAAATGCACAAAATTGAAAATTTTGTAAAAAGTTTAGAAATTTTGAATCTAACCTCGAATCAAAGCTTCAATCCGTGTTCTCGGTTGGCGAATCACGTCCCCGAGCTTCCTCCTTGCTGTCCCGAAGCTTGGATTCGAATGTGGTTTCAAAAATTTTGAGAGAAAGGTAGAGAGAGAGGGCTGCCGAGTGAGAGAACCACGGGAGGGAAGAGAGAGAGAGTGAAACGTGAGAGTGAGGAGAGAGAGGAAGGAAGGAAATAAATAGAGAAAATCGATGGGCGGTTTTACTGTGTGAAAACCATGTGCCGCCCACGGATTTGCAAAACAGAGTATTTTTAACATTTTACAAATTATTGTGTTTTAAAACTCAAAACATCATTTTAAAACAAATGAGAAATCATTTGAATGCATTAATTTAACAAAACAACCAAAAATTCAAAATCCAACCAAATAATCTAATTAATGTTAAAACGTTAATTATGGCACACTAATTCATCATTTATAGTACATTAACATTAAATAAATTTCGGGACGTTACAGCTCTCCACCCCTAAAAGAAATTTCGTCCTCGAAATTTACAACTCACTTCAAAAACAAAACAAATGCGGATACAATTCCCGCATACTCGACTCTAACTCCCAAGTGGCTTCATCAATCCCATGATGCTGCCACATGACCTTTACCAACGGTATCTCACGACGACGCAAGCTAATCACTTTCTGATCGATAATCTGAATCGGCACTTCTTCGTACGTCGTATCCTCCTGAACCTGTACATCGCGAAACGAAACTATCTTATCCTGCCCAGGTGGACATTTCCTAAGCATCGACACATGAAACACATCGTGCACATGAGAAAGTTTGGGCGGAAGATTAAGCCGATAAGCGACCACACCAACACGCTGAGTGATCTCGAACGGCCCAATATACCTCGACGCGAGCTTCCCACTCACTCCGAACCGCATAGTTCCCTTACGAGGCGACACCCTCAAGAGAACAAAATCTCCAACCGCGAACTCTAAGGGTCTACGTCTCCTATCCGCGTAACTCTTCTGTCGACTCTGAGCTACCCTCAATCGATCTCGAATCACCGCGACTTTCTCGTTGCTATCACGAATCTCTTCCGGCCCAAGAATAACTCTATCTTCCGGCTCGGCCCAACACACAGGTGACCGACACGGTCGCCCATACAATGCCTCAAATGGTGCCATACCGATACTCGCCTGATAACTATTGTTGTACGCAAACTCCGCTAGATGCAAACACTGCTTCCAATTTCCGCCGAAGTCCAACGCACAAGCACGCAACATATCCTCGAGAACCTGAATAACCCGCTCAGACTGCCCATCAGTCTGAGGATGAAATGCCGTACTGAAGTTCAAATCCGTACCCAAAGCCTCCTGAAAACTCCTCCAGTACTTAGCATTAAACCTGGTGTCTCGATCAGAGGTGATGGACAAAGGAACTCCATGCAACCTCACAATGTTCTGCATATACAACTCCCTGAGAATCTTCCTCGAACACGTTGACCTAAACGAAATGAAATGCACCGATTTCGTCAACCTGTCGACTACAACCCAAACTGCATCATGCCGCTGCTTCGTCCTCGGCAAACCTTTGAGAAAATCCATCGTCACATGCTCCCATTTCCACCCTGGAATAGGAAGCGGCTGAATCCTGACCTGCAGGCTTCTGATGCTTAGCTTTCACCTGGAGACACGTCGAACACTTGGCCACGTACTCACGAACATCTTTCTTCATGCCTCTCCACCAATACTGCCTCTTCAAATCACGATACATCTTGGTGCTCCCCGGATGAATAGCAAACTGAGACCTATGAGCTTCGTCTAGAACGGCTTTCGTCACCTCGGCGATAACTGGAACTGCAAGACGCTCTCGAAAGTACAACGATCCATCTGCATGCACGCTCCATTCCTCGAACTGCTCTCCGTTCTGAATCCGCGACCAAATCCCCTGCAAATGTCGATCCTGCCACTGACTTTGCTTCACCGTCCGAACAAGAGCTGGAGTCGCTTCCACATGATATAATGAAACTCGATCACCGTCTTCATGATACAGTAGCCGATACTCACTCACTGTCGCATCCCTGCTCCAGTCCTCAAAAATCAAACAAGCGAGAACCCCTGAAGACTTCCTGCTAAGCGCGTCCGCTACCACATTAGCCTTCCTGGGATGATACTGCAAAGCAAAATCATAATCCTCCATGTACTCTACCCATCTGCGCTGCCTCAAATTGAGATCCCTCTGAGTGAACAAATACCTCAAACTCTTGTGATCGGAGAAGACCTGAAACGATGCTCCATACAAATAACACCTCCAAATCTTCAGCGCGTAAATCACCGCTGCAAGCTCTAAATCGTGAGTAGGATAATTCCGCTCGTGAGGTCGTAGCTGTCTCGATCCGTACGCAACCACACGTCCATGCTGCATCAACACGCATCCAAGTCCGCGCCCTGAAGCATCCGCATAAACCTCATACGGCTCGTCACTGCTAGGAATAACCAACACCGGAGCTGAAGTCAACCGGTTCTTCAATTCCTGAAAAGCAAGCTCACAATCTTCATCCCACTCAAACCTGACATTTTTCTTGATCAATCTCGTCAACGGAGCTGCAATCTTCAAAAAATCCTTTACAAATTTCCTGTAATATCCAGCAAGACCTAAGAAGCTGCGAATCTCCGCTACATTCCTTGGTCGTTCCCATTCCAATATAGCTTCAATCTTGGATGGATCCACTGAAATACCATGCTCCGAGATGACATGACCCAGAAATTTGACCTCAGTCAACCAGAACTCACATTTTTCCCTCTTAGCATACAACTGGTGCTCCCGCAGAGTCTGAAGCACGATCCAAAGATGCTGCTCATGCTCCTCCCAAGTCTTAGAATACACAAGAATATCATCGATGAACACGATCACAAACTGATCCAGATACGGCCTAAATACCCTGTTCATCAGATCCATAAAAGCTGCCGGAGCATTTGTCAACCCAAAAGACATGACCAGAAACTCGAAGTGCCCATACCGATTCCTAAAAGCTGTCTTGGGAATATCCTCTTCCTTGATCCTGAGCTAATGATAACCTGAACGCAAATCAATCTTCGAGAAGTATCGCGAACCTCCCAACTGATCAAATAGCTCATCAATCCTAGGCAAGGGATACTTGTTCTTCACCATAACACGATTTAGTTGCCGATAATCCACACATAACCTGAGAGTGTCATCGTGCTTCTTAGCGAACAAAACTGGTGCTCCCCACGGAGATGTGCTATTTCGAATATATCCTTTATCAGCAAGCTCCTAAAGTTGCTTCCTCAATTCCTTCATCTCTATCGGCGCCATCCGATAAGGTGCTATAGAAATTGGTGATGTCCCTGGAAACAACTCGATACCAAACTCAATCTCCCGATGCGGTGGTAACCCTGATAACTCGTCGGGGAAAACATCCTCGAACTCATCAACCACCAGAATCGCTACACTACTACTCGAAACATAGGGCTCGCAATCTAGATTGGCAAGAAAAGCAAAACAATCTAGATTCCTTCGCCCTCCTAGACACGACTTTATAAGGCGCTCACTCATTAACCAATCACCACCACCCTGGTAAGTGATTACCGTCCCCCTATCAGACACTAGGGTCACTTTTCTAAGTTGACAGTCCACGACTGCACTATATCTGGACAACCAGTCCATCCCTAAAATCACATCATAGGAACTCATGGGGAGTATAATCAAATCACTTTTCAAAATCTCATCCCCAATCTTTATTTTACAGGATTTACACACACAATTTACACACACCCGCCCCAAGGGAGAAGTTATGACTAGGGGTTCATTAAACTCTTCTACTTCTAATCCCAAGGCATGTACAAAAGAACTCGAAATGAGAGAATGAGAGGCACCGGTATCAAATAAAACACGAGCTAAAGATCTGGAAACCAAAATCATACCATCGACAACCGCGTTACCAGTCTGAGAATCTGACCCTCCAGATGCCATCGCATGAACCTGCACTGGCGCCTTTCCTTTTCCTCTACCGACATTACTGGGTCCTGGATTACTCGGCCGATGCTGCTGAGATGGAGACGACTGCACACTACCTATACTCGGCGCTCTATACTGAGGAACACTGCGCTGAAAATACTGCGGCTGTTGCCCCCGTGCCGGATATGAGAATTGCTGAGGAGAGAACTGCGGATACTGCAACTGCGGGTACTGCGGAGGCGGAGGTAGGGTCTGAGGCTGAGGCTGAGATGAACGACTGGCATCCTCCCCGGTCTGTGATCCAAGACGAGCACTCCTGATCGGGCAATTCCTCTTGATGTGTCTGGGCTGCTGACAGAAATGACAATGAAAGCTGTAGGGATTGCTACGCCCGCTGCCAGACGAACTGCTGCTGCCACTGGTCGCACCGCCTTGCTTGCCTTTCCCCGGAGCTGGACGACTACTAATGCTCTTCCTGCCACTCCTCTGCGGTCCTCCTGAAGCCTTGGCTCGGTCCTCACAATACTGCACGTAATCATTCTCCACGGAGATCGCCGACGACACAAGCTCTCTGAAACTCCTAAGCCGTAGAGCAACCAACTGCCGTCGAATAGGAGCCTTGAGTCCTTCCTGAAACTTGATGCATTTCTCACGCTCCGATGCCACAGCTGATGGAGCAAATCTAGCCAACTCGTTAAATTTTACCTCATACTCCCGAACTGAAAGATCACCCTGCTGCAATCTGTAGAACTCAGCTGCCTTCTGATCTCTATACCCCTGCGAAAAATACCGATCATAGAACAGCTCCTCGAACTTGTCCCAACCGATATCGCCACCGCGCTCCAGACGCTTAGTTTGTTTCCACCAGGTGTTGGCGCCACCCTCGAGCTTATACGCCGCAAACTCCACACGATACTCCTCAGGCACACCAAGAGTATCCAGATGCTTCAAGATCGAATCCAGCCAATATTCTGCTAACCGCGGATCCCCATTGCCATCAAAAGTTGGAATAGACGCCCGCCGAAATTCCTTAAAGAAAGCATGCCGACTACCAACACTGGAGTCTTCCGGTCTAGCCCTGGCTGCCATCTGCCGAAAAGCCGCAAACATAGACCTCATCATGCTCTCATCATTTCCGAACTCGGCGTCAGCAGTCGAACGACGTCTAGGTGCCATTCTCTCACTTCTAAAAACAAAATTTGGACTGTCAGAGGTATTTCATTGTCAAACCTATGTGTGCACAATTCCCAAGGTTCATAACCTTGAGCTCTGATACCATTCTGTCACGCCCCGGAGTACGGGAGGTGACGTGGCAGAATATTTAGGTTAATTAAAAGAGGATTTAATTGAAATTAAGAGTTTAAAAATCCAATTAAGTGAGAAATAAAGAGATTTTCCACCACATTTGATAAAACGAATTTATAAATATTAAGCAAATAATAATAATTAGATAAAAACCGCGAATATGGGTTCCACAACCCACAACTTGTGCACACACATGGTACTGACAATATCATAAATACAATTACAGTCCAAGTACAAATAAAGTTAAGTCTTACATGCCTTGATTAATAATACAGAATATAAATAAACTCTCCTATTGCTCCTGAGTTCGATCCGAAGAATCTTCTCCAAACCTAAATGGAAGACCACCTAGATGGGGGAAATTTAAAACAATAAAACGTGAGCGAAAGGCTCAGTAGGACTATGTTTTATAAAATAGTTTAATGCAGGGAAACATAACATCATTAGAAGTTATTCAGAGGAAACTTAAATAAATAAATAAATAAATAATTTGAGTAGAATCGTTCTGTCACAGAACAATCCACTCGTCAAATCAAAACACCAATTTACTTTTACCTAGGTAAACCATGATATCACCACCGTAGTGGCCCAGCTGGGTTTCGGGACCTGCCCCCAAGGTCGATCGCTACACGACCCGATCTCTGATATGGCATCATGCCCATGTGTTTATTATCATTATCATTCAAAACCCAATTACCGAGTGTTGTCAATTACATTTATTATGAAATTCATTTCAGATCATGGTATATTGAAATATAACCGATAAAACCATTTTCAAACAACCGTTGAAAATATTTTGATAGAAATCATTTTCAAAGCCAAATCATTTCAAAACCAGGCTACCAAAGAAATAGGATAGAAGTCCTACCTCAATACTCGTGCCGGTGCCCCACACCGTAATCCCGGTCCGCTATACGTTAGCTCCACGGAACCATGAACGATCCTAGATACAAACTAAGTCGGTCAATATCTAGTTTGAGACATTTTATGTTACTAAATCATTTCATGATGTCCTAGTGTGCCATTTGTACCTTTAAAATCATCCTATAAGGTTGGGATTTAAATCAGGGTTCAAAACAGTGAAAACGGGTAAAAATTACAAAATCTTCCATGCCTCGATCGGCCTGCCGGACTCCCTGCTTCGGCCTGCCGAACTGGGAAAATCCAGAAATCCCAGCCACGGGTTTCTCGATCCCCAAAATCCAAATCCGGATTCCAACCTGTTTTTCTCAAATCCCAGGCATGAAAAACAATTATACTTGATAGAAAAACATACTAAAACATGTTTGGACTCATTTAAACAAGATTTTGACTCAAAATCCTCAAAAATCCGAAAATGAGAAAATGAGGGGAAAAATGAAAAATCTTGAATTCAATCCGTTTTTCTTCAATCTAAGCTTAGATTCTAGTTGTTCTAAGTTCATTTAACTCAAACACTTAAACAAACCTAGATTTCAAAAATGCACAAAATTGAAAATTTTGTAAAAAGTTTAGAAATTTCGAATCTAACCTCGAATCGAAGCTTCAATCCGCATTCTCGGTTGCCGAATCACGTCCCCGAGCTTCCTCCTTGCTATCCCGAAGCTTGGATTCGAAATGGAGTTCAAAAATTTTGAGAGAAAGGTAGAGAGAGAGGGCTACCGAGTGAGAGAACCACGGGAGGGAAGAGAGAGAGAGTGAAACGTGAGAGTGAGGAGAGAGAGGAAGGAAGGAAATAAATAGAGAAAATCGGTGGGCGGTTTTACTGTGCGAAAACCATGTGCCGCCTACGGATTTGCAAAACAGAGTATTTTTAACATTTTACAAATTGTTGTGTTTTAAAACTCAAAACATCATTTTAAAACAAATGAGAAATCATTTGAATGCATTAATTTAACAAAACAACCAAAAATTCAAAATCCAACCAAATAATCTAATTAATGTTAAAACGTTAATTATGGCACACTAATTCATCATTTATAGTACATTAACATTAAATAAATTTCGGGACGTTACACCACCCACCTTCGAATGGTGTTGGTCCTACGGACCGTGAACGGATTCGCCTCTGGCCTCTGGGCACGTCGGAACCGCATGAGTTCACCGGGGTGGAGCACGGTCCGCCAAAATCGGCATAGGTTAGGTGCTATTGATGGAACATGGTAAGCCTATCTTTCTCTATATGGAAGTGCTGCGGGCACATAGAGATGTGGGTAGAGGAAGCCTCAAAAAGCGAAGGCCGAGCTGTAGGTCACGTGACCTGCACCGAGTTGGTGGCGGACTGGGCTTTTTCCTTGATCAAAGCAGATCAGCTCGCCTTCTTGTTATCCAAAAGTCGGTCGAATCGGGCGGGCCCCTGCCCCGGAACGTCGAATGAAATAGGTGGCCGGGTTCTCTTTCTACAACCCTTTTGATATGATATGCCTGTAACTATTACAATATATATATATATATATATATATATATATATATATATATATATATAGAAGTTGCTATGCTCTTTTTCACATTTACTAGTGCGAAAAAATGTTGCTGGATCTTCCTCTAAAAGGTGTAATATTTTTCATCAGATACAAGCAACTAAAATCTCTAAAGCTCTCTATAGCGATGAACTTTCAATTGGAAGAGGTTTAAATAAGATACTACTCTTAAAGATGCTGTCGCTATACGTTGGAGCTTGCATTATGAATCTTTAATAAGTCTAATCGCCATGCTCTCATCTATAGTCGCTCTTTGAAACAATTTATAGAGGATAGGTTGAGTTTTGAGCAAAAATAGGAAGCAAATAATTTATTGGGATTGATAAAATCATTTGAATTTGCTTTTACTCTATATTTGATGAAAGAAATTTAGAAATTACAAATAAGTTGTCGAATGCATTGCCAAAAAAAAAAAAAAAAATGATTTAAGACATCGTTAATGCCATGACTTTGGTTAAAATATGTAAGCAAATGTTACAACTAATGAGAGACGAAGAATGGGATTCTTTCTTTGTTCGATTTTCTTTCTCTCTCTCTCTCTCTCTCTCTCTCTTTTGGCATGAAAAACACAACATTGATTTTCCAAACATGAACAATAAATTTATAGCTTGAGGAAGGTCACACCGTAAAGCTCAAGAAGTTACAAATTTACATCACTTTCATGTTGACGTTTTTAGTTTGTTGTCGATATGAAGCTAGAAGAGGAATGATCGTTTCACTGAGACAATATTTGAGTTGTTGCTTTGTGTTGCATGTTTGTGTCCAAATAATTCACTCTCTACTTTTGACAAGAGAAAAATTACCCACGGCAAGATTTTTCTGCTGTAGAGCTCATGGCACTTAATGATCAGGTTCAAACTTTTTTCTTAAAATATGCTGCATCGTGGAGTAAAGGACTAAATGCATCAGAGATCTCGCACGGAAGAAGGTTGTGACCAAAAAATGAAGTATATCCACTAGTTTATTTACTTATCACACTTGCATTAATTCTTCTAATTGCTACTGCTACAATTGAGAGAGTATTTTCTGCTATGAATGTCATAAAGAATCGTTTACAAAATTTTTGTAGGGATCAATAGATGAATGACAATTTGGTTCTCTGTATTGAGAAAGGTATTTTAGATGGTATTGATAATGAAGTTACCATTCAACGATATCAAAAGATGGGAACCCGTCGTCAACATTTGTAATGCATTACTTAGCTCAATAAAATTTTATTAAGATAGTGTTACAAATTTTATTATGCTAGCTTTGTAAATATTTTTTTTATTTTTGTGCTCCTCCGAATTCAAAGTCGAGCTCCGTCCCTGTGGGCCTGGGTTTTTCCTCCTCATCATTCAGTCGCGTAATCCAACCAGCATCAAAGAGAGTGGGCCAAATAGATTGAGCCAATCCCGTTTGTCCTTTTCGGCCTGCGCATGATCGGACCCCACCGTGATGGGCCAAACTGGGGGACTTGGATTGATAGCTCTACTTTATATCCTAGCAATTAATTGCTTATAATGCGGAATTAGCTTGAAAGTGTGAAGTTCTGTTTTTAACTTATCATTGAACTTTGAGTCTTTTTGGTACCAGTTGTTTAAGGTTGTGAGTTTGTTTTCTTTTATTGTGTGTGGTTTGTTCGTTTGATTCTTATTATTGTAGTGCATGCTTTCAACTGCTCAATAGCAAATCATTATAATTTATCCCCAAATTGTGCATTAATAGAGCAATCGGTAGCACAAAATATAGACGATCAATTCCACGAGGAGGTGGTTAAATAACAAGCTCAGAAAGATTATTAGAAAATAAGCGTTATGAGAGATAAGCAAATTAAGCAGATAAAAAGAATACATATTTTTTTAAAAAAAAAAATTGTAATTTGAAGACAAATAAATAGAAAAGCAAGAAAGGAAAATGAAAATGGAATCTTATATTTAGATGCTAGTGTTAGGAGCTGTATCAACTCTTCCAAAGACCCTGTAGATGTGCAAAACATTCAAATGCCCTTGACAGTTGATCATTTTACTCAAGTACTTCAAGAAATGATATACATTTTTTAGTAATTGTCCAAATCATGTAAATTGCCACATGATAATTAAGTAGTGTAATAGAGATCCTCATGAATAACCTTTCTATTGACAATCCCGAGTCACTCAAAGAGTAGAAAAAATTGCATCAATTAATACATTCCGAATTTGAAACCTTTATATGAATTGATGCAATTTGAAAAAAATTGCCACAATTCATATATAACATTACTTTCGTCAGAATTTATATACAAAAAAACCTCACATACACGTCCGTTGGTGACAAATTATTAGTATATTTTGCGGTTCCAAGAGTTGAACTTTTTTTACAAAATTTCTGATAATTAGTTGATCCATCATTAGTTGAGATGGACCTAGTACATAAAATTTCAGCATCTAACGACCCTCATAGGATGGGATATATAGCGACGTGGCATTCCACCTACCAGTTGCGCGTGCTGGTTTGATTTGACTTTCAATGCTAATGATTTTATGAAATAAACAAAAATTGATTTAGACATACGGTTTTGCATCTAAGCATTATTGAAGACAATGCACGTAAAGTGTACAAAAGCCAAAGTACTATTTATGATAATGATTAAAGAACATATATCACTCCATGATATCGCGTAATTATTTTGGGCTCGTAATACAAACTTATGTTTTTCTTCGCTTTTTTTTCTCAATATTTTTTCTTAGTTTTTTTTTAAGTCGTAGGATTTTCTTTTCTTTTCGTTTTTACTAATGTCTTTGCCTGTAAAAGTCGTATGAAATTTCAAGAAATAAATCACATAATAGCCATATATATATATCTTCATTAGCATATCCCGATAAGCAAAAGAATTATATAGTGTGGTTTTAATCGTTACGTCTTTTATAGTTACTATTATTATTAACTGTGTGATATAAATCGGACGATTATAATAAATTTAGTAATTGATCAAAAATAATTATTTATAATAATTAATAAATTAAATTCTTATCACGTTATATTATTAATTATTATTAAATTATAATAGCTGTAACTTGTTTCCAATTCCAAGCGCTAGCAGTTGAGGCTAGTTGCTAGAAGCGCGCTTCCTGGCCCAAAGGAGCCCAAAAAACATGAGTGCCCTTGCAATCTTTCTAAAGCAAACTTTAAGAAAAAAGCGTCTCATATCTTACCATTGAAATCAATGTCATTCTAGAAATTAATAGAGTCTTTGGCATTAAGTTTAGTTTAGTTAGAGTTGAAACTTTTAAAATAAAAATTATAGCATATGAAAATTTATACTGTAATTTATTTTTTTATATCACTATAGCATATAAAAAACTTATAATATAACAATTAAAAATTTAGGTTAAAATTGATTTTATCAAATACCTTAAGAGGACGGACAAAAGATGGCCCCTAAGCCGGGACAATAATGCAAAGCTAGTAGTGAAAATAAGAGAGCCAGGCTATTGATAGCCTCAGACCTAACAGGATAGAAAAATATTGATGGCCACATAAACATTCATTTGTATTTCGACCGAGGACACTGACCAACTTTTGATTCGTGATTGAATTCCCACCGAAACTGCCTCGGCCAATAGCAACGTAGTACCACTACTACTCGTAGAAGACCAATCAAGCTCTGCACGTGTGTTGCATTAAATTTGACCCTTAAAGAAAACGACCAACTTCTGTACCTTTATTATTTATACGTATGTGCATGTGTATAATGATGCAACCCATTGACAAGTCCATCAATCTTTATCTGTGCTAGGCTGGTTTGTTTTGGCTGCATTCGAGCCACCACAAGAAAAAGATCTAAAGTGTCGACGTACAAAATATGCCCGGCTCACTTTTGGAAGATTGACATTCTGATCACAAGGGAAAGAGGTCAAGCAACATTACAACACAGCTGTGTCCTAGTGCCTACTACCACCAAATTGTGTTAATGAATAATTGCCCTTATCTGTATTTGATCGAGTTCAACTGCTCTACAATGGATCCTCTGTTCCAACTTTGAATTCTTGGTGAAGGTAAAATATAAATTTTGACGGCATTTGAGAAGTGAGTCGGAAGTAATGATTTGGGTTCAATATACTATTGTGATATGAGAAAAAACACTGTAACAACTTTGGTTAGGACCATAAGTTATGATTCGAAAGAAGGTTTTGAAAGAAATCAATTTAGTATTTTGTGGTGATAATTTGATTTGTTTAAAAAATGTTCATAAATTGTACTTCTCATAAAAATTATTTATTGGTCTACGAGAGAGACTGAAAATAATCATCTTTTGTATCGTTTAATATGTATGTTCTAAACGATATAGACGGTTTTAAACCATAAAAACGGTTTAAATTAACGTTTGGTAGAATAATAATAGAGGCAGTTTAAAACCACCATGATGACGGTTTTAAACCGATCTAGACACTTAAAATCTAAACTTTATCCCATATCTCTAAGTTTAGACAATTTTATACTATATTTTAGTAAAATCATTTTTATTTTCGTTTTTAGACATCAAATAAACAATCTAAGTGGCTAGAGATACTAACAATATCTCACTATTATTCTAACCAATAGACCTATTGATGAGCTTTCGGCAATGGGCAGCATATGCTTAATTAATCACTATTGATATCTGACTAATGAAAAACGGTTGAACGACAAAGCAATTGATTGCAAAACGATACATGAGTGACAAGAAGTGTAATAACTACACATTTTGTAGCCTTCTACAATGCTTATACAATATATCGGCTACATGCATGAATGTCGACACGTAATTGTCTAATCAAAGAAGTCATATAGTGGATAAAGGATCTGACTCATTGAGTGGACATCATCTGACTCATTGAGTAGACATCTCATTTGCCCTACAACTCTCTCGTTTTAATTTTCTAATAATTTTTTGAGTGTTCTTCTCTGTTGATCCGCACGTAAAAAAGACCAAAGTAGCTAGATGATATATTTGAGGGGTATACATAACTCAAGTAAGAGGCTTTATTTTCTTTTTCTTTTTCTTTGAACAAGTTCTTTCTACACAAGTCGAATAATTTTTTTTTAAGTCCCTTTTGTGAGAAAAAAAAAAAAAAACCACCTTTTGGTTTGTGCTCCTAGAGTTGTTCGATAATTTACCAGGAGTCATTGGAAACTTTTAATAATGCTGTACCTGAACATAATATTTGTATTGGTTAAATTTTCCTTTCTGCACTGATCAATAATATTCTTTTTCATACATTAACCCCCATTTGGTCTATTTTGTTTTTATTTAACAACTGATTGATTGATTTGTTTCGATAATTCGTTTTCTCTATCATTAATTGAACGATCAATGGATGTTGTCCTGTTAAGTCAACATTTTCAATGTGAGAAGTTTAATCAAACCTGATCTTTGTTTGTGTTGGAATGTGGCCACTGGCTTGGCATCCATTGGAATTCACAGTGATGTAACCATTCCTCTCGACTACACACAATCAAACATCTTTAATATACCACTCAAGACCAGGCTTAAGAATCCACTATTGAGTTCTCATTTGGCCTTTACTTTGAAGAATTCTTTACCAATTTGTGGGCACGCCAATGGACGGGCTCATACACTTCTAATTGGCTGAAAACACCTAGGCCACCTTCCAAATTTAATGTGCTGATCAAATTTAATATGGAGCTCTCCCATTTTCCCCATTGATTTACTCCATTGGCTATCATATTCTAAGAACTAGATAAATAAATAAATTTTAGTATATAGAAGCTGTTCAAATAGGAATTTCATGCAAGGTAATTATATTTGTACCTCTCAAACGACAAAGGATGTTTTATTTGGATTTCGAGGAGCATTTTTGCTTTTTGTTTATTCGGCTTTTTTTTTTTTTTTTGGCTTTGTGCCATTGGCCTTTTGAAAGAGCTGTAATCTTTTACTTTCTTATCCTTTTTATATTATAATTTATATATCTAAGAGTGATTTAGTCTGAAATAATATAAAATTTTAGGTGTCAACATAATTGAGATGTATTTTCCATCTCCGATGTAATTATATATCTTCTCTTGTTATTTATCAAAAAAAAACAAAGGATGTATGTAACTCCTGCTAAGGAAAAAGCTAATTATAGAACAGTAAAATCATTGAGCACCAGCAGTACTAACTTAAAATCCAACTGCAACTTCACACCCACGTATGCTTTGACAATTATTATCTTTACGCAGAAGTACTCCTCAGTACTTAGTAAATGACACAATTCCTTCATAAAAGTGCTAATAACCTTTTTCCAAGTCTTGGTCACCAAGCAATACATTGGATGAGAATAATAGTGATATTGTAGGGCCTTTGGAATATGCCTATTTAAAGCCCCACTTTAACTCAATGTTCATGAGTACGTGTAGTAAGCTAGCTAGGATCTTTTTGTATCGTTTCCCTATGAGAATGACAACAAGCAGGTGTAATACTTCTTCTCCGAGGAAAGGAGGCTTGCATATGAAAAAAGGCAAGAGAAAGCTCAAGCTTCCGTCGAAGAGAAACACCGAGGGCGCCGCAAAAAGTTTCACAATGAAGAAGCTTAGGCAGCTTGAGAGGATGATCAATCCAAGGTGCAATGAGATCATCCTCAACACCGAAACGTTGTTTGAGAAAACCGCTAGCCAAATCTTTCTACTTGAAGCCAAGGTGAATGTTCTCAGAGCTCTCTTCACCATGTTTGGGGTCTAATTAATAATATTTAAGAGGACATATATTATTCCTCTTAATTTGTTTCAATATATGTTGTGCCAGATATATAGAGCAGCAAATCTTCAGTGAATAATTGTAGTACCTTGTATTATTCTACCGAAAGGGGAGAAAGAATAAGATTGTACTTTGAACTCTTTCCTAGACGCTTGTTTGTAAAGAATGTGATTAGTGTAATTTCCTACTAGCTAGATCAAAAGCACTATTGTGAATTGATCACTTTGCAGCTCATTGGGCAGGACAAATATTTAACAAAAAGTCAGGGCAAAAAGTACAAGTAATACGAAATAATGCTTGGGAAATTATAACATGACCTTTGAGTGATTGATAACTGATACACACGCACACACACACGGGGTACAAGAATTCAAATCAGGTAAGTTACCTAATCTCCCCTAAGAATAAGGAATAAATTAAATTATAAATTAATTAAAAATAACTAAATAGAACGTCAAGTTGTTAACTTCCTCTGACAAGCCGCCTACTATAAATTGTACAGTCAGTGACACAGATTAATGTTAGCTTTTTGAATAAGCTGAGGTGATTGAGAAAGCAACTGGTATCAAAGAAACATTCTCAGTTCGGCACTCTTCATCCTACCTATCATATACCAAGCTACCCACTCTCTAATAATATTAAATAGAAAAAAGAGAAACAAATGTTTAAGAAGCTAGTAAAAACAAGAGAGAGTGTGAGAGAGAGAGGGGCGGAAAGAAAGTCAATGAATTAAGGCCAAAAAACGAAAACTTAAAGGCCGGATAAAGCATATTGAAAGAAAACAACTAATATGACTAGTTAAAAATCCTCTAGCCAAAAACCAATAGAAAAAGCTAGAGGAAAAAATAGAATATATTGTATTAATTTAAGGATATTAATGTAGACATTTCT
Organism: Artocarpus heterophyllus; assembly: GCA_025403435.1. Classification (NCBI taxonomy): domain Eukaryota; kingdom Viridiplantae; phylum Streptophyta; class Magnoliopsida; order Rosales; family Moraceae; genus Artocarpus; species Artocarpus heterophyllus. The sequence continues at coordinate 125,188 of JAJQZP010000445.1, forward strand.
AGTTTCATCCGAGTTGTGATAATTGTGTCATATAAGGTCGTGTAATATAGATATTTCTAGTTTCATCCGAGTTGTGATAATTATGTCAAATAAGGTTTTGAGCACATACATTATGATTCCAAAAAACATAAAAATTAAAAAATTAAAACGAAAAGAAACAGTACATAATATTGTTTAATATGTATATAACATAAAACACAAATGAAAAATCATTTTCCAGAAAAAGCTCAAATATTAATACGTATCACCCTTTTCTTAAAAAAATATCTATCAGCTATAATAGAGTATATATTAATTGGATTAATAGTTAATAATTGCCTTACGCTTCAATTATCGTCTGCCTTTCTTTCCAAGCTATCCCATCAGACTACCAACCAAAAGGAAGAAGAGCAAGATGAGAAAAGTACGCAACAATTTTATCTACCACAAATTATCTCCAGTCCGTTTGTGCCATTATCTGTCTCGCTTCAATTATTGAGCAAACAATATGTTATAAACAATGTGAATTTTATGGCTAAAACACCCAAAACAGACCATTCAAAGCATGGTAGGGAAGTTATAAGGCTAAAATGTGATACTTAGTGCATTTAAATTTAAGCAATAAAAGAAAAGAACCACATATAAGTCATAAATTTTTAATTTTTAATTTTTTTTTTTTTTGGTAAACGGTTTGGTAATGTAAGCCATAAACTCTTATTTTTATTGTAACGTATCTATTATGCCCTCAATTGGAGTTATTTTTTTTCTCCTTTTTAAAACGAAAACTCACGTCATTACGACAATAAACTTTTTCTTGCGTTATTTCTTGCTAAAAAAAATCTATTAAAATAAATAGAAAAACATAAATAACAAATATTTCCTCAACAACAAACCATAAACAAAAATATATGTAGATATTAGCTTAATATAATGTCTAAATGTCAAATAAAAAACAAACAAACAAAAAAAACAAAAGACAGCTTATGAAACGTAAGTGGCGTAAATAAAGCGTAAATGGAACATATATATTTATATGTATAATGAAATAGATGACCTTTGAAAATTGTTATTCGAAAATGAAAGTTTAAAAATGAAAATAAAAAATTTTATCCCACTTTTATAAGCACTCTTGAGTTTGCATAAATCAAATGATCATATAAAAGCCTCAAATTAATTGACAATGATCATCCAAACAAACCAATTAAAAACAGCTTATGAACTAAATAGTCAAAACAACTTATAAAAAGCCATCACAAATAGGCCATGATATCACTAAGGGCATACATATATAACTTTTCTTGTCACGTACTATCAAATCTTAGAACTAAAACGTCATTTTTAAGAGTTTTCCATACACTCTTTCATCGTGCATTAGTTGATTGATCCAACTAAGCCCAATTGTTGTAAGGATAGACACATTTAGAGTGTGTTTGGCAGTTATGGTTTAAACCACTTCTCGGTTATAAATAGTATAAAGCTCTTATATCAAAGGTTCTAACTACCCTGCTAAACACCCTTATTACCTGCTAAACACCCTTATTAAAGCACATGATGTTTTTGTAAAGTATATATTTATAAAGTTCTCATTTATGAACAGTGTAAAGCTCTCATATGCTACAGTAACAATAAAAAAAAATTCATTGCAGTGTAAAACTCTCAAATGCTACAGTAAAAATAGTTCTAACCAACAGTTCTAACCATCCTGTCAAACACCCTTGTTAAAGCACGTGATGTTTTTGTAAAAGATATATTTATAAATAAATAAAGTAGATTTTTAATTATATTTACGTGCATGTATTTTGAATATTTTATGAATATCATTAAAATTTCATAAATACCTATGAACCTTAAGTATTGTATGTAAGTGTTATATACAAGAGAATAATATTTAAGGTTAATAATTCAAATGGTTAATAATATATAATTAGTTATTCAAATAAAGTATGGAATATTTAATTGAACGTTATTAGTGCAGATCATTTATATTGAGAATAAAACGGTCTTATCATAACCATTAATGCATTGAGCCATTAAATAAGTGCACTATACATAATGAGATTAGCAAAACTGGGACATATATGACGTGATATAAACGGCTAAATAATTTCTATTAGAATATAGCAAGTTCTAATTATATTGACTAACGATTATATATAAGATTATCTTAATATTAAGTTATTAACATACTTCTATTTATAGAATTATGTCTTTTTCCCACTAGAATATAGAAAGTTCTCTTCACATCAACCAGTGATCATATATAAGATTATCTTATTCTTGTACTATTAGCAGACTCCTATTTATGAAATTATATTTTTTTTGATATACTCTGTACAAATTCAAGAATCTAATCATGCCCCATGTATTTTTGAGGCATAATGAATCAATAGGTGGGATTGTTAATATTATAAAATAGAATTCATTCATTCTTTAACAAGAAGTAGATTAATAATTCTCTTGAGTATTGCTTCGGGTCTTAGACAATACGAGCCCTCAAATTTGTGATTAAGTTTGTAAATTTATTATTCATTAGAAAAACCAATGTTACTAGAGGATAAAGATATAATTAGAGAGGTTAACAAATTTTTCTAGCTCTAATGATAAAATATTTATGGAGGTCAGTCTATTTATATTTAATTGATTGCATCAAATGGACGACTCTAAAATATGAGCAATTATATCTATAATTTCAAGAATGCAATTCTAAGTTTCTAATGGAGCAACATTGAAATTAATAAAAAAATATATTAGTTAAAGAGTTTAATTAATATATTGGTTTTATTGGAGCTTGAAATTACGAGTCTATTAGTCCCTCGATCATATTCTTGCAAACACTGTTTGGACAAGTGCAATTATTGATTTAAATGATTAATTTAGAATTATGGAACTTCAAAGTAATTATCACTTAAAATAAATTAATTAATCTAATTTATACTAATTAAATATGTGATTATTTAATAATAAATAAACAATAATTATTTTTGGAAGACATAGAGTGGGACCCACCCATTGTGCAGGGCAGATACAAGCACAAAGAAGGGTTCACCATGTAGTCCAAAACTTGTTCGCCAAGTTTCTTTTTTTCTAGAAGTTTCTAATTTTGATAAATATGATCTTTTCAAAATTTAAAATTTAAATTATAGAAACAAATCAAATTGGATAACACGTAGTATTCCTTCCCCTTCTATGCAGTGATTGACACCATAAGCATAGAGAAATTCTGTGTTTGGTGCCAAAAACAGATAAGAAAAGAGAAAATTTTCTCTTTTATTTTAATTAAATATGTGATATTTAATTTAAAACAAACAAGGCTTCCAAAATTAATTGATCTCTCATTCTCCATAAATAGAGGCCTCTTCTATTCATTTAAACCACAAATGGGAGTCTTGTTGAGACTGCAAAAGCTCTGCTAGGTTTCCTAGTGATGGGCGTGTAAAGAAAGAAAAAGTGAAAGAGTGCTCGTCCGTTCCGAGCCATGCTTTCCTAATGTATTGAGTATAATAGGAGTTAAAGTTAATTAAGTGATCATTAGAAAATCTAATTTCTTTATGGACCCACACATTTGTTTGTTTGGTGCTAAGGACTAGGCTAGAAAGACACTGGTTTCATATAGAACGTAATTCCCGTAGACGATTTCTAACCTAATTGCTTTAACTGAGTAAGCATTGATTGTATATATTATTAAGCCTTAAATTAATGTAATGTATAGTGCTGTTTTACAAAAATTTAAGAAAATTTTTATCATATATGCGCCGTATTTTTGCCATGTTTCTGCATACTCTTTCTAAAATCATTTTAGAAGACCAACAATTGGAATTAGAGCCGGCTACAAAATATATTAATTTAAGCATTAATTATAAGATAACCATTTGTGTATTTATATATGTTCTTTATAATTGTATGTATGTAATTGGTTGGTACTATGCATTAATTATATATGTTTATGTTTCTATTCATATGATGAATGATGAAGTAATTGGTAGGTACTATGTGTTAATTATATATGTTTATGTTTCTATTCATATGACGAATGATGAATTTATAGATGGTGGATTTTGGTCATTAATTGTATGATTCTAAGGGTGTTTTTTATTAAGATTTTTTTTTTAGAATTTATGCATGCTCATAATCTTAGTTATTGAAATCTTGAAATTTATTTTCGTTTATATATATTATTATAATATCAAATATCAGAGATTCTCTGTGTGTGATGCCACAAACAGATAAGGAAAAGGAAACTTATCTCTTTTATTTAAATTAAATATAATAAAGAAAACTTTTAGAATTAATTGGGTATCTCTTTCTTTATAAATAGAGGCCTCTTATATTCATTCAAACCACAATTGATAGTCTTGGTGAGACTGGAAAAACTCTACCAGGTTTCCTAATGACAAGCGTGTAGAGAGAAAAAGAGATAGGCGTGTGGTGAGAAAAAAAGAGAATAAGTGTTCTTTCATTTTCAGCCACGCTTTGCTTGTGTGTTGAGATTAATGGGAGACTAAAAGTTAGTTGAGTAATAGTTAGACCTAATTCTCTTCTACACGACACGTTCATCCGTTCAGTGCCATTGACTAGGCGAGAAAGACGAGGTAATTTCAGAGGAGAACATAATTATTATAGACAATTTCTGACCTTTTACTTCAACCAAGTAAGCATTGATCATATATATTTATTAAGCATTAAATTAATGCAATCTATAGCGTTGTTTTACAAAAAGTTTTATAAAAATTTTGTTATATATGTTCCGCACATTTACCACATTTTCGTATATTTTTTCTAAAATCATTTTAGAAGACTAACAGTTGCATTGCACAACTAATTTGGAATGACCAAAACCAATCTTTCTCTTTTCTTTTATTAATTATTTGGTTGCATGTATAGGAAAACAAAACTAACCCAAGAAATGCATTTGTAACCTAACCCATCGATCAGTTAAATCCAAAAAGTGATGAGGTTTATTTATTTATTACCCTAAACCCTAAACCCTAAAAAAATAAAAAAACCAAAATTAAGATAAAAAGTATGAACACTATATGTGGTTATTTAACATGAAAAACTAAGAAGAAAAAAAATGCATGTACTAAACACACGAACTTGAAAGATGCAATTTTATAAACTTAAAATTAGAGCGATAAAAGATAATTGAAACAATCCATTCTTGAATTGTAGCTCGGACCCATAAACTACGTCGAGCAAACGCTCGGCTCCAACTCAATGAGCTTACACGAAGTGAATGTAGTGAACAATCCATGAGCTTCACCTCCATGGACAGGTCATTAACATAAAACAAAGTTTGAGAGGTTAAACTAAGCCTCTTGAATGCTTTTTATCTTTTTTTGTTTTTTTTGTTTTTGAGCTTTAAAATGTAAATTATAGGCGGCGATTACTTAAAATAAGCAAAGACTAATCCTAAAAAAGTTCATGGTCAAATCTCATTGAGAACAAATTTTAAATCGGCTTTGAGCTATCAAAATATTCACTTTAAATGCAAATCAAAATTATTTACAACAAAGAACCTCTTCCTGTTAGCAGACAATACTCAAATGTTACAATGCACAAACAAGAAAGAACATATCTGAAATCAAATCTCAAATTCCACTAAATCTGGAATAGTCAACTTTTAGTTTCCATAAATAGCACTATAACTTCACCTCATACAAACGCAAATAGATTAAACTGTTACATAATTCGACTAAACCTATAATTATTAACAGATTTTAGATGCTAACAAAATAAATTTAGGAATAAAAAATTCTGACAACAATCTCTAACAATCACCCCCTTTGATATCTCTATTATCAAAACGGCCTTACATTGTTATTGTCCTGCCAACACACAATCAAGTATATATCATAGAACATATTGTGAACTAGAATAGTCCGATCAATAAACATGATTTTTCATATTAATGGCCAAGCAAAACAAGTATTCTCTCCCTTTTTATATAAGGAGGGCATAGAATGTTTAATCCAAAATGGTTAGCCTCTAAAATCTTCACGGCTTAGCTCCTTGGTATTTTAGCTTGTTTTGAAAGACTATGCCCCATAATATGTGTCTTCATCCCTGATGTTACATCAAGCAGCGTTTCTTGAATGTTTGAGGGCAACAATGTTGAAACAATGGTCTTTGGATGGCTTACTTTTTCTTCGGGAGAGACAACTCGGCGATATCATTCCTTTTTCCCCAAACCACGATCTTTCATATTTTGCAATATGGGACTTAATTATAAGAGAATAAACGTTTTTGCTCTAATTAGAGCGCAAACAAGATGCAAAATAAATTTCAGAGAAATAAGTGAGACAGGTTAGGGAACCTATGAAATTTTAAGCGCGGTGCATGATCGAATCAAAGGAGAATTAAAGGTTGATAACAAAATATTAAAATATGTTTATATAAAGAGAACTGCCTTGGAAGTCAAAATTTTGAATTTGAGGTTCAAATATTTCTACAAAAATTGTCCCTTGCAACCAAAACCAACCATAGGCGAAGTGCCACATTAACACACTTACTAGAGAAACAGCAATTAACTATCAAATAAGTCGTAGTACCTAGGTACATGGAAAAAATTGCAATATGATAATCGAGGTGCGTAAACGTAAACATGGAGAAAAAATCTCAACCTGCAAGGACAAAGGAAAAACACAAAAACAGTCAATATAATAGCTCAAACATGAAAAACGAGAGAACAATGAATTAGAATTTCCTATTACAAAGAGTTGACATGCAAAAGTTATTTTTCATGCAAATTTGCTTCGACTGGATCCCTTATTAACTCAAACAAAACCATGAGAAATGAAGAGAATACGAGTCAATCAAGACTACTACCTACAATGATATGAGTAGACCAACATGTTGTTCTAATCATGATTGCTGATTATCAAGAGAGATCCTTTAAAGTATGTGTGTCGTTGTTTGATTAAGTTTCTTTTTCCTCATGTGTACACGAGGGCAATGTTGTTTCAGTCTCAAGGATCCTTCATCGACTATTTCAAGTACAATCGATGTTGTCAAAGCTTCAGTGGTATTGAAACAGGATTCAAAATATTGAAGATAATGTTGGGTCATTTAGATTGTCATGCGGCACCCTCACAGTCACGAGACTTTTGTTATATGCATTAGACCTCAGGACTCCGTTGACTTTTGTTGTAGGTGTCGTCCATGGCATTAAAATAACGATAGGCTCTAATTAGCGAGTATTAAATTAAACCTGCAGAAAATTGGTTCTAATTAGTTATCGGCTATAAAACCTAAGACACACTAAGACTAGACACAAAATTGGGGTTTTTGATTATAAACTAAATTATTAAATTAAAGAAAACACAAGAACATGAAATAAGGAAAAACAATGATAATAAAATTAGTTAAAGGATCATTTTCTACCACTAAATAATAAATATTAATTAATCACAAATATTATTTCCAATTCTCATTTTGAAACTACCTATCATAGACAACAACAAGCTCTCCTATCTCAATCTTTTCTTACTATGTGGTTTAATAAAACAAGTTCTTTATTAAATCTCTTTTCATAAAATAACTTGGAATAAGCTCTTTAGATTCAATTTAACAGAAGCTTTAAGATGAAAAAAAATAGGTTGATTTAAATAGCATATGCACAAGCTCGATTAATTTAACCTAGATTATGTTCTACATCGTAATCAAACAAAAGCTTCCTGCAATTATTGAATACAATTGATAAATTAGTTTTATGCTAATTAATTAGATGATTTTCACTTAATATTTTTGTTAGTTTTGAGCAAGTTATAAGAATTTGATAATGTTCTATGTTCTTTTATAGGTTTTGAGGAAAAAAGATGCATATTGGCAAAGTGCAAGACAAAACGGACCGAAAAATGAGTGAAACTAGACTCGGGACAAAATGGAGCCTAGACGCCAGCTTATGGGTGCCTAGGCGCTTTTACAGATGAAGCCTCACATAGAAAACCCGAGAGCATAGCGCCTAGGTGCCACAATTTGGGTGCCTAGGCGCCATTTGAAAAAATCAGTGTAGAGCCTAGGCGCTACAATCTTGGCGCCTAGGCGCTACTTTGAAGCCTAGGCGCCAGTTTAGAAAAGGATACGTGGGCAAGTATAGCACCTAGGCGCTACAGTCATGGCGCCTAGGCGCCGTAATGAAGCCTAGGTGCCAGAAAATCGAGCCTAGGCGCCATTGCGATCTCAGTTCAAATTTTAGTGTAATTTCGTTCCAAAATTACCCTTTCAAACCCTAGCCTATAAATAGAACATTATAGAGGGTTGGAACACGAATTCTAAGAGGGAGAAACTACAGACAAGAGGGAAGAACTCATTGCTTTGGAGAAGAAGATTGGTGCAACCCGGAGACGGAATCCATCTCCCCATCCAACATACAGTTCTTTCCTTCTACTCATCATGTTTAAGATATTATTTAGGATTGTTTGTAGTTCATTATGAACTAACTTTCTTTGTTATAGGGCTATGATGTAACCAGATTATGAATGTTCACTTTGTTTAATTTAATTCAATTCCATGTTTATTCATTATCTATGCTGAGTATTTAATCTAATCTTAATGCTTGTAAAAGTTTGCGCACCTTTTACATGATTTGTGATTTAATTTGAGGCTGAGAAGCGATAATTAAATTAGACCATGATTGAATGCCATGAGATCATCATAGGATAGAGATATCTATGAGACTTGTGTAATTGGTGAATTTCTTGTTCCTAATGAATCTTGGTAAGTTTAGAGTTTCCACAGAGATGTAAGAAATTTGCTAACGAGGATAAATTATTAATGCTTGAGAAAGATTAATGACTACCTAAGAGAAATTTGTTATCGGCATAGGAGTAAACATCAATTGATTAAATTAGATAATTTGAATATGATTAATTTAGGTAAAATCGAATGCCCTAGTCTTTTATTGTTTAGATTTTCATTTATATATTTTTTTGTTTGTTATTTTTCTATTTTATATTTGATTGTTCAAATAATTGTAGGGTTAATCAATTTCGGTACTTAGCTAGATTAACGCAATCCTCGTGAGAACGATACTTTACTTACTCTTTATTACTTGTTAATGATACGTGCACTTGCGTTAGAAAATCCACAACAAGTTTTTGGCGCCGTTGCCGGGGATTGTTGTTTAATTTAGTTAATATCGATACCAATTAGCTCTAGAATTACTTTGAATTTTTTTATTTGTTTTATTTCATTTTTATTTGTTCTAATTTTTTTTTTCTTTTAAGTCATTTGTTTCCTAAGGAACTTCATGATGTTGCATCGGAATGTCCTTGCAAGTTTTATCCAACAACATATGGAACCATTTTATGCGGCTTGGGAGCGATTTAAAGATATGCTTGAGCGGTATTCACATCACAACTTGCCAAAGTGGGCTCTTCTCCAAATATTTATTGAAGGATTGCATTTTGAAGCTAGAGATTGGGTGGAAAAAGGTGCAGTTTCTGATGGTCATTCTGTCTTTTCAAGAACCATTGAGGAAGCTTACTACTTATTGGAGGATATAGCAGCCTTCAATTATCATTGGCATTTGAATTCTTCAATGCATAATTCTTGCTGGGAGAGGCACCAAAGTTTTTCATGGAATATCCACTCCAACATGATGGAACAATCCTGTAGCCAATATCAAGAAGAGAAGACACCTTTGGAAGTTGCTTTAGATCATCTAAAGGTCACTTTTGAGGGAAGTCATGAAATTTCCAACTCTAGGCGATATCTTGATAAACAAATCCATTTAAAGAGCACAATTTTAGAGACTCATCTAGAGGAGGAAATTACAACGTCAAATCCTTGTGGTGACCATAAAACGATAAAAGATGTGGTTTTGTTTGATGATGATTGTGCGAAACCTCAGGAATTTGAGCCTCTAGAGGAAATAGAACCTCAAGATGAAGAACAAGAACCCTTTGAAGTTGTGTTAGCTCAATCATTTGCTGAGTTGGGATCTTGTTCGATCAACAATGATTTACACTTGCTAAATCAAGAGGAGACTATCCAAAACTATGACTTTTATGAAGAAAAAATCACGAGCATGCTAATGGATAGACAAAAGGAAAGCGAAGAGCAAATAGAAGGGTTATTAGAGGAATTTCTATATTAGGAGAAGCCACGAGGGTCGTTGGAGGATATAGAAGCACATAAGACTATTGATTTGAGCTCATCAACGGTTCCAACATATAGATCACCAACTAATTCATGTTGGCCATGGACATCACAACCATCACATCTCACCATGTTCAAGCTCGAGCCAATAATGAAGTTCCCATCAAAAGCACATCATTTAAAGACGTTTGTTGTTGGTGCAACGTGCGAATCACTTCTAAATCTTGCCAAGCTTGAGGGCATCTATAACTAAGACCCATATGTGGTGCCGTTTGACATTAACTATGGGCGAAAACCGCTCTTTGACAAGAGCTTCTTTGAGAGTCAAGCTGATGACTATAAAACAAGCGCTTCTTGGGAGGCAACATAAGCTCTCTATCCTTTTCAATTTTAGTTTTCATAATATTATTTAGTTTATTAGTTGTTTCTTTTAGTTTTAGTCTTTTTTGCTACTTAATCATGATGTAAGTATTGTTTGTGGTGATTCCAAGTTTTCGGGGGACATCAAGGTGCTCAGCTTACTAAAAAATAAAAAAATAAAAAACTGAAACCATATCGGCAACCTGGTACAGATGATGAACCATATGGCCATGCATCTAAACATGAACTTGGACAATTTTCCCACAGTCTCTGGTTTCAATGAAGATAATGAAGAGAATGAGGATGAGGAGGAATAGGCTGTCGCAACCTTCAGTTTAGGGAGTGTTCTTTCCTTTTTTATTTTTGTTTTCTTTTTACATTGAGGACAATATATTGTTCAAGTTTGAAGGTGGTGTGTTGCTTTATTTTTTTTTTTGTGTCAATTAGTCATTATGGTTTAATTAGGTTTTAGTTCAGGTTTTTTTTTTCTTTGCATTTGATAGTAATTAGGATAGTAAAGTTGTGTCGTTTGAGCACTGTTTAACTTGAATCATCAAAAACTTGTTGTGGATTTTCTAATGCAAGTGCACGTATCATTAACAAGTAATAAAGAGTAAGTAAAGTATCGTTCCCACAAGGATTGCGTTAATCTAGCTAAGTACCGAAATTGGTTAAGCCTACAATTATTTGAACAATCAAATATAAAATAGAAAAATAACAAAACAAAAAAATATAAATGAAAATCTAAATAATAAAAGACTAAGGCATCCGATTTCACATAAATTAATCATATTCAAATTATCTAATTTAATCAGTTGATGTTCACTCCTATGCCGATAACAAATTTCTCTTAGGTAGTCATTAATCTTTCTCAAGCATTAATAATTTATTCTCGTTAGCAAATTTCTTACATCTTTATGGAAACTCTAAACTTACTAAGATTCATTAAGAAAAAGAAATTCATAGTGTTACACAAGTCTCATAGATATCTCTATCCTATGATGATCTCATGACATTCAATCATGGTCTAATTTAATTATCGCTTCTCAGCCTCAAATTAAATCACAAATCATGTAAAAGGTTTACAAACTTTTACAAGCATTAAGATTGGATTAAATACTCAACATAGATAATGAATAAATATGGAATTGAATTAAATTAAACAAAGTGAACATTCATAATCTGGTTACATCATAGCCCTAGAACAAAGAAAGTTAGTTCATAATGAAACTACAAACAATCCTAAATAATATCTTAAACATGATGAGTAGAAGGAAAGAACTGTATGTTGGATGGGGAGATGGATTTCGTCTCCGGGTTGCACTAATCTTCTTCTCCAAAGCAATGAGTTCTTCCCTCTTGTCTATAGTTTTTCCCTCTTAGAATTCGTGTTCCAACCCTCTATAATGTTCTATTTATAGGCTAGGGTTTGAAAGGGTAATTTTGGAATGAAATTACACTAAAATTTGAACTGGGATCGCAATGGCGCCTAGGCTCGATTTTCTGGCACCTAGGCTTCATTACGGCGCCTAGGCGCCATGACTGTAGCACCTAGGCGCTATACTTGCCCACGTATCCTTTTCTGAACTAGCGCCTAGGCTTCATGAATATGGCACCTAGGCTTCAAAGTAGCGCCTAGGCGCCAAGATTGTAGCGCCTAGGCGCTACATTGATTCTTCCAAATGCCGCCTAGGCACCCAAATTGTGGCGCCTAGGCGCTATGCTCTCAGGTTTTCTATGTGAGGCTTCATCTGTAAAAGCGCCTAGGCGCCCATAAGCTGACGTCTAGGCTCCATTTTGTCCTCAGTCTAGTTTTACTCATTTTTCGGTCCATTTTGTCTCGCACTTTGCCAATATGCATCTTTTTTCCTCAAAACCTAAAAAAGAACGTAGAACATTATCAAATTCTTATAAATTGCTCAAAACAAAAATATTAAGTGAAAATCATCTAATTAATTAGCGTAAAACTAACTTATCAAATACCCCCAAACTTAAGATTTTGCTAGTCCTCGAGCAAAAGACAAAAACGAAAAACAAAGAACATGACAAAAGAACAGGACTGACACTAGCACCTGACATAGTTTGAGCATCAATTTAATTTTTCATCATACTTGGCCTCAAATATTGCATAAAATTTATAACTCAAAGGAAACTCTAACCATTGCGATCATGAAAAAAAATCAATTTAAATCTCAAGTTTACCATACTCATAATTCCTTGAGTGTGTGTGTGTGATGCCTCTAGCACTTATGTACCTACACTCAGATTTGTTTATATCATCAAGCTTATTTTGAAAGATGTTTGGATTAGTGAAATTGATGAACTCCATATGCCTATTTTTCAAACGTACTCTCCACTAATGTAGACTATCGCAACATGAAAGATCATTAGGACTTTATTTGGCTTAAAATGTGTGGCTAAGGTAAAAAGGTGAGATAAAAGATATAATGTGGCTCAAAATTCACCCATAAACACATAATTTGTCTTAGGACCTCATAAGAACATCATTTCTTCTTTTTAAGTACACCCCCAAACTTATGTTGCACTCCCTTTGTCATTCACATTTATTTGATGTTTCTTTTTCTCTCTTTTTTTTTTAATTTTTTTCTTTTTTTCTTTTTCTTTTTTTTTCTTTTTTTGTGTTTTTTTTTTGACAATGAATAAACATGAATACATAATCCCCTGATAACAATACTCAAAACTCCACCCATGATTGAATGATAGGAAAAACATATTTCCTCGATAAGTTCTTCAAAACTCCACCCATGATTGAATGATAGGAAAAACATATTTCCTCGATAAGTTCTTCAAAACTCCACCCATCCTCCCGTCATACCAACTACCTTCAAATAATTTCCTGGACAAACTAGTCATGCTTATGAGTGAGGGACCAAGTATGATAAAATTAATCAAAGGCTAGGCTAATTATGTGGGTAACAAAGAAAATGGATAATAAGGCTCAACGGGGTAACTAGTGATTAAATGATGTCAATGGTAGGCTTAAAAGGCTCAAACGATCCAAAAATAGCCTAAATCATATCCTTAATATTGTGTAGCCTAGGATTTCGCCTCGAGTGGTTATCAAATAGGTTCTAGCGTTCATTTCAGATAAAAAATATCACTTAATCAACATAAAAGTCCTCTCAGTGTAGAATATTTAGGTGATCAAGGCGTGAGTGGTCAATGTGCTCAAAGAATCACAGCATGGCAAACTAATCACAAGAAAACAAGAATAGATCACAACAATTATTATCCCCTAAAAGTCATATTCAATTTCAACCATTGTCTTATCATTGGCCTCCTATGATGCAAGTTAAATAGTGCTCAAACGACACAACCTTCCTATCATAATTACTAAACAAAAAAAAAATGAAACCTAGCTTAAAACTTAAGTAAAGAAAGATAACTGATTGACATAAACCAAACATAACACAGTACACCACCCCCAAACTTGAGCAGTACATTGTCCTCAATGTAAAAGAAAAAAAATAAGAAATAAACATAAACTAAAAATGGAAAACGAAGAAAAAAAATAAATAAAATAAAATAAAATAAATAAAAATAAAAAGAAAAAGAAAAGAACACTCCCTAAAATGAAAATTGTTGAAGTCTAGTCCTCCTCGTCCTCATGCGCTTCGTCCTCTTCATTGAAAGCCGTGACTGTCGAAAAATTGTCCATATTCATATTCATGTGCCAGGCCATTTGATTCATCATTTGCGCCAGGTTGCAGATGTTATCATCAATGTGGTCGAGACGTCTGTCCATGCGATCTAGGCGTTCGTGCACGGAGGCTTGACCAGGAGAGCGGGGTGGTCGTGGGGGTTGAAGGGTCCCGGAGGAGCTGGGCCCTGCGGTTAGCTCCTGTGCTTCTAGCTCCCTGTATGATGCGAGGACTGAATCATTGATAACATGTCAGGGTCCCACCCATTCTTCAGTTGCATCCCAATGGACTCCTGCTTTACTGCATACCTCAGTAATAAGTGAGGGAAAGTATAAGCCCAGGTGCGCATGTAGCACACTCAAACCAATCTGCCAAGAAATCACTCGGCCTACATCAATGCTCTTCCCTGTTACGATAGCATATAGAAGCACCGCTTGCTCTTTCAATACATCACTAACGTGAGACACTGGCATGAAGCGAGCACAAATAAAATTATGTCATGCCTTGTAGGCCCTGTTTCGCAAAGCACTAGGCAGGAATGAGATATGCTCACCGTTGCATCCCATTTTCCAACTAGTGTCTGGTGTGCACAACCTGTTGCGGATTTTGTTGTGGTCAACGTTTTCCAAATAAGCTTGACATTCATCATTATCAATATTAGATAGCCCAAAGTGTTGGTTGATGGCAGCACGATCAAGCTTCACCCATATTCCCCTCACAAAAACCTTTCCATTATCGCGCTTGGGGGCATTGGCATAAAATTCTCGAACCACTGTAGTTAGGCTCGAGCCCGGTTGTTTCACAAAATTGGCCCATCTACGAGCTAAAATTTGATCCCGTATCACCCGTTCACAGGTATTGAGTCCCCGTTCAGCAATTGGAGTCTTTTTTTCCAATGAGGACTGATAGCGATTAAAAGCGGCCCGCGAGACAAATTTAGCCGTATCATACTACGCGGATGTCGAGCCCTTCACATGTTTCTTTGGTGCCATGGTTGCAACCCAACTCTCTCTTAGACTTTCCAAATCAACCGCCAATGTCACCAAACAATCTCAAATGCCCCACATGTAATGTCTACTAACACCTTGGCTGTCAATTGGCAACAACCAATACCTTTGTCTCTCTCAGACTTTTTGTCGAACACTTGGTATGCACTCAATAATCCCACTCCAGATAAACTCCTCTGTATCAATTAAGTCTCCCCAGATTGCAACAAATCTCAGGCAAAGCAGAAAGAAGAGTGGAGTTACCTTTTGTGAGCAAAGAAAATCCTAATTTGTGCAGCCCAAGTTTTGGAATTTTTGTTGCTGTTTCGCCGCCAACGTTCAACTCGTGAAGGAGCTTGGAGGTGGCGTTTTGACACGGTGGGTGAGGAATTTGGGATGAGGGGCGAGAGGTAGAGTGACGAAGAGATGAAAAAATTCAATCACGGGGTGGTGGGGGGTTTGTCTGAGTGAGAAAACCAGGGGGGGCGAGAGGAGTGTGTCATTTTTTCTTCTATGTTTTTTTTTTCTTCGCTGATTGTGTTCTAAACAAGGGTGAGTAAGCCTTTAAACTGCATAGCGCCTAGGCGCTGTGTTTGTAGCGCCTAGGCGCTAGTTCGAAATCAGCCTCTTTTTTTTTTTTTTTTTTTCAGGATGAGCGCCTAGGCGCCCAGGAAGTGGCGCCTAGGCGCCTTACTCTCGGGTCCTTGTGGCCTTTTCTAGGCACCTAGGCGTCCAACAATTTGCTACATATGATTAAAAAAAAGATAATTATAGACGAAGAATTCAATCTAACAATAGATAATTCCTAAGTCTTATTCAATTGTACACCAAAATAAAATAAGAAATAATCATAAGCAATAACTATAGATGAACATAAACAATTTCAACTAAAAAGTCAGAAATAATTCTAACAATTAATGAAATAACCATGCCTAAGGTTTTGAAATCACCCTCAGCCAAAAAAAAAAGCTAAACTAAAAATATAGAAAAGAAAAGAAAGAAAGAATAAGAAGAAAAACGATTATGGGGTTGAAGAGTCTTTGAAATAGATGATTTTCTTTGAGCCACCACCAAAACTTAATGGGCTTCCAAAGTTAAAGTTGAAACAAAAAAGTTCATAGCTCTTTAGACCCTAAAAATTGGGTAAGTTTGCATAATAGAGCCGCGGCTCAAAAATTCCAGCACTATGGGTCAACAAATCATGCCCTTTAGTTGCGATGTCAAATAGCTGGTGCCATAGCCTTGGCCCCTCGGTTTTAGTACTAGATTTGATCCAAAATTCTAGGTCGCGTCAAAAAACCTAAAGAAATGGCTTTCGAAGAGAAAAATATGGCTATGAATTTTTTGTGCTCTTAAGTCCATGTTTTTTTCCCTCTTTTCATTCCTTTTGTCTCAAAACACTTACAAAACACAAAAACAACATAAAAACACAAGAAAACCAAAAAATTGTTGGAAAAATAGTACGCAAAGGAATTTTAAAAATTTTATACCATAGTATTTTCTAAAACACAAGTTTGACATGCTATATGCATAAATTAACCAGATCTTACTAACCTTGTTTGTTGAAAATCTCGTGCAATTGATGAAGAGAAAGGACGTTGCAGAAGGACCTCAACGAACTTGCCTTCTATACTATTCTCTATCCACGACCGATGTGTATGTGGGCACACTCATACAACTCTTCCACAGGTGGCTCTCCTTCCAACCAATTGAGAAATACCCAAAGCTATAGTTCTTGATTTGTGAACAATAGCTCTCCGGGGAGTTTCAGAGTCTCACTGGCAGAGTACTCTCTCTAAATTTCTCAACTAATCTAAATAACAAAGAGAACTTATTCTCTATTTATAGAGGTCAAACCTGGGGTCAATAATTATTCGATAAGGCCTCAAAATTTGAGTTTGAATTAGTTTCAAATTTTAGTCGACGTAATCAGACTTGGAGTTGGATAATCGCCGTCGACCACGATACAAACGCACAATCAACTGCGCCATTGCAGATACCCAATTTGAATTTGATTTGAATCCAAGGTTGATCCGATAGATGCTATCTCAACCTATTGGATAATTCTTATCTTATTACTTCCGGGTATCTTTGATAGAGTCTCAATTTTAATTCAAATAACCCAATAGAGAAGTGATTTGATTAAAATAATCATATCCTAATAAACCCATACAAATAAGATATTATCCACAATAATTCAACATATTCATCTTGAATTAAATTCCCCAATTAATTCAACTGATAAGCTAACCTGTTTATCTTAAATTAATTACAGAATTAATTCAACCGATAATTAATATGAATTATTAAATCTAATTAACTTAAATTTCAGTCAATCTAATAATTTGATATAAGTCACTAATTTATTGAAAAAGCACGCCATATTGTTACAGGATTTTTGTGAGCTAGCAAAGGGGACCGTATGGACCTATATAGTTTAAGCTTCTGATAATTATGAAACCCAATATTCATGCTACTCCACTAAAAGCTTAGAGCTACACACTCAAACTACATAGAATTATGAAGCCCGAATAGCTAATTCTCCATGACATATCATGATGTGTTGTATCCCCATAGGATTATCCATAATCGACTTAAGGATAAATTCTATTTTACCTTCATGATTATTTTTCTTTTACATTCCATTATCTCACTATTAGAAAACTTACCATCCAAAGACAGTATATCATTCGGTTACACCTATGTATCCAAATGGTTGAGCGCTCTAGTTTTCTAATTATAGGATAATGTATATAAGAGGATATCAACTACTCCTCAAGAGGAGCTATGGATTTTATATCTATGAATAACAGGTTTACGCTATCAAGAGTTATGCCTTCAATGTACCGGCATGCGTACCAACATAAAAATATGGATGTCATCTTTTGGTACATCAAAAGATATAAGTCAAGACAACAGGCCCACTATTCATATCAGGATTAAGATACAATACATATTATTGTTAAAAGTGAATTGATTTACAGAGACAGAATTAGTAATGCAAATCAATTCACTTTATGTCCCGATGCAACACATCGTCACCTTTGACAATGTGTCAATGTTTCAATTAGCAGAGTCCACCTCCAATGGCCAAGACAAACCATCTCTCGATAGGCATATAGACAACATAATAGTCTTTGCATGAATAAAGCACCCAACTTTATTCCCTCGGTTGTGAATCTTAGGATTTAGATCGTCGCCTTTAGAATCATGTCTTCCATATAATCTGTCCATCATATGCCTGATTCTTAAAAGATTTAGACTGATAGTCTCAGACTTTTGTTTGCTTATCATACATTCAACAAATATGAACGTAAAGAGAACTAGATTTGGCATATAAATAATCAATAAATTCTTTATTGATAAAAATGTCTCCAAAAACATATTATATTTTTACTTCTTAGGGCATACATGTCTAACAATCTCTCATTGCACTAAGTGAGTAAATGTGATATGTCATGCATCCCTATGGCCCCGATAGGCCATAATGTCCTCTGACACGATAAAATATATTTCCACATTTTCATTGTAACATGTCTCCCTTCTACAAAGTCCTTTATCACATGATACTTGCAATCAATATGTTTACTCTTCTTGTGAAATCTAAGTTCCTTAGCATTAGCTACCGCCACACTGTTATCACAATACAGCGATACCGCCTTATCCATACCAAAAACTATCTCAAGATCCCCAAGAAACTTGTAGAGCCACACTGTTTCTTTCGAAGCATCACTAGCTACCACAGACTCGGCCTCCATCGTTGAATCCGATGTGTAATCTTACTTCACACTTATCCAACTAATGATACCACCGTCTAAAGTAAACACAAAACCTGAAGTCGATCTCCTCGAATCCAGATAGGATTGGAAATCCTAAAGGAGTTAAGTCCTCCCCAAATACATAAGCATATACCCTCGATTCCTTCTCAAGTACTTTAAAATATGCTTGATCGCAACCCAATGGTTCGGTCCTAGATCCACCTAAAATCGACTTACAATCCCAACCGTATAATATATATCCAGTCATGTGCAAAAGCATGACATACATGAGACTACCCACTGCCAAAGCATAAGGCATCTTCTTCATGTATTCTCTTTCTTCATCAGACTTTGGAGAGTCTTTCTTAGGAGAGTAATTCCAGACCTAGATGGTTGCCTACATTTCTTCAAATCTTGCATTATAAGCCTCTTGAGAATCTTATCTATGTAGTTGGCCTAGGATAAAGCTATCATTCTGTTCTTGCTATCTCGAAATATCTAGATACCTAGAACAAAATTAGCCTCACCCGAGTCCTTCATGTCAAACTATTTGGTTAACCACAATTTGACCGATGACAATGCCCTAATTTTATTTCCAATTAGCAGAATGTCATCTACATAGAGCAATAGAAAAACCACATTCCCATCCTTAATGTGTTTGTACACACATGGTTCATCCGTATTTTGTGCGAACCCATAAGTCTTGATTACTTGATCAAATCTTATGTTCCAAGAACAAAAAGCCTGCTTAAGTCCATATATTGACTTTAGCAACTTACAAACCTTATCCTCCTAACCCTTGGCCTCGAACCCGTTTGGTTGCTCCCTATAGATGGACTCATCAAGATATCCATTTAGAAAAGCATCCTGACATCCATCTGTCAAATCTCATAATTGATAGCGGCAGCTATAGACAAGAGAATACGAATGGATTTAAGCATGGCTATAGGCGAAAAAGTTTCTTTGTAGTCAATTACTTCCTTTTGCTTATATTCCTTAGCTACAAGTCTAGCCTTAAAGGTTTCGACCTTTCCATCACTCCTCTTTTTCTCTTGTAGATTCACTTACACCTTATGGGTTTTACCCTTTTGGGAAAATCCACAAGCTCCCAGACCCAATTACTCTCCATAGACTTCATCTCTGTGTTCACGGCCTCTGTCTAGAGTTTTCGAATCAACATCTTCCATAGCCTCTTCGTAAGTGTAAGGATCCTTGTTATGTTCATCCGGTTCAGCCAAGAAGGCTTCACCATTGAACATATACCGCTCGGATTGACCCCCGATCGTTCCACTACGACGAAGCCCCTTACGTTGTTGTTTGGGTTCGCTTAGTTTTTCTACACTGATAGGAACAGTTTCATTTGGAATCCTCGGAGTGATTGAATTACTCGCCAACTCCTTAAGCATCACTTTGATTTGAGGCTTAAAGTCATTCATGTAAATTTCCTTAAGGAAAGTTGCATTAGTTTAAACCACAATTTTGTTTTCCTTTGGGTTATAGAAATAACCCCCTTTAGTCACTTTTGGATATCCTACAAATATGCAAACTTCTAAGCATGCTTCCAACTTATTCGCATCCTTGAATAGGACATGAGCCGAACATCCCCATATACGAATATGGTTTAAGGATGTCTTCTTGCCCATCCACAACTGATGAGGAGTTTTAGGGACCGATTTTGAAGGCACATCATTCAAAAGATAACATGAAGTTTGTAGTGTATATCCCCAAAAAGACAAAGGCAATGATGAATAACTCATCATGGACGTAACCATGTCCAACAAAGTCCTATTCCTTCTCTCCACCATGCCATTTTGCTGCAGAGTGCCCAGCGTAGTCAAATGGGATAAAATCTTATTCTCTAATAAGTGTCCCAAGAACTCATCACAAAGGTATTTTCCACCTCGATCGGATCGAAGTGCCTTTATGGGTCTACCCAATTGCTTTTCCACTTAAGCCTGTAACTCCCTAAACTTGTCAAAAGTTTTGCTTTTGTAGTGCATCAAGCACACATACCCATATCTTGAGTGATGAAATACTCATACCCTCCTCTTGCTTAGATGTTCATAGGTCCACAAATATCACTATGCATAAGTTCTAGAACCCCTTCGGCCCAATTGTCCTTAGATCTGAATGGTCTTTTGGTCATTTTGCCCTCCAAACAGGATTCACATTGTGGTATAGATTTCACCTTTAAGTGACTTAAAGGTCCATCCCTTACCAACCTTTGAATCTTATTCAGTCTAATATGATCTAATCACAAATGCCAAAGATAAGTCTCATTAGATTGAGAAGTCTAAAGTTTTTTAGAGTTATTATCATTAACCTCAGTGTTCAACAATGAGTCCATCTTAGGTTTGATAAAATATAGGTTGTTTTGCATCCATCCATCACAGATAAAAGATTTGTTTTTATGAATCACCACTTAATTATTAAAAAACACCAAATAGGAATCTTTAAATAAACAAACTACAAATATCAAATTCCTTTTAAGTTTAGGAACATAAAAACAATCTCACAAAACTAAACTCCTATAATTATTAAAATAAAGATGAATATCTCACATTGCTTTAGCCAACACCAAGGATCTATCGCCCATCAGAAATGTGAAGTTTTCACGAAGTAAACTTCTCGTGTCTCAGAATCCCTCCAAAGAAATACAAACATGATTAGTTGCTCCGAAATCTATGACCCATGTGTCACCTGATTCTTCAACTAAACAAGTTTCCAAAAGATTACACCTATCTCCTTTGGAATGGAAGTCCTTGCAATTCTTCTTTATGTGCCCAACCTTTCTGTTCTTAGCCTTTTGCTTCCTTCCATTCCTTGGATTAAGATTTGAACCGGATGCACCTGCCAAGTTAACCTCTCCACTAGCAGGAGTTTCTCTGATCAGATTTTTGAACTCCTCTAATTGGTTCATCAAAAACGGGATAAACTCCTTTGACAGAGTCCAAAAAACCATAGTCATCTATGACTCAACATCGATATCGGCTCCATGGGCTTGAGCCTCAGCAAGGTAGCCCATAACCAACACCATATGCTCCTTCATAGATGTCCTCGGTCTTTGCTTGCAGTTTAGAAGTTTTTGAAGTTCCCCTTGCCACTTTGTTAGAGCCTGGCCTCCAAACATGTCTTCAAGATTATCTAAGATCTGCTTCGTAGTCTCATAATCTTTATGTTGAGCCTACAACACGTTATTCATGCTGGCCATAACATAGCAACGGGCCTGATCATTAGCATTTTTCTAGCGATCATACGCTTGGATTTGCTCAATAGTGGAATCTCCCATAGGCTCGGGAGGACACGGTATGGTTAACACAAATGTTAGTTTCTCAAAGGATAAGACGATATTTAGGTTCTGTTTTCAATCATTAAAATTCTCTCTGGTTAATTGTTTTTTTTCAAGTATCAAAGATAAAGCATTTTTAGACATATCATGACATTTTAGTAAGAATCATATACAGATTTTTAATCTACAATAAAAAATCATATACCAAACATAAGCAAACATATCATAACATTTTAGTAAGATAACAATCATGTAAATATACAAATGTGTTTATGTGTCAAAACCTTGAAAAAATCACAACCTTACAACAATAATTCCCAACTCAAAATTCAACAAGCCACCTTGGGTAGACTTGCCTAATTCAATTAGGAACATGGATCCCCTCCTGATTAATATATGCCATCCAGGACCCGTATGATCCAACATATATTAATAATCATTTCTTTAGCCATTAATTTTATTAACAGAGCTCTTTAGGGAGGTTAATAATAAAATTAACATGAGTGTATAACCATTATTTCAACTACTTTATCCATGGTTTACTATCATCATCTTGGGGTGATCAATGATAAGCCATACTAAAGTAAATTATCCTCTTGGAGACCCAATCCAGTACATGATAAAATCCCTTCCTTAGGATCGGAACCACCATGTGCTACCTATGGACCAACGATGGAGGCCATAGGTCCTCTTTTCGAAAACCTTCTCACATTCATTCTTTTGAAATCAAGGTTTTATTTTAAGAACATGCATGAACAATTTTATATGAGTGGTACTCCCTATTCTATATGACATGTTATCAACATACATGGCAAATCATATTATAATGTAGACCAATAAAGCGATCATTCAAAGCTACAAGCAAAATAATAATAAATAACTGTAATATTATGGTTCCACCTTAGAGAAAGGAAAACAAAGTTTACAAAAGAAAAATTGAAACAGATTATTGATTCTCCATCCTTGAATCTTCAAATTGTATCATTCTTCATGTAATGTCCATCTTCAAGTCTTCAATCCCACATAGATTAAAAACTCCATATTTCTGGTCATATCCAAATTTAATATTTCTCAAAATTGTCTCAAAAATAAAATTAAAACTGCACCGAAAAACCCACTTGTTCCCAAAAACACAGCTCTCTACCGGCCTATTGAATTTTTAAATTTGGCCTGCTGGTGACACAATCGACCATGGTATGTATATTGTAGTCGACCACCCATCCATAGTCAGCCTGTAGAAGTTGAAAGTTTAGCCTACCGCCAGAGCAACCATTTTGCCTCATGCAGTTGCAGTCGACTCCTCATCCGACTAGAATTTTTAGAAAATAAATTTAAAGGCAATTTTTTAATTTTATTTTCAATAATTCAAAAGCATCAAATTAGAGACATATGAAATACCTGTGGACTGTTATCATCTATCTTCTAGATCTGTCTTCTCTAAATAATTATTCAATTACAAAATTCTTACAAATTTAAAACTAAATAATAAATTCTAGACAGGGATGATAGTCTGCCATCTTATTACATGAAAAACCTAGATACATATTCTAACCTCTAAGGAACCATAACTGACATTAATTAATTAATTAATTATTAAATAATAATTTAATCAACATAATTAATTAATAGACATTCACTATATAATCCATGACAACATAAAATTAAATAGAAAAGTAGAGTACCAACTCTTTAAAAATTAAATTCAAGCATAGGAGAGATCAATATCATATAATTTATACATATAGCATGATCACAAACTCGTAAATTTACGTAAAAACCATGGCTCTGATACTAATTGTTAGAAAAATAGTACACAATGGAATTTTAAAAGTTTTATACCAGAGTATTTTCAAAACACAAGTTTGACATGCTATATGCATAAATTAACCAGATCTTACTAACCTTGTTTGCTGAAAAACTCCTGCAATCGATGAAGAGAAAGGATGTTGTAGAAGGACCTTAACCAACTAGCCTTCTTTGCTACTCTCTATCCATGACTGGTGTGTGTGCGGGCACACTCGTACAGCTCTTCCACAAGTAGCTCTCCTTCAAACCAATTGAGAAATACCCAAGGCTATAGTTCGTGATTTGTGAACAACAGTTCTTCGGGGAGTTTTATAGTCTCATTGGTAGAGTACTCACTCTGGATTTCTTAACTAATCTAAATAACAAAGAGAACTCATCTAAATAACAAAGAGAACTCATTCTCTATTTATAATGGTCGGACCTAGAGTCAATCATTATCAGATAAGGCTTTAAAATTTGAGTTTGAATTAGTTTCAAATTTGAATCCACATAATCAGACTCGAAGTTTGATAACCACGGTCGACCACAATACAAAGGCACAGTTGACCGAGCCATTGCAGATACCCAATTTGAATTTGATTTGAATCCAAGGTTGATCCGATAGATGCTATCTCAACCTTTTGGATAATTCCTATCTTATTAGTTCTAGGTATCTTTAATAAAGTCTCAATTTTAATTCAAATAACCCAATAAAGAAGTTATCTGATTAAAATAATCATATCCCAATAAACCCATATAAATAAGATGTTATCCACAATAATTCAACATATTTATCATGAATTAATTCACCAAATTAATTCAGCCGATAAACCTACATGTTTATCTTAAATTAATTATAGAATTAATTCAACCAATAAATTAACATGAATTATGAAATCCAATTAACTCAAATTTTAGCTAATCTAATAATTTGACATAAGTCACCAATTTATTGGAAAAGCACGCCGTATCATTACAGGATTTTTGTGAGCTAGCAAAGGGGACCATATGAACCTATATAGTTTAAGCTCGTGATAATTATGAAACGCAATATGTCAAATATACATTTCATAATTATCAACGCTAATGCTACTCCACTAAAAGTTTAGAGCTACACTTTTGAACTACATGGAATTACAAAGCCTAAATAGCTAAGTCTCCATGACATATCATGATGTGTCGTATCCTTATAGGATTATCCTTAATTGGTTTAAGGATAAATTCTGTCTTACCTTTCCAATTAGTTTTCTCTTACATTCCATTATCTCGCTATTAGAAAACTTACCATCTAAAGACGGTATACCATTCGGTTACACCTATGTATCCAAATGGTTGAGTGCTCCAGTTTTCCAATTACAAGATAACGCATATAAGAGGATATCAACTACTCCTGAAGAGGAGCTATGGATTCCATATCTATGAATAATAGGTCTATACTATCAAGAGTCATGCCTCCAATGTATCGGCATGCGTACCAACATAAAAATGTGGATGTCAACCTTTGGTATATCAAAAGACATAAGTCAAGACAACAGGCCCACTATTCATCTCAGGATTAAGATACAGTACATATGTTTGCCAAAAGTGAATCAATTTACTGAGACAGAATTATTAATCCAAATCAATTCACTTTATGTCCCAATCCAGCACATTGTCACCTATGACAATGCTCCAATGTTGCTTTTCATAGAGTCCACCTCCGATGGCCAAGACAAACCATCTCCCGATAGGGATATAGACAACATAACAATCTTTGCATGAATAAAGCACCCAACTTTATTCCCTCAGTTGCGGATCTTATGATTTAGATCGTCACCTTTAGAATTATGTCTTCTGCATAATCTGTACATCATCTATCTAATTCTAAGAAGGTTTAGATCGATAGTCTCAAACTTTTGTTTGCTTATCATACATTCAACAAATATGAATGTAAAGAGAACAAGATTTGGTATATAAATAATAAATAAATTCTTTATTGATAAAAATATCTCCAAAAATATATTATATTTTTTACTTCTTACGGCATACATGTCTAACAAAAGCTAACAAAGAAAATATAAGAAAGAATGAGAAAAATTTGCAAAATTATGCACTTAGCAAATTCCCCACACTTATCTGTTACTAGTCCTCAAAAAAAACCTAAGCAAAAAAATGATAGACAAGGGACACTAACCTTCCAACATTTTAATTAGGGAAAAAGTGAGAGCGATTATAGCCTTGAAAAACAAGTATTGAGTAAAATTAATAGTCATTCAAAAGCTAATACATCCTAGACAATCATAGTCAGTGTGTATGAAATAGCTTGACAATTATTATGTTAAGCATGCTTTGAACAAATAAATTCCCATAAAACTAAAAAAAAAATAAAAAAAATCATCCAATTTTTAATAAGGGTGTCACACATCATATGTTCTTCTTTTAGTATAAATCTCTGCTACGTCGAAGGCACTACTTGAAATTAAAAGGTCTTTAGTAAAAGTTGTAACAACGCCAATAGGTAGTGGCTAAAAGAAAAAAAGGAAAGGATGTCACTACAACAAACAGGGTCTTTTGTGCTAATTTTTTATTGTCGCAAAAGATAAAAAGTCATTGCAAATAAATTTTTTGCGATGACATGTCGTCACCAATAAGTCGTCACTAAAAAATAGTCGCAAATAATTTTTTTGCAATGACAGTATTGTCGCATTTATATTTGCAACGGCAAATAGTAGTAAAAACATCACTAAAATTATGTCGTCGAGCTTATCGTTGGTGTGACGTTGTAGCGATGACAATTTAAAATAATGTCATGGCAATTCATTGAACTGATGCTGATGTGGTATCATTATTTGTGACTTTTTCAGAAATGTTATTGCAAATTTGTTTTGTTTCTTTTTTTTTTTTTGCGACAACAATGTTCTCGCAAATAGTTTTTTATCAAATTCTTTTTTAGTATTTTTAATACTTTTTTATTAAATTTTTATTTTTTTAATAATTGTTATTAATTTCAAATAGAAATAATCAAATTACAATAATGAAAATAAAAATGAAATGAAACGAAATGTGTCAAAATATTGAACAAAGAAGAAAATACAATCTAATCTTCTAAATTTGCAACATCTTTAGTGCCATCATTCTTGTCATCAACGACATTTGGAGAAGGCGGAGGACCTAGACGAACAAAAGTTAGAAGAGTCATTAGGGGCAGCAGTTAGATGCCAGGGAGCAATTGGCCCACCAACTCCATCAACATCATGTGGTTTTGGTACAAATTCATGTTGTACTCAGCCGATCTTTAAAGAAAATCTTCTATATATGGGTCAATAAGTGTCAAAGATGTTCCATCGAATCAGGAGCTAGAGGATAAACTAATGCTAGAGTAAATCCTCTGTGGGAGTGTGGAGCCTATTCCAGTCCTATGTCCTTGACTTCTACCTAGGACATGCTCCAAAATTCCCTCCTCGTTAAGCGGAGGTTTGGTTGAGAATATAGCAGACTGTGTCATCTAGGTTTGTTGCTCCTGCTCCATCATATTCTATATAATAACAATAAACACATGCTATAAATACATAGAGTAATTTGAATAAGAGAAGATAGTATTAAAAATTAAAAGTACTTAGAAAAGTTTGCTTTTCTTTGGGGTTAATCCAAGTCTCCCGGTGACGATGCATGTCTGCACAGTTGTCTATGGTAGACATCGGCTGTTGGGTCATCGTGTTGGCATATCGTACAATTTGAATGTGTTAGAATAATATATTCTTTGATAGCTTTTAAATAACTTGTAATTAAAAAAAAAAAAAAAAACTTACTAAGTTTCTTGTCGCGATGCTGGGAGATGGATATCCGATCATGCAAACTTGACCACTTCTGGTTGGCATGATTATTTTTATTTGTTGTCAAATTTTTTAGTTTATAATAGTTTTTAGCATTATCAATATTGAAATTAATATATATAATAAATAACCAACTTAGCAAATATACAATTACCTAAATTTTCTTAGATATGACCTATAGCAATAACGACCCTAGTGTTCTTGATTTATGAGGTTCTTGGAGGGGTTTGCTTTGACATGTGCCTCATTTTGGATCCTCCAAGTGCTTTGAAGCCTTCGTGGAGGTAGCTCTTCCAGTCCTTGTAGCATTTGGATGCCTCGCTATCAATTACACCATGGAGGGTAACATTTAGGTACTGATAATCGAGAACAAACCAATCTGTAACTAAGGCTGGCAATTCGGGTCCACGTGTCAGGTTCAGGTTGGGTTGAGCCCTTATATAAATAGACAACACGCCAACCCGTACCCGATCCGTGACCTGACGGGTCAAAAAAACCCCAACCCGGACACGACCTGATGTGTAGACGGGTTAACTTGACTCGACCCGTGCAACCTGCCAATATACTACTTTGTGCATGTTCGTGTTGACATGACACACTGACCCGCTAAACCCGATAGACCTACAACACAATAGACCCAACAATAAGCCTATCAAATAAACAATAACCCAACAAAACAAAACCATAAAAAAAGTTAACAAAACTTTGTATAAGTTTAACAAAAACAAATATGCTAGAAATTAGAATCATGTCAAGTTGGATATACAACAAATGTTAGACTAATTTGACACATTAAAATTAATTTCAGGTTATATGGGTTACATTAAGGTCACACGAGTTCAATTTGGATTACACGGGTTAATTAACAATTTTCAGGTTAATTTTCAGGTCAACCTTATTTCGACACATTTTTGGCGGATTGATTTTGTGCTGATTCGGGTTGACTCGAACCCAACCTGTTTTTTGTGCCGGTCAGATGGGTTCGATCCAATTCCAACCCGAGGCCTATTTTCCCAACCCTAACCCGTATTTTTCGTGTCGGGTTCGTGTCGTGTCGTCGTGTCGTGACCTAAATTGCCGGCCCTACCTGTAACACATTCAAAATCATGATAAGTTGTTTTATTATGTGCTATAATAATTATGTTATATAATAATGAAGTTGAATTAATGAATACTAGTATATGCTATTTAATTTGACTCTTATACTGGGCGTTTACGTCTTTCCAACCATCTAGAACGACTCACATGCATCCCATGTGTAAATGTTGATGGCATTTTCAAACTACAAGCCGAACCACCTAAGTGCCTTCCAAGTACCGTTAGCCTCATCAAATTTAACTGGAATCTTTCCATGCTTCTCCATATATATGGCAATGTCATGAGCCTTTGCCTTTCCTCGACCGAAACGATGGCAATGTGCGGCATATGGTGTTGTAAACGTTAGTCAACTTTTCAGATTAAACTTAGTTAACCAAATAAAATTGACAAATTTGAAATTGGATTGTAACATACCCGACTGTCAGTGTGACAAAATTCTATATGGGTTAGGTAGAGGCTGTGCTCCACCTAAAGAAGCACATGTAGCAACTGGTCCAGACATATCCAACTGTTGACATATAAAAAGTTTAATCATAATTTAGTATTTATTATATGAGTATTATAAACACATGTTTAACTGTGATATTAAAATGACATGTATATAAAAAAAAAGGCTGCTATACATAATTTCTATTCTTTATCACTGCTAATGTCTTGAATGTTGCCACCATCATTAACGTCATCATAGTCTTTAGAGTCATCATTTTTAACTTCAATGTACTCATCTAAAGTTTCATCCTCCTCTTTTTACAAATCACAGTCATCATCTTCTTAAAGAGACTTGTCTGTTAGAATTATATCAACATTGGATGTGACAACATTAGACGATACATTAGGGCGATTCCACATCAAGGTGTCTGTTGATGCTCTGTTGTTGATCAACTCCATGTGCGGCTGTGCATGATGGTTGAACTACATGCCCCAGCTCGTCTCGGCTTTTCAAGGAGTACCGACAACAAGAAGAGGGTACGCTTTAGTGGTCAAGGGGGATATTGATGTGGTGCCGATCAAGGGCTCTCTAATGCTTAAGTTGGGTACCAGTTTGGCTGAGATCATGAGTAGGGTTAGATGAGAAAGTCTATCTACCTCTTAGGTGAAATAAATGCTTTCTATTTTTAGGCCACCACTTGGGCCAGGTTAACGTAAGTTTGACCCATAACCTAGGTGTCCCATCAAGGTGGTATGAGGGGGTAGGTGACAAGTGTCACAATCTCAAAAAGGTGATCAAACCTTCATCTAAATGCTATAATAGGGCCATGTGTCTACCTAGGGAATGAGTTGCTACCTAGTTTCAGGTTGTATTTGTCCATCTCGAGCATGTGTTGTTCCTAAGGAAGTGATGTCCTACGCAGCGACCAAAGGAGGCTCGGGGAATCACCTCGAGAAGAAATGCCGATTAAAGGGGAGAAGTATAAGCTCAAAAAATGCCATCTGTCGAGCTTGGTGGCTGGACAACTGAGGTAAGTTCCTTGGGGAATGGCACCGAGCACCCCCAATAGTATCCATATCTAGTAGTGTTAGACATGTATGCCCTAAGAAGTAAAAATGTAATAAGTTTTTGGAGACATTTTTATCAATAAAGAATTTATTCATTATTTATATACCAAATCTTGTCCTCTTTACGTTCATATTTGTTGAATGTATATTAAGCAAACAATAGTCCGAGACTGTCAGTCTAAACCTTAAGAATTGGGCATATGATGGACAGATTATGCGGAAGACACGATTCTTAAGGTGATCGTCTAAATCATACGATCCACAATCAAGGAAATAAAGTTGGGCTCTTTATTCACGCAAAGATTGTTATGTTGTCTATATCTCTTTAGAGAGATGGTTTGTCTTGACCATTGGAGGTGGACTCCGTCAATAGAAACATTGGTACGTTGTCATATATGACAATGTGTTAGATTGGGACATAAAGTGAATTGATTTAGATTAATAATTTTCTCTTGGCAAATCGATTCACTTTAGACAATCATTTTTATTGTATCTTAATCTTGAGATGAATAGTGGGCCCGTTGTCTTGACTTATGTCTTTTGATGTACTAAAGGGTGACACCCACATCTTAATAGTGGTATGCATGCTAGTATGTTGGAGTCATAACTCTTGATGGCGTAGACTTGTTATTCATAGATATGGAATCCCTAGCTCATCTTTAGGAGTAATGATATCCTCTTATATGCGTTGTCCTGTAATTGGAAAAACTGGAGCGCTCAACCATTTGGATACATAGGTGTAACCGAATGGTATACTATCTTTGGATAGTAAGTTTTCTGATAGTGAGATGATGAAACGTAAGATAAAAATAATCGGGAAGGTAAGCCCGACCTTGTCCTTAAGGCAATTATGGATTATCATATGGGGATACGATACACTATGATATGTCATGGAAACTTAGCTATACGAGCTTCATAATTCTATATAGTTTAAGAGTGCAGCTCTAAGCTTTTAGTGGAGTAGCGTTGGAGTTGATAATTATGAAATATATATCTGGGATATTGGGTTTCATAATTATCGGAAGCTTGAACTATATAGGTCCATTTGGTCCCCTTTGCTAGCTCACAAAATCCTATAACGATACGTCGTGCTTTTTCAATAATTGGTGACTTATGTCGAATTTGTCATATTGTTTTAAAATTTGAAAGAATCAAATAATTCATGTCTGTTTATTTGTTGAATTAATTTTGTAATAAAATTAATTCTAGATAAACTTGTTGAATTATTGGGATCAGATAATTCTTGTATGTTTGTTGGTTGATTTAATTTTGGATAAATTAGATTAAGATAAACTTGTAGAATTATTGGGAATTGATTTATTTTCTTAGAGATTATCTAGATAAAGTTATTTTGATCAGATAACTTCTTTATTGGGTTATTTGAATTAAAACTGAGACTTTATCCTATAAAATCTCGGGTGGAAAATAAAAAATTTACCGAGATATTTACGCGGCAGTTTGGCCTGCCGATCTACGTGTTCGGCCTGCCGATTAGCGAAGGATAAGATTACACGTTTCTACACGGATCTTATCATATATTGATCCGAACTTGATTTTTTTTTTAGTTTTTTGGGACCTAATCTGATAAGGACTGACCCTAGGACCAATCTCTATATAAAGGGAGTAAGGCTTATGAGTTACTCAGATCAATTGAGAGATTAAGAGTGATACTCTGCTACTGAGAATCTACAAACTCCCTGAGAGCTTTTGTTCACAAATCACAAACACTTGCTTTGGGTTCTCTCAATTGGTTGGAAGGAGAGTCACCAGTAGAAGAGCTGTACATGTGAGCCCACACTCACTCCAGTTGTGGATAGAGAATAGCAAAGAAGACCAGTTGGTTGAGGCTCTTCTGGAACGTTACTTCTCTTCATAGGTTGCGGAGCTTCTTCGGCACACAAATGTTAGTAAGATCTAGTTAATTTATACATATAGCCTGTCAAACTTATGTTTTGAAGATTACTCTGATATATAAATTTTAAAAATTCCGTTGCGCACTCGTTTTCCAACAGGTAGTTCCACTTCTAATTCAACACTTATAGATTTTGTATCTTGAACTAGCATCACATCATCCACAT
Source organism: Artocarpus heterophyllus (assembly GCA_025403435.1). Taxonomy (NCBI): domain Eukaryota; kingdom Viridiplantae; phylum Streptophyta; class Magnoliopsida; order Rosales; family Moraceae; genus Artocarpus; species Artocarpus heterophyllus. The sequence continues at coordinate 157,590 of JAJQZP010000445.1, forward strand.
CTTCTTCGAGAAGATCCATATATGTCGATATCCAAAGTGTTCAACAACTTTCCAATTTGGACCATTAAACATATAATCTACCAAAGGTGTGAGTGAAATTAAATGACAAACATGCAAATTACAATATTAAATTGTCCAAACAGGACAATTCAAGCATCGGTGTTACTACATATCAATCCTCGAATGGGTCTAAGGTAAACTCATGCATGCACGTGCAAAATAATAACATAAACTTATACTCGTGTATGTTGTTGTTATGACTATGAAATCACATATCAAACCAAACCATCTCCATAAAAATTACAATTTTATTAAATTTAATGTAATCTTATCAAATTGTATGATAATTTTATTGTTCTTTTTGTTTTTAAATAAAATTATTTTCTTAATTTTCATAAACAATAGTACTATAATTATTCATCTATTTATAATAACATATAATTTTAAACAATTTGTTTTTCATATCAATTAATTAAAACAATATATTAATTAATTAATTCTTAACAATAATATTATAATTATTAAACTATGATATTGTTCATCAATTTATAATAATTATAACGATCTATTATATTATTTTACTTTGTGCTTTGATTGTTAATTAAGAATTTTCATTTCCTTATTTTAATTTTTTTAATTAGTAATAATAACTTTGATTGTGTTATTTAAATTATTATTATTATTATTATTATTATTATTATTATTACTATTATTATTGATATTAACTTCAATATTTATTCTTTCAAATTTTTAATTATTATAATGCATTAAAATTAATTTTATATCATACTAATTTAATTTTCTTTTCTACTTAAAGCACTTAGATAAACAACTTATTACTAACTTAACCATAACTACGTAATTCTTAAAACAATCGCAATCACAATTTTCAATCCCAAAAAACAATCACAATCCCAAAAATCCAAATATCAAATATCACAATTTTACAAATATCACAATCTTAAAAATCTAATTCTATAAAATCCATATTATAACAACCCTATATCACACAATTCTAAAAACAATCACAATCATAATTCATAATTCTACAACAATTTAAAATCCAACTGAAATATTCACAATTCCAAAATCTAATTCACAACACAATTCTAAAAATCCAAATATCAAAAAAATAAAAACTTATATAATCTAAAACTCACTAAGAACGGGGGTTAGATGTAACACCAAAGCATTTTTATTACATTAAAAATGCAATAAGTTAAGGATTATGTTAAGACAAAAATACAATTTAAGGAGAAAAGTATTGTATAATAACATAAAAAATTATACAGTATTAAAATAATACAGTGTAAGGAAGTACATTAATAGAATAATGTAGTGTGAAAATTATACTGCAAAAGTAATGCATTACAGGAATTGGATTGTTTAATGTTATGTAGTACAGAAATTAGACTGTTTAAGTTAAAGTAGTACAGAAATAATACTATTTGGAGAATATAGATGATAAGGAATGCTGTAGCAGTATAGAAAATATACCAACAGTATAAGAAAAATACTATCAGTATAAATTTAGACAGTACAAAGTGAGATAATATTGGAATTACATTATGTGATGGATGTGGATCAGTATGTGAGGTTATGGGACCTTATGAGTTGTATGGAACAGAATACCGATAATATAGAGAAAATACTATCAGTATAAATTTAGACTGCATAAAAATTTTAGTGAGACACCTTAAAAGTTTTGATTGGGCCACCACATCCACTAATGTGGCCCAACCATATTTGGCCACCCAAAGTAACCTAATTGATGACTAAGGCGACTCACCACCACCTTTTGTAAAAAAAAAAAAAAGAAAAAAAAGTGAAACAATTTATCATATAAGAGATCAAATGTTGGCCTCCAACGTGCAAGAAAAAAAAAGAAAAAGAGCGAGAAGCACGAAAAGGAAGGAAAGAAAGAAAGGAAGGAAGAAAGAAAGAAAGAAAAAAAAAAAGGGCTCCATTTTCTTCCTTCAAAACAGCCACCCCAAAGCAACTCTTTCTCAAAAATTTTGATAAATTCCAAGCTCAAATCATGTTTAAAGCAAGTTCAAAGGGTTTGGTTCAAGATTTGATACTTATGGAGGTAAAATCTTAAACTTTTTCTTATGGATTTTGGTGATTTTCTTTAAGCTTTGGAAGGGTTTTGATGAGGTTTTGCCATAGTTTTTATGAAGAGGGCAAAACAAAGTTTTGAGCATTTCAAAGGAGGATCAAAAGGCTTGGTGAAGTTTAGGTAAAATTCTAAACTTCATGCTTGAAAAAGTTTATGTTTTTTTTAATGCATATTATATGTTTGATGAAATGTTTAAGCCATGGTATGTAATGGACATTATGGCATGGTTATTTTATGTTATATGTTGATGGTGATGATCATGGAAAAAAGAAAATAAGGGTTTTGGTGAAATTCCAAAAGGGACTAAATTGCAAAGAAAAAAGAATTCTCGACAGATTTGAAAATCAGCCAAAAAGTCCCCCTAAATGTTTGAATTTCAAAAAAGTTAAAACACAAAAGTTACAGAACACATCGAAACTGTTAGGACAGCATAGACATTTTCTTAAAATTCTACTCGGTTAAGGAGTTATGAATTTTACAAAATTTGTTAAAGTTGGAAAAAAAATATTTAAGGGGAAAAAACGTCCTTTAACAAGAGGGATTTGGGTAAGGTACTTTAAGAAAATTTGATCCTCTTGAAAAATGGAGACTATTGGTTTTAAAAGATTATTTTTGGTTTCGGGGATAAAAATGTAAATATTTTTGTGTTTCCAGCCAAAACCGTAAAATTGTGTGAAAACTAGGTTTTTACTAAGGAACGTTGGTTTCCTACACTGCTGTAGGTAGTAAGTGTCATAGATGCTAAGTTTTTAAGAAATTAAAGTTTAGTTAAGGAAATAATGGAAGAAAAAGAGATTAAGGGCAAAATAGTCATTTTATGAAAAAGGTCAAAATAGACCCGAAACGCCCGATGTCGGGAAACATTCCTTAGTAGTAATTTTTCTATATTATGTAAGTCATGAAATGTGAAAAATTAAGCAATGAGTGTAATAAGTTAAGGAAATTGACGAAAAACCCGCCAAAGGTAAAATCGTCATTATTAAGGAAACGGCTAGAACGAAGTCAAGCACTCTAATCTAGCAAAACATTCTTAGATAAAAATGTTTCGTAATACGTTAAGTAATGAAACCGTCACATGAGATAGGGAATTTAACTAAGGGATGCTCAAGAACAAAGGTAACCCGGTAGGTTACAAAGTCAAAATAAAGAAAGAAATGGTAACCCAGTGGGTTATATAATTAAAAGGAAAAGTAACCTAGTGGGTTACAAAGCTAAGTGAAGGAAAGGTAAACCGATGGTTTATAAAGTTAAGTAAAGAAAGTAAACTGATGGTATACAAGTTATGTAAAGGGAATGAAGTTTAGTGATTAAGTTCTATTATCAATCGAATAGATTAATAATATGAAAAGTTAAATAATAAGTCAGGTGTCGTATGATGAGGACACAGAAGCCAATTAATGGAAGGAAAAGAAATGAGACAGGAACGAAATAGAGAACGTTAGAGTTAAGTCCAAGTAGGTTTTAAATCTCACCTACAGCATGAAGTAAATGATTTAAAAATACTTATGTATATGTTTGTAAATGTGATTGCAAGTGGTATGCAAGTTGATTTAGAAGAATGTTTGCATGTGTTATGCAAAGATTTTAAAGTTTAAATCATGATTTGCAACGTATTTTAAAGCATGATTGCATATAATATGCATAAAGTTTTTGAAGATCAAGTGTAAATTTGCAATGTAATTGCAATAATTATGTTTAAAGTATGTTTTGTATTTTATTAATGTATAATGTTTTATAGTATAAGTTACAAATGTTATGTTGCATTTGTTATGCAATAAGTTTCAAAGTACAAGTTATAATTTGCAAATGTGTTTACGTTTTATGTTGCATTTGTTATGCAATAAGTTGCCTTTGTTATGCAATAGATTTTACAGTACAAGCTATGATTTGCAAGTGTGTTTGCATATGATGTGATTGCATTTGATATGCTCACTAAAGTTAATAAGAAGGTAACATAAAAATAAAAAGAAAGTGTCGTACCAGTCTCCTTGTTGTGAAGCAATGAAAGTAAAGTTAAAGTTTGATCTCCTAGATGTGAGGTACATGACCTCGATGTTCGATGGTCTCAAGTCTTCCGCAAGGGAAGCAACATGTTTATGATTTCATGATTAATGATGTTGGTACGAACACTAAAATAAAATAAGAAAAGTTAAAATAAGATAAGGAACAAGGATAGAAAGTTAAAGTAAGATAAGAAAAGTTTAGGAATAAGGATAGAAAGCTAAAGTAAGTTTAGGAACGAAGATAGAAAGTTAAAGTAAGAAAGGAATGCTTATAAGACGCTCATAATCAAAAGTTCATAATCAAGCATAAATGGAATCATGCATTTTGACTTTGCTAGTATTCCTTATTATGAAATGTTATATGTTATGTTTATGAAAAAAAATTTGGATAATGTTTATGATAAAAGTTTATCAAAAATATTTTTATGTTTTCAAGAAAAACTTTATGAAGAACGTTTATCAAAATGTTTAAGAAATGTTTAATGAAAAAGGCTAATGAAAAATGTTTTAAGAAAAAGGTTTTCATGAGAGAAGTTTTTAAAGCATGTTTTAAATGATTTGTGAGAATATGTTTGAACTTACTGAGCGAAAGCTTATTAAAAGTTTCTTCATACTGTAGGTAGTTTTATGAGCGACCAGTGGGACCCGTTAGAAGAGCTGGGTGCTACGGAGGGCAGATGCGAAGATTTAGGTATGGGTACCACCATAGTAAGTATTCGCTGTACAAAGAAAATGTTTTCCCTCTATGATACAATGTTTTCAAAGTTCAAAAAAGGTCAAAGTTTTGATAAAGTCAAAGTATTAAGAAATGTTTTCAAAGTTTTAAGATATAGTTTACGAACTATATTATATAATTACAAAGTTAAGTTTTAAGCTATGCTTTAATAAATGTTTCTTATTAAGGTTTAAGAAACGATTTAAAATGGTTTTAAAGGAAAGTGTTGAGTGAGGTCTCAACTTGAACGACGACAGAGGTCGTAACAGTTTTAAATATGTTTTTCAAGGATGTTAAAAGGAAAAGAAAAAAAATTTAATTTAGTATTTTTCTTACTAAGTAAGTAAGATTACTGTTTAAGAACGATGTTTAAGAAAGTAAAGTGACGTGTCAAAAATGCAGGTCGTCACATTAGAAATTGAGGATAGCAGCTAAAACTTCAATGTTGGATGGCTAGAAATTAACCAAAAAGCTCCAAAACTCAACCATGAAAAAGTTTGGGGATCTTTTAATTTAGGTAGATTTCTATAAATATTGTTTGATAATGTGTTTTACAATATAAAACTCATGAATCTATGAATTTTTGAAAGTTTGGGAGAGATTTAAGGCAAAATAAGGAGGAGAAATAGAGAGAAAGGGTCAGAGGAGGAGAAAGAAACCGTTGAAAATGGAGGAAGAGGAGCCTCCGGGTTCGTTTACATGCAGAGCTTTTTGCAATGACATTTTGTTGTTGCAAATAAGTATAATGTCGTCATAGAAGATAAGCAAAATGATGGCATCCTATTTAATTAGGAGTTGAAGATGATTCTCGAACAAGTTTTTTGCGATGATAGATCAAAAATGTCATCGCAAATAAAATTTAATAGACCACCTTCTCCTCCACCAAACTTTTGGTGAAAAATTAAATTTTCACCTTTTGTGATGACTTTATCATCGAAAATAATCTCACAGTCAATGTGTTTGACAATTAAAGATAGCTTATCCTATTAGTATTTGTGACGACATTGTCGTCGCAAATATAAACTTGGTGATTGCCACATGGACCTTGTTATTATTTAAGACAACAATATTGTCATAAATACCTACGTAGTGGTGTGAGAAAACTTCGCGCCATATAGGTTTAGGCATCAAATATTAATTGCAATGACATGTTGTTGCAAATACCAAAGGATTTTTTAAATATTTGTGATGACATGTCGAGGCAAATATGTATGAATATGCGACGATATGTCGTCGCAAATATTTTTAATGATAAAAGTATGGTGGTGCATACGGAGCCCACATTTGCAACGTTAGGTCGTCGCAAATGCATGAATATTTGTGACGACTATTGTCCTCACAAAAGTGACATCGCTAGTAGCCTTGATTGTAGTAGTGTGTCACAAAGGTTCTAAAGACTTTATGGAATTAAAGAGATCGTAAAATTCTTCAAGGGACATTATGTTGGGCCTTTGCTTTGCTTTGCTTTTCTTTTTTATTTTTTTTCTCTTTTTGTGTGTGCTTTTTTCTATATTTTTTTCTTGAACTATCCTTCAATTGCTTCTCTCTTTGTCTCTTGATTCTTTCTTGCCCTACACTAATCCTCTATTCCTAACCCAATTCGTTGCAAATTTACCTTGCGCATGAAATAAGTCTCTCATGCTCCAATTTATCTTTAGAATAATGGTAAAGATATAAATATGATCAGGCTAAGTAAGAAGATGTTGTTAGCCAATTTAAAAAAGTTTTACATGAAGACTCATATTGGCTTATTGGGGGTGGATGTCCTCTAAGGAACATCAATAAGGATTTTGTTTAATTTGGCCTTGGTGCTAGAGTCCCAGTGCCTTAATCCTTTTCTAAGTAGTGCTCGATTAGTTGTTCACCTCGAAAGACCTTGAGAGGAGTTCTAATCTTTAACCCCTATATGTCAAAACCAAAACGATATTTATTGTGGGGATATAAGCATCTACTCATCCTAGCATGCATGTCTTTATACCACATAACATGGCTATCGTGCAAATAGATATGAGTATAGTCATCATATAATATGTTAACCTAAGAATGATGTTAAGATCTAAAATGATACTCATAATCAATCAAAGCCATAATATTAATGCTCAATTTTAATCAAAGTGGCATCCTAAAGACTTAAAAACCTAAAATTAAAACAAAAAAAAATGAAAAAAATTTATTTTTTTTTACGATTTTTTAAACAATCAAATAAAAACCTAAAAAAAATCTAACACTCTTAAATCCTTCCCCCATGCTTAATCCTTACATTATCCTTGATGTAAGATTAAGCATAAAAGAAAAGGGGGAAAAAAAACAAAAAAAATTAATAAAGCAATAAAAACAATAAAAGATAAAATAGAAGAGAGTAAGAAGAATCAAATCTCTTTTGATGCGCCCTCCATCTAATAGGTTGCCCCCCCAATTAGCATTTAGTTTAATGTCCTCAGCCTGACTTATAGAAGTGTTCATTAAAGTGTGGCTTTAGCCTATAAAATGTGTCATAAAACACCACATATGGGTCCTCATTATTAATGTCCTCAAGCTTAGTAAGATAAGAAAAAATTCTACATGTCGCACCAACTTGACTTAGCTTAGTTGAATGTACTTGGAAGGAGAAATCCATTTCTCGCTTAAGTTTGAAGAGGATGTTATATGGTCAAGGTGGTCTCAATAAGAAGTAGAGATCCATTGGTAGTGTACGTGTTAGTACAATTGATGAGCTCAAATCAATAATCTCATATGCTTCTTCAACCACAAATGCCTTGTTTGGCTCCTCTTTATATAGGAACCCTTCTAATTGCTCTTCACTCTCTACTTGGCTATCCATATCCATGCTTGTAATTTGATCTTCATAGCACTTGTGATTTAAGATAGATACCACGTCATTCATCGAATTGAAGTCGGTGTTAATCAAGCTAGTTTCTAACTTAGCAAAGTATTAAGCTAACACAACTTCAAAGGGGTCTTGTTCTTCTACTAAAGGCTCTATTATCTCTAGAGGCTTGAATTCCTATTAGGCTCCCATGTAATTCAAATTATTCATTTTCAGGCCAAACTATACTTTCGACCATTTGATTATTACCTTGTGCCTCGAATTTACTCACTTGTTTAGCCAATTATGCTATCCAATTCTCCTAGTTTTGAAGACTTGCTTTTGTGTCCAAATGAAATTGCACATAGGCAACATTCAAATCTCTAACTATGTGTCCTAGAGAATCACCTACAGGTGTTTGTTCTACTAAAGCTCGCCCACTTACAGCTAATACCACCATATCATAGGGTCTGGTGTCAAACCATGTCTTTAAATTGTTGAAATCGTCCTCTCAACCTTAGTTGTTCCTTAAACAATTCCAATTCCATTGATTAAACTCGGCCATATCTTCCAACATATAACATGCCTCATCCATGGATTGTTGGTAAAAAGACATAGTACCATTGCTGCTTTCAACCCAATATTGTCTTTGGCACTTAAGTCATAAATTTGAAGTTGACACTCCTTAGAGAAACCATGATGTGGAAACTGAATAAGTAAATCTTTGTATCTCTACCAAGTATAGTAGAATTAATGGCTCTAAGCATTGTTAGGAAAAACACAAAAGAACTTGTCACTGTGAGATCTCAAAGTACCTCACAAAAAAACACGACAAACAAAATTAAAAACAAAGAAGAAAAATCTATTAAAACTAATAAATGCAAAATCAAAACTAGAATAACTAATTAATTAGGCAAAAAACCCCATGACATAGCGCCACAATTTGATAGACTGTAAGGGGGTACCAATTAAACCTTACTAAAAATATGATCATTCTTTAGTAAAATGGCAAGCAACAGTCATTTTTGCAAAGGATTGGTTCTAATTAATTAGTTATCAACTAAAAAACTTAAGACACACTAAGATTTGACACAAAATTGGATTATAAAGTGAATCACTAAATTAAAGAAAGCACAAGAAAATAAAACAAGGAAAGAAAATGATTATAAACTTGGTTAAAGGGTCATTTTCCACTACTAAAAATTATTAAATTAATCACAACAAGCTTTGTTATCCCAATCTTTCTTTACTGTATTGTTTCATAAAACAAGCTCTTTATTAAATCTCTTTTCATTAAATATCATGGAACAAGCTCTTTAGATTCAATGCAACAAAAGCTTTAAGATGAGAAAGATAGGTTGTGTAATGACCAGGGAAATTCATTAATAAAATCTAATACTTAAATTGGGTTTAATTAATGAATTTACCCTTAAAAATTGTAATTTTTGTACAATTGCGATAATGTATAAATAAACAGTATTAATTAAAAATTTCACTGTGAATGTGATGCAATGTTGGATATTTTTAATACAATTTTATAAGTTTAATTACTCAAAAATTTGTACATAATATCCATAAAATGAATTTTATATATCACAATTAATTATAAAATTGTGATACACACAAATCAGTACTTAGAATACAAGTAAGACATAGGGTCCACCAAAACCCAACCTAGTGTAAAAAGAGGCCAACGTGGTACCAGTATACTGCTAAGTGAAAACGTAGATATAGAAAATGTTATGTTTGGCCTCCAAAGTAAACCAAAGGTAAGTAAAATATTTTTACACAGTCTAGGGATATGAGTTGCACTAATTTGACCGTGGCAGTGTAAGAAAAATACTGCATGGTGAAAAATTATATAGTGTAAATTTTGGGGCCCAACAAAGTGGACACCCATTGAGTTTCTGTTGGGCCACCATGCCATGAAAGGTGGCCCAATCACTTTATGCCACATGGTAACCCACTTGATTACCTATGAGTCACCTAAGAGGGTAAGGATGCATTACATGTTGGTTTAAGCAACAAAAATCCCATTTTCTTCACTTCTTCTTCTTCTCTAGCCCACGGCAGCCATTGTTGGACCTCCTCAAAAATTTTCTCAACCCAAATCTTTGCAAAAATAGCGCAAGTAAGTTCAACAAGTTGAGTTCAAGGAATTTCCACAAGTTTTAAGGTAAAAACCTAAACTTTTGCAAGGGTTTTTAGGGTTTTTTCTTGGGAAAAAGAAAGGAAGTTAATTCATGGTATTTGTGCATGGAAATAATGTCTATGAAGGAGTTTCAAGAGAGCCTTGGAAGGCTAGAAATCAAAAAGTGCTATTTGGAGTAAGTTTTGAATTTTAAAGTTTTGAAAATTTGTCATTTTTGTTTTGATTTTTATTCCTTTTAAACGTATATGGGTTCTTGAGCTAGTTTTGGTTGAATTCCATAGAAATATGGATTATGGCATCTTGATATTCCAAAAATTTAGGGTTTAAATGTTGAAAGTGGTAGCTTGTGTAAAAATTATTATTTTTTGCAATTTTAGTTTTAGTTTCTAAAAAATGATGGTTAGGCATGGAAAATGATTCAAAGAAAGGTTGGAACTGCCTTTGTAGGGGTATATTTACTGTTTAAAAATGGATTTTTACAAAAATGCCCCAAGGACTAAATTGAAAGAAAAAGTTTTCACTCAGCAGATTTAAAAACTGCCCAAAAACACCCATGTATAGTAAGAATTTCTGAAAAGTTAAAACACAAAAGTTGTAGATCTCGATGAAACTATTAGGCTACGTGGACGGTTCGTTGAAAATCACAACTGTTTGAAAGAATTTAATTTCAAGAATTTGTTAAAATTGGGAAAAAAAATTTAAAGGGCAAAAATACTATTTTTCTAAAGGATTTTGAACATGATACTATGAGCAAAAATAATCCTTGTGAAGAATGGCAAATTATGGTTTAAAAAGATTAATTTTAGTTTCGGGGGTAAAATTGTCAAAATTTTCAGTTCAGGGACTAAGTTGCAAAGTTTCACTAAAATGGGGCACAGATGAGAAATAAGGAAATCCGACTCACTAGGGTGTTATTTTAAAATTAGTATATGGTTATTTTCATAAGAATAACAAAATCAAGCTTGGGTAGGTTAGTAGACCCACAGAGGGCAAAATCGTCATTTTTGCTTGAATAACCCAAACCGCTCCGAAATGTTTCAAATGGAGAAAAAGAATGGTTAGAAAGATTCCCGCCTTTCGTTATAAACGATAGGGTAGAGTTAGATAGGAATAAGAAAACCAATGGTTTTCGGAGTTGTATACAGTTATGCAACTTAATTTATTAATTAACGATCACTTTGTATTGAAACATAGTGAATTTAGCTAATGGCTTTGAAATTGACCAACAAGATCCTAGAAGTCTAGGAGAGAAGAAATCGAGGTTGATTTGCACAGTACACGAAATCAAGTAAGTACCCATCTCACGTACAGTATGAAATTGTAGGTATAGAATGTGATATGTGTATACATATACTTATATGTATATCAAAGTATATACCTATGTGTATGCTATGACATGAGTATCTATAAGTATGTTAGTGTATACCTGTGAGTACACTAAAAAAATACCTGTGTGTATATTATATGGTATACCGGTGTGTGTATTAATGTATACCTGTGAGTATAAAAGTACGTATCTGTGTGTACAATATTGTACAATAATAATTATGTTTTGTGTATAACATGTGTTTATCACTTCATGCATGGTATGATAACCATAATAAATAAACTGGTAAGTATATCACCAAAAATAAGAAAAGTGTCATACCGACTCCTGACTCAAGAAGAGTTTAAGGATTACAATATGGTTACGGTGTTACGTAGACCTAAGTGCGCAATGGTATGAATACTTGGGCCCTAGTTAAAGATAAAAAATGAAAATGATAAAGAAGGTTTATAAGAAAGCATAATTGGATCATGCATTTTATTTAATGTGCATGTGGATTTTATGGGATTTACTGGGTGTAAGCTCATTAAGTATTTCATGCTGTAGGTATTCCGACGAGGAAGTCAGAATAATTTAATTAATGAGCTAGCAGATGGATGATTGGTGTGCAGGTTGGGTATGGAATCTGCCGCTGTATGTTTTCATTGTAACATATTTTATGTTGTTTTGAAATGTAAGGTTTAGAAAACGGTATTATTTAAGAACGGTTGTTTATGTAAGTACAAGTATATATTTGTGTTTTCAAAGGTGCTAAAACCAGTAATTTACGAACAAACGAGTTAAGTAAATAGATGTATATATATATGTTTCCAAAGGTATTAATTTTTTGTATGTGGAAAAAAAAAATTTCCTAAGTTTTCGCATATACGAAAGTAAAAAAAGTTTTATCACAACCTAGAAAAAGGCGGGTTGTGACAGGTTGATCTAAGCAACAAATGCTCAAGCTTGGTCTAATCAAGTTAAGTTATGCTCCACATCACAATCAAACAAAAAGTCTCCCGCATTCATTGACAACAATTTGCTACTTATGATTAAAAAAACAAGAAAATTGCATATCAAGAATTTTAATCTATCAATAGATAATTCTCGTCTTATTCAATTATGCTCCCAAATAAAACAAGAAAATAATTATAAGCAATAATTATGGAAGAACATAAGCAATTTTGATTGAAAAATTGGAAAAACAATTCTCACAATCAATTAAATAGTCATGTCTAGTGTTTTAAAATCACCTTCAACCAAAAATAAAACTAAACTAAAAATATAGAAAAAAAAAAAAGGAAAGAAAGAATAAGAAGAAGAATGATTATGGTATTGAAGATTCTTCTAAGCAGATCATTCTACTTGAACCACTACTGGAGCTTTTTTTCTCATCTTTCCTCTCCTAAACTAAGAAAAAGTGATAAAAAAATTGTCTTATTGTGCTCTAATATGTTGTATTTATAGGTTTTCAAAGTTAGGGTTGAAAGAGAAAAGTTCAAAACTATTTGGACCACAAAAATTAGGTAAGTTCATGTCTTAGCACCGTGTCCTAAAAAATCACACTCCTCAGTTGCTACGACACCAAAAAAAAAAAAAAAACTAAGTCCATGTTTCCTGGGTTTTGGTATTATGGCTGTGACCTTTCAGGTTTCAGTACCAGATTTGATCCTATGCCAGGGCCATGACGCCAAAAAACTAAGTCCATGTTTCCTTAAGCAAAAAATATAGTGATGTACATTTTCATGCTTATAAGTCCGCGATTTTCACCCTATCTTCATTCTTCTGTCTCAAAATACATGCACAACACAAAAACAAATATAAGCATAAAAAACCGTGAAGCCAACAAATAAAACGTAAAAAAGAATGATAGAAAAATACGTGAAATATATATTTATCAAATAAGTTTCTGGATATGTCCATATATAAAGCTTAAAATTGCTCTAATTCTTGCCTATCATTATGCATAGTTTATGCCATCCAAAAAAATGTGTTCTAAGAATTGATGCTTTTTTGTCTATTCCTATTATTATAAAATGTAGCTTATACAATGTAAATAAGACGACGGTTTCTCAAAAACCATTGTCATATTTGCCACAAAAAAAACGTGGCGCATAGACTTCTATGTTTCAAAAATCTATATTGTGTTTTAGATGACTATTGCATGTTAATCGTGGTCTAAAGTCATAGAGATGATGACAGTTTACTTAAAACTATCAAACTTTTGTCTAAATCTCACATAGGGTTTTACGAATTTTCATCAAAACCCTTATCTCCTCCTCTCTCTTTCTCAGTTGCCTCTCTTTCTCTCTCACTCTCTCCCTCTTTCGCCACACGTACTGTCGTTATCAGCGCCATCACCTTGAGCTCGCCTAAGCTTGTCTCCCTCGAGCTGGCCCAAGCATGGAGTTTATTAAGTTCATTGTCAATCAATAGAGTTGGGTAGTTGATACTGGTAAGATTGTGAAGTCGTCTCTTTCTATTAGGAATAAGACAAATCTTATTATTTAGATTTTTGTAGTAATAATTATAAAAAAAAAAATAACAACTATTTATTTGAAATATATTGTATTGGACATCGATATTCTCCAATTCTTTAGTAATTCCATGAATAAAATTAAGTTACGCTATTGTTGGCCAGTTTATAGATTGACCTAAATCTTGAGTGCTTAATAGACTCTTGTGTACAAACAGATATTACGTATTTTGATCTATTTATGGATGAGATTAAATATGAGTATTGAAGAACTCAATATTTTGGAGATATATTATAGATATTTAAAAAAACACTATTTCTAGAATTCTGTCATTGAAATTAATTATATTCCTACGAATATTAATTCAGTGACTTACAAAATAAAACCAAAAATTGTGAAAAGATCATAAATAATATACCCATTAGAGAATTAAAGGCACTTATAGACAAAGAAATTATTAAAGAGGTTTAACAGAAAATTGTCCTAGTTCTAGTTATAATACTGTAGTGGATAGTAATTAATATATGATAGTTTTCTATAACAAAAGACAAGTTCAAAACTAATATTTAAATCTTCTGTTTAAAGTATACATAACATAAGAGTGTGGCTTTAATTTTATAATGAAATGAATGAAAGTTAGCAAACTATGTTTAATTTAATCAAGAGAATAATTAAGGGATTATTCATTGACATTTATTTAAAGACAAAATAGAGAAGGAACCAACAGCCAACCTGGATGCACAAACAAACAAATTCCATCGCAAGCCACGCTGCTACCATCAAGCCTTGCAAGGCCACTGCTAGGCCGTTCTCGTTGAACTCGTGCCTTGCAAGCCTAGATCTGCCACCTCGACCACCTCGCTACAAGTAACCTCCCACTATCGTTTAGATCACTTTCACTTAAGATACTATCTGAGGAGGAAGAAGATAAGAATACAGAGTCAAGAATATTTTAGGAAATGCTCAACCAAAACTCAATTGCATGAAAAGGCTTTCATATATACATTATGTACAACATAAATGAGGCAATGGTGCACTGGTGTACGAGTCTCATAGGTCATTGGACGCAAAAAATGTACTATACAACAAATAAAGTAGAAAATAACCACTTCTAACACATACGAAAAAGTCTATATTACAGTGATTCCAAAAAGACTAAGCTTGACCCTCAATTGCTTTAGCCTCCCCTTTCAAGCTTATTGGTGTAGTTAGAACAATTTTCTTGCAAGTGGGTCCAAAGAAGCACTGAGAAAGAAGAGCCTTTGTCATGGCATCAGCTAGATAATTCGCAGAAGGTTTATGTTAGATGAACAGGTTGTGTTGTATACGAACGAAGTGATGATACGTGACTATTTCGAGTTAAAGGACTGGTTTGGCAGCAAAGAAAGTAGCAATTGTGTTATCACAAAGAAGGGTAGGTATTATTGTCAAGGCAACATGAAGCCCGGTCAATAAGAATTCAAGCCATGAGATTTTAGAGGCTGCATTTAAGACAACGCGGTACTCGGACTTAGTGTTTGACAGTGTTTGAGTGGGAGACCACGTTTCATTTAGAGGAAAACCCAAAAACCAAGTTGGGAATAAGAAATATGCAACAACCGCCTCTACCGCGCCCCCACATGCATCAAGGTAGTTAACCCAATCAGCTTCACTATAACAAGTCAGAGAGCACTCTAGGCAAGGGTTAAGTTAGAATTCTTGATTTGTAATTATCTTGATTTTCTAATCATGAGTAGCAAATTGTTGTCTATGATTGTGAAAGGCTTTTGTTTGATTGCAATGTGGAACACAACTTAGGTTGAATACATCAAGCTTGAGTGTTTGTTTCTTAGATCAACCAAGATATGGAACACAACATAGGTTGAAAAAACTAAGCTTGTGTATTTGTTTCTTAGATCAATCAATCTTTCTCATCTTAATGCTTTGGTTAAATTAAATCTACAAAGTTTGTTCTAGATCATTTAATAAAAAGAGATTCAATAAAGAACTTGCTTTATTAGATGGCATAGTAAGAAAAGATTAGGATAATAGAGCATATTGTTATCTACGATTGGTAGTTTTTGATGAAGAATTAGGAATGATTATATGCTTAATTGCATACTTATTATCTAATGATGATGAATGAACTTTTAACTAGTTTACAAGCCTTTAAATTCTCATTTTACGTTTATTTATTTTCTTACGTTCATTTAATTTTGTAGTTTAGTTAATTAATCCAAAGCTCCCTTCATTTACTTAAAAGATTAAAAACTTATTGATTAGGACTAATCCTCTGTAGGAATGACTCTTGCTTAACACTAAACTCAAAAATGACCATAACATCAGCAAGGTTTAATTTGGTACACCCTATGAACTTATTATAAATGAAAAAGACTTAGAGGGAAAGAAGAATTAGAGGAGGAATGAGAAAGCAATGAATTGGAAACATAAGTTCTGCCTGTAAGTGGTTTGCAAGCACAAACACCCTTTATATTGGGAGCTATAGCCAATGGAGAGAGGAAAGGAAAACAAGAGCAAACAATTGTTTTCAAAAAGTTGTAGTTAGGATGTCTCTGATAAAGAGTTTCATAGGGTGGTTTGTTATTGAGAATTGTGGTTTGTAAACAGTTGATAACCTATGTCATATGGCCACAAAGATAGAGGGATTGAGCTATGAGCTAACATGGTTAATTCCATTTTCATAATGTGTCTTATTTTTCTTCTCAGTGCAGCCATTTCGCTCAAGTATATAAGGGCAGGCCACTTTATGGACATAAAGTAATGAAAAAATTAGAGACTGTACAGTACTTACCACTCCAATCACTATGTAGAGTTTTAATTTTGCAATCAAATTGACTTTCTACCATAGTTTTGAACTTGATAGGTGGGGAAAGTTTCATCTTTAGTCGTTGATACAGAAAGCCAAGAAAAGCGAGAGAAATCATCAATAAATAACACAAAATACTTAACACCAGAATTTGAATCAATAGGGGAAGGTCCCTATAAATCTGAGCGTGCAAGCTCCAAACGTCTAAAAACTGTTGAATATGACTTTATAAATGGCAGTTTATGATTTCACCCTTCAACCACATGCAGGTGCTCTTCAAGAATGCACACGTGCACCATGACCGTTCAATCGGCCATAGAGAGTGCGGGATGCGCACCTGGAGACCAACCTGACGTCAACGCATCTCTAGTAGACAGTAGCAGGCCAAGGCCCACTTGTAGCACGCCACATAGCCTCTCGAGAGCGCTGCATTCCAACAGCGCGTCATCCACTATGATATAGATTTGCCTCACGTAAGCCCCCGCGCTTGACCAGCAGTGTTGTGCCGCTACGCATCTCCTGCACAACATAGCTCTAACGCCACTCCTCCATCAATCCCTTCAGGTCTTAGCCCTAAATGCAACTGACACCTACTCTGCTGGCGTGGGGAATTCAATGGGGAGCTGCCTTTCTAAAAGGGAATTGCAGACCTCCTTTAAGGGAGATTAGAACAGAGTCCGAAACCTGGTTTTGGAATTCGAATGAGAAGAGAGAAAAACCAAGAAAAATGAAGCAAAAGAAAAAAATAAATAAATTACTAGTTTAGGTTATTTTGGATTTGGGATTAGATTTTGTGAGTTTTCCATTGGAGAAAGCTTTTGAAATATCAAAGAGGAACGAGAAGAAGAATTGAAGAGGGAATTAGGATACTTGTGATACCTCTATGGGTTTTCTCTTCACTATTTTTTTCTCTATAATTTTTGTGCTTTAATAATGTTAGAACCAATATTTTATTTTTATTTATTCTTGTTCATTGATTAATGTGTCTAAAGCTGTGATGATGAATGTGTGCTTTTTTTATTTTCATTCATGTATGTTTTATTTCCATATATGTTAATTGTTTTAATTTGTGTTTAAAGCTTGTAGATGTTTGTCCAGCATTTACATGATTTGAGAAATGGTTTGAAACAGAAAAGTGATCATTAATTATGTCAGTGATTTAAATACTTTGAGATGCTATAGGGTAAAAACATCCATGGATTTTGTGTAGTGTTGTGATCGTTTTTTGTGCTTAATGAATTTTGAGAGGTTTAAAATTTTTATAGAGACATAGAAAGTTTGCTTTTTGAAATAATTTGCGAATACTTGAAAAGATTAATGAATGCATATGTTAGACTCAACTGTTGGCATAGGGATTAAGCAAGATCACATAAATTAGAAAATTCATATAGTATTGGTTTGGTGAGTTAGATCTCTAAATATTTAGGATTTTGATTTAATTTAGTTATTATTTTGTATTATTTTAATTTAATTGTTTGAATGTTTAAATAATCTTAGAGTTAACCTAATTTCAGTAATTAATTAATGAAACGCAATTTTTATGGGACGATACTCCTTTTCACTATTTCTTTACCTGTTAATGCCTCTTGCACTTGCAAAACCGTCTAACAAATCAAGTAGTGTGTTGTGTTCAACATGTGCCTTTCACACTCAACACCACATTTAGGAGTGCTTAGAACCCTAATTTAGTGGAAGAACGTGGGGCATCACAAAAGGGCCTTAAGACCATTTCTTTTACTTTGGATTATTATTGTAACACCCACCTATTTTTATGTAATGAATCATGTTAAGTTAGTAACGATGTTAAGAAAATTTTATTAATAATTTATTTTATATGTTATGATATATGATTTTTTTTATGTTACTAACTTTTTATGTCTAGTTTTATGACAGGTAACGACCGCATGGAATCATTGTGCTCAAGTGTTCGTGTGAATTATAATGTATGTTTAATTATGATGCAATGATGAATTTAATGTTTTAATGTATGGCATTTTAAGGACAGTTTGGCAGGCCGGACTTTTAAGTTCGGTAGGCCGAAAAGTCTGCCCAAGATCGGCAGGCCGAACTTGGTGGAACCGGCAGGCCGAAGGGGAAAATCGGCAGGCCGAACACAGCTGACAAGTAGTCAGTAGAAATCTCTCCAAATTTATGGTTGAGATAATTAAGTTAAATGGGTGATTTATTGTGATTAATTGGCATATTAATGGAATAATTTTGTCAGTTAAGGAAAGAAAAGGTTTGACTTCGCATTGATTTGTATGATTTTAAATGGTTTCCTATTTTAAGAGGGCAAAACATGGTAAGTGGTGAGTGATTGTTTGACTTCCCTCTTTTCTCTCCTTCCTCCACGCCATTTGCTATCAATGAGTCAGAAAAATTCTGACTTAATGGAGGGTAATAAATTTTCATTATGCTCGTTACGTTAAAAAAAAAAAAATTTAACGTTCTTTTCCTCAGTTTTTCTCTCATCTTTTCACTCTTCTCTCTCTTAGTTCTGAGACATTTTCTAATTTCTTTCTTTCACTTCTCTTCTCCACGAATTCCATCCTCTTTCCTCTCAAAAATTCTCTGCAAGTATTGAAAGAAAAAGTTATATTTTCATTGGTTGAATTCAAGGGTTTTGAGAAGAAAATTTTTTAAGGTAAGGACTCAGTTTTTTTCCGGTGTTTTTGGAAAGCATTTCTTCTCCTCCAACCGTCTACAATATCTTTCTCTAGGTATTATATTTTGCTTTGAGTTTTTAATATGATGTTCATGTATGTATTATGTGATGTTCCTCCAAGTTTCAAGTCATTTCGATACTTCTATGAAAAATAGGAATTTTCTATCTTCTACCGCTCACAGTAAAATATTGTTGTTTAACTTCGATGCATGAAAAATGTAATGTTTATTTAAGGGGTAAATGAATGATGTTTTTCATGAAAGTTGTTAAGAATGTGCATGTATAATGTATGATGAGTGTATTTTATGTTATGAAATTTTATGAGATTATGTCAAGAAAACTGTTTTAACAATATTATTTTTAGATTTTCGTTTTATAAAATGTTATATATGTTTAAATGATTTTTATTGATGATGAAATAATTCTACAACATTGAAATGCATGATAATAAGGTGTTTGTATGAATTTTAAAATTAAAATATATGTATCTTAAATTATTAGAAAATGTTTTCAAAAGATTACTTATTTACATTATTATTAATGTTGGCTGATTTCATGTTTAGAAATGTATGGTTTTTTTTACATGCTTAAGGTAATTTGTATGATTTAAAAAAAATCAAGATAACATGTTTATGTGATGATAATTTTATGTTTTCACAATTATGGTTATGAATTATGTTTGTAATATGAGACGAATATATATATGAATATATATATGAATGAATGTTATATGAATGGATGTTTTATGATAAGTATTAATTTTATTGTATTTTTTTTAAATGGATAAATGGCATGAACACTCAAAGGAACGAGCACATCGAGACCGCAACGTCATCACCAAACTGTATTAAGGTTAAGTAAGCTAGCTGTTAAGGTAAGTACATTCTCACCTGCAACATGACACGTTTTATAAGGTTTGATGATATGTTCACAATGATATTTATGATGATTTTATGGTTGTTTTCCTTAAAGGATTTCTTATGAAAGATTTTCATGATTTAAAGTTATGCATGTATGATGATGACATGTTTCAAAGCATGAAAATTATGTATATATGTATCACCTAATAAGTGTTGCACACAAATGTTATGAAATGATATGTTATGATGTCATGTTTGGTTTGGGATTAGCTACCCTTCTCCTCTCATGACGGCGTGCCTACAATAACGTTCATGATGCAACACTTGGGCCCTTAAGATAAAATGGGATAAGTTTTAATATGGTCATTGTAATGAAAGATATATTTCTATGAAATTGTGCTTAAGGTACTTTTATGATATGATGACAATGATGATGATGATGTATATGTAATGTTTTAAATTGTGAGAATTATATGTACTTACTAAGCATTAGCTTAATCAAGTTTTATGTCAAGTTGCAGATAAGGGTAAGAAGATCATGGAATAGGCGGAGGACATGGGAAGGCGTGTGAGCACAAAATACGATGAATTGTAACCGGAAGAACGCCAAGAAGAATGTTTATATGTTTTAAACCAAGTTTTATATTTTGAACATATTTTTATGTTAAGTTTTAAGAATACTTGAACTATAGTTTTATATTATTTTATCATTTTAAAGAATTTTGATCTTCTGCAATTTTTATGAAAAGTTAAATCTGTTTTACAAATTAAGTTTTCTTAAGGATTTTACTCAGTCGGCCTGTCGAACGTCATGGGTCAGCCTGCCGATGTTTGAAAGTTCGGCCTGCCGATCACGTTTTCGGCCTGTCGGACAATGATGAGTTTTTAATCCAAATTTGCAAAGCTTTTGCCGGCCTGCCGGTTGAGAAATTCCAGCCTGCCAAAGTCCCATGTTCAGCCTACCGAACTGAGGGAGCATGTAACTATTAAGTGATGTGATGCTTTTATAAGTTATGATTTTACAACTTAGTATGTCTATTTTATTAAATAAGTTCACGATTAATTTAAAGTATATTGAATAAATTATGATATGGAATAAGTTAAGCAATATTATTAAGAAAAATGTATGAATGTATCCTGGTTAAGTATGTTTAATTATATTTATAATTTAAAGTATCGTATAAGTTTTGGACTTATATTTATGTTTAAAGTTTAAACAAGTGTGAATGTATGAAAGTAACGACATCTGTGACGTCTGTAAGGGGAGGCGTTACAATTATTATCATTATTCTTGTTATCATTATTTTGCTAGTTATCAAGTTTCTTCCTCCACTATGTGTGTCCGGTATTTTCTTCAAGAAAAAGGCAGGGGAAAAAAAAGAAACAAAAAAGAAAAAGATACCAATGAGCAGAATTCGTGGCTTGCACAACAACGAGGGGCTAATAGATGGGACCAACAAAAGGGGGGGTCGTCCCATTTTGGGGAATGCCCCATCATTGAAGCTTGTAAGGAGTTGTAAACCTTTGTTAGGACAGACGTGGGTCCCATCCATGTGTGCACATGCGTGTGATGTCCCTTCTCTGCCGTTCATGCATACGAAAGCACGCCTTAATTAATTACACTCAATCTTGTGTGTGCCATTCCTGACTTCCCTACCCTCTCCAACTAGTAGCGTTGCCCCCACGCTCCATACTAGATTCCTCATTAATCGGGTGTCCGTGAAGGGCCTGGTACTTTTTTCACTCGAGTCCTTGCATTTATTTATGATATAAAAAAATATTTGTAGAAAATATTACAATCATATTACACAATTATTAAAATACAAAATATATACATAAGTTTTATAGTTTATGTTAATTAAACTTTATAATTTTTTTGTTTAAATGTTTGTTGATCAAGAAGGTATAATTATCCAACAAAGTAATTTTGTTGAAAGAGCATTGTAGTAAATGCAAGACTTTTTTCAAGTGTGATAAAGTTTAATCTACTAGGTTTTTATGTGGCATCTTTCCTAAATATCTCTTTCTCACTTGTGTTCCTGCTAAGATATCATCTTAAGAAACTTGAGTTAGTTAGTTTTTCAGTACTTTTTTAAAGGTATTCAAGGATCGAATTACATGAATTATGAGAAAATCTATAATCCAATCCAATCTAAAAACATCAGATTTTTTACATTGAATTTCACTAATTGAAAAATTGAACGTCTTTAAATTCATTAAAAAACTAAAGAACTAAAATTAACATACCATGACATAGTTTAATAAAATTCAACAATCACAACCTAATGATCTTTGATAACAAACTAAATTGAAATATTATAATGCATTACAGCAAACAAAGTTAAAAAAAATTAAAAAATAAAAAATCATAGACATGAAACGTAGGTTTATGTTACATGGCATGTTCTTTTTTTTCTTTTCTTTTTTTGGGTTTTTGAACTTAGAAACTAATGACACTGCCATTGGCCGTAGCTTTGCTACGTATTGTCCTTGGAGTTCTCGTATTTGGCAAATTGGTCTTTGAAAAATTTTTGGCAATTCACCCCTGCGCTCCAAAATGTGTTGCATTATGTAGTTCAATTGATAATTCAGTCAATCTGTTGACAATAGTTGACGTCTGCATTGCACATAGTATAATAAGCGAGGGGAGAAAAGCTATAAGAAATTGTAAATTCAGGGATCAATCATTTGCCAAATCCCAACTACTTCAGAGGAGTAACATGAAAATCAACGCTTGGCCAATGGATTGAGCACGCCCTCCTTAGGACATCACGTGCGCCTCATGTGAATAAAAATCATCACAAATCAAACTTGTTTTTAATTCGAACAGTTGTGCAATAAATTTTCAAATTCCATGGATTGTTAAGAATTTTTGCTCAGAGTTTGTTTTTTCAAACTCCAAAGAGTTTAGGGTAACAATGCAAAAAATTCCCATGCATAAGTAGTGTACATACGATAAATGTGCTCGTTATTCATTTTTCAACTTTAAGTACATTTACACTTCATTGCCTTCATATTTGAAGTGTGTAATAAACTTATGCCATGACCAAAATTCTAGAACGTTCTGCAAATTAAAATATATATATATATATATATATATATATATATCATTAAGGGTTAAGGTTTTTGTTCTACATCATATTTACCTCGACCCACAAAATATTTGAAGTTGAAAATGCAGTGTTTTGATTATTAATAATTCCTAGAGGGAAACAAATTAAATTATATATATAATATATATATATATATATATAAGTTTTCATTAGTTACATTTTCTTGTCGTGATCGATCAGTTATAAAAATGAGTGCATATCTTAATTACATATACAAATGATAATGGACTCTAACTCTCCCTCTCTCTCAAACATCTTCTGCTAAGGGTTCTTCTGTGTTTTCTCTATTTGATGCACCGCCCCTTTTTTCTTCCCTTGGGCCAATACTCGGCCCTAGCCTTTGGCTGGTCGATGGTTCTATGACTTGGGGGAGAGGATGACATAGAGATTTTTGACAGCATCAAAACAATTAGAGTGTTGTCACGCCCCGGAGTACGGGAGGTGACGTGGCGGATTATTTAAATTAATTAAAAGAAAATTTAATTAAAAATCCAGAGTTTAAGGGGGGTTGAATTAAATATAAAGAGTGAGGTTCATTAAAAACACTTTATAAAGAGTTCATGTACATTAGGCAATTTAAAAGACATTAAACAATAATAATTAAAACAATAAAGCCGCGAGTATGGGTTCCACAACCCACAACTTGTGTACACACATGGTACTGACAATATCATAAATAGAATCACAGTCCAGATACAAATAAAGTTGAATCTTACATGCCTTGATTAAATAGTACAAAAGATAAAATAATCCTCCTATTGCTCCTGAGTTCGGTTCGAAGAATCCTCTCCAAACCTAAATGGGAAACCACCTAGAGGAGGAAATTTAAAACAAATAAAACGTGAGCGAAAGGCTCAGTAGGACTAAGTTTTATAAATAATTTAATTTAAAGAAACATTTCATTATTCAGGAATTACTTAAAAGAAACCTTAAATAAATAAATAGATAAACAAATAGACAATTTTAAGTAAACCATCCTTACCTAGAACAGTCTACTTGGATAACCAGAAATATCCTTTTCCTTTCCTAGGCAAACCATAATAACATCACCACCGTAGTGGCCCAGCTGGGTTTCGGGACCTGCCCCCAAGGTCGATCGCTACAAGACCCGATCTCTGATATGGCATCATGCCTAAATGTTTATTATTATTATCATTCAAACCCAATTACCGAGTGTTGTCATTTACATTCATTATGAAATTCATTTCAGTTTACGGTATATCAAAATATAACCGATAAATTCATTTTTCAAACAACCGTTGAAAACATTTTAATAGAAATCCTTTTCAAATCCAAATCATTTCAAAACCAGGCTACCAAAGAAGTGGGATAGAAGTCCTATCTCAATACTCGTGCCGGTACCCCATACCGTAATTTCGATCCGCTATACGTTAGCTCCACGGAACCACGAACGATCCTAGATACAAACTAAGTCGATCAATATCTAGTTCGAGACATCCTATGTTACTAAACCATTTCATGATGTCTTAGTGTGCCATTTGTACCTTTAAAATTATTCTATAAGGTTGGAATTTAAATCAGGGTTCAAAACAGTGAAAACGGGTAAAAATCACAAAAATTTCTATGCCTCGGTCGGCCTGCCGGACTCCCTGTTTCGGCCGGCCAAACTGCATAGTTCGGCCTGCCGGAAGCCAGGTCCGGTCGGCCAGTCATTTCCCCAGGTTCGGCCTGCCGGACGGAAGAACACCGGCCTGCCGAACACGTAGTTCGCCCTGCCGAACTAGGAAAACCCAGAAATTCTAGCCACGGGTTTCAATTTCCCCAAAATACAAATCTTGATTCTAACTTGTTTTTCTCAAATCCCAAGCATAGAAAATAATCATAGTTGATAGAAAAACATTCTAGAACATGTTTGGACTCATTTAAACAAGATTTAAACTCAAAAATCTCAAAAATCCAAAAATGAGAAAATAGAGAGAAAAATGAAAAATCTTGAATTTAATCTGTTTTTCTTCAATCCCAGCTTAGATTCTAGTTGTTCTAAGTTCATTTAACTCAAATCCAAGGTTTTCTAGGCTTAAACAAACCTAGATTTCAAAAATGCACAAAATTGAAAATTTTAAAAAAAGTTTAGAAATTTCAAATCTAACCTCGAATCGAAGCTTCAATCCGCGTTCTCGGTTGCTAAATCACGTCCCCGAGCTTCCTCCTTGCTAACCCGAAGCTTGGATTCGAATTTGATTCAAAAATTTTTGAAAGAGAATTGAGAGAGAGAGAGTAAACCGAGAGAGAGTCACGGGAGGGAAGAGAGAGAGAGAGAGTGAACTGAGTGAAGAGAGAGAGGGAGAGAGAGAATAAATAGAGAAAATCGATGGGCGGTTTTACTGTGCAAAAACCATGTGCCGCCCACGGTTTTGTAAAACGGAGTATTTTTAACAATTTACAAATTGTTGTGTTTTAAAACTCAAAACATCATTTTAAAACAATAGGAAATCATTTGGATTCAACAAATTAACAAAACAACCAAAATTTCAAAATCCAACCCAATAATCAAATTAATGTTAAAACATTAGTTATGGTACACTAATTAATCATTTACATTACATTAACATTAAATAAATTTCAGGGCGTTACAAGTGTCGGAGGATGTCCTGATTTGGCGTGGGTGGTTTGTGAGCTGCTCTCTACAGCCTTCATCAATGGAACCAGAAACCGAATTCAGTGTGCAATGTTTGGAAGGGTCTTGGTACTTCCGCACTGTGGTGTGGCTTTTGGAGGTGGAGTCTGGTGAGCAGCGATGGTGGTCGGAGGTGTATTTTGGTTGCAGTAGGAACCATTTTGCTTTGATGGAGATTGAAGCCTTTGTGTAGGGACTTCGTCGGCTTTGCTAAGCTGCGCTGAGATTGGGTTTCGGATAGATCATCGGATCTGGTTTTGATCATTGTTTTTCTACTGAATGTCCAATTGAAAATGGTCAAATGGTGGTCGTCGGGTCTAGCTTCTCCTTCCTTGCTATGGTTTTTTCTTTTTTTCCTTATTATGTTGCTTTTTTTTTTCCTTTCATTTCAGTTTTTTGTTGTAATAACAGAGAGAGTCTCCTCATCTTTTGAATCATTTTTGTGTGTATAACCCACAAGAGTATGCCCTTGGTGTCTGGTTTTATTTGTTTTGTAGTTGTGGCATGCTACATTGATATAGCCCACATTGTTCGAACGTTTCCGTTGTTTGTTGAGGGCCAACTTAATGTGCGCAATGTGTGCTCGTTCTTAGTCTGTCAAGGTGGTTCATGTTTTTGGGACCTCTATCATGCGCTTTCACCCTTTTACCTCTGTTGGAATGAAATATTCCTTTAAAAAAATACAAATGATAATGTGGCGTTTTATATTATCCAATTCATTATAAATCCACATCATACAATTAAAACAATGAAATGATACATCAATGGCAAAATATTAATGTGATGAGTGATTACTATAAATATTTGTTCAACATAAGATATATATAACGTAAGAAAGAATATAATATATGTCTGATATGTTAAAAATCAGAAGTCGCACACACACAAAAAGAAAATATATATTTTTTAGTGCTTGGGATTAGCATATAGCACCACGATGCTAGATTTTTGAAGTCGTAGTTTAGTGGCACTGAATAGGCATTACAGCGCTGGCCGGGAAAGGACTGGCACTGCCAGGCCCAATAGGCAAAGCTGCAACGCCAGCTGAATGTCATGGTGCACTATAGTGAAATGCATTTGGCGCCACAGAGCCAAAAAGATGGCGTTGCATCGTCAACCTAAAATTATTAATTTTAAATTGTTGTGTTTTTTTGAATTGTTATGAAAAAATGTATTGATTGATTGTATACTTTTGTACAAAATTGATTACCTATTACCAACAGTCTTATCCATTGTAATAGTTGTATTGGTTCACAAAATGATACCTTTATATGTAAGGTAGCATGAGTTGCAACGGTTGTATCTGTTAATGGAACGACACTTCTATATTTATATTAATTCTTTAGAATTTCTAGATTTCATAACTTGTTCTTAAACACTATAATATTAGAAGTTATAGTATTATGGGTTTGTTGTATTTTAAAAGTAATTTGCCGCATGCACCCGTTAGCAAACTTTTAGAGTAGGCCAAAGGCAAATAAAATCTTAAAAGAAGTAAATGCCTTAAACCCAATCATCATTTCCAAATTTTCCAAATTTTCTCACTTGGATTTTCTGTTTTCTGCCCATATTCTCTATCATATAATGTATTCTTGTATGATCGTGTAGGAACTGATATCACACATAAACAAAAGAAGAACAGATAAGAATCATAGTGATTAACCTTGCATATAAGAGCTATATCCAGTTTGATTGTTGAGTTTCTCTATTAGTGATCGAACTAGTCTGTGTATTTCTTTGTAACACATTTGACAAGTCTTTGATGATGTCTTGATCCTCTTTTTTTATTCCTTATTTCATTTTGTATTTGAATTAAGTTTAAATGGTTTTACTCTTTTGTTCTTTTTAAACGCAATCTAATCCTTAAATTGGCAGGAAAAGTAGCAATTAATGGGTTCAAATTTTTAGAATAAAATAATTATGGTTTATGTTAATAATTGTGTCGCCTGAATTTCTCATGATCTTGTACTCTTTTTTTGATTTTCTTTTTAGAAAAAAAAAAAAAACAGTTTAGTCGTTGGACTTCGTCAATTTGTTAACCAATCGGTCCATAATTTGAACTCCGTTGGAAATTTAGTTACTTATTTTTATTTCGACAATTTAAATGCTAATTAATTGCCCTAGTTTTATTCCTAAAGATGAAATATATATCATCAAACTATGGCCAAAGGCCGGCGTTATCCATTTGGATCCTGTTATGCCCTAATCATTGCATTGCCGAAAAGGATGTGCTCTGTTTTATTTATTCCATCTCTATCCGGTAATTTTCTGCTCTTCTCGAAGGATAAGATTTATTTATTTATTTATTTTTAATTTTGAACCATTAAAATAAAAAGAGAATTGCCTCTTAGTTAGAACCAACAGAGTAAAGCTCTTAGTAGTTCCAGTAAAAAAAAAATTATTATAATTTAAAACTCTTTTATGTTACAATGTTTTTAACCAAAAGTAATTCTAACCACACTACTAAACCCCAAAAATGATAGAAAAGACATTATGTCAAACTCAAAATTGAATCGAAGCAATTTGTTTTTAATAGAGGCTCATTCTCATGGGTGAATGGCGGGCGGTTTGGTAGTTTTTAGACGGATGCGAGTCGTTTTTTTAGATGACAGATTGATGATTAACCAACCACAAACTGCCCGCAGAATGGCAGGCGGTTTCGATTTAAGTGTAGGTGGGTGCGGGCAGGTTGACGTGGTGTAAACCTGTACTATAACCCAACGTAATTTTTTGGGCTTTTTGAAAAAAAAAAAAAAATTTGTAGAGAAATTAAAATTTCATATACTTTTAATATGTTTTCAGAAAAGAAAAGAAAAAAAAAAACCAAACTTAATTATCCTAGTATGTTTGCTTGTGAGTTCAACTAAATATTGGCAGGTTGGGTTAGATGTTTTTTTTTTTTTCCTTTTAATAATCAAATATACATTTCATGTTACTATGCATAAAAAAGTGTGAAAGAAATAGCTAACTTAAATCTTTAATTTGATATGAGAGTATTATCCCTCACTCGTAAAATCATTTTAAAAAAAATACATAGGTAGAATGGTTCGGGTTAAACCCATCGCCTAAATCTCAAAACCAAACCCTAAATCTGTCGCCTAAATCTCAAAATCGAACCCACTTGCTTATATATGTCGGTGGACAGGTTGCTAAGATGAAACCGTTTTCTTAAAGCAGGGTGGGTGCGGGTGAGGACGGGTGATGGATGCGAGCCAGTTTTTGTTCAGCCGCACATTCTCATATAATGTTGCATTAAACGACGTCAACTTGGGTAGACGATGTCGGTAATGTATATGTACCATTGGCGCGCGTAGAGTAGAGACAAGCAGATACAGTGGTAACTCGTGTATGATTAAGTGCATTGTACGTGCGGGGGAAATGTGGGGCCAAAGATTTAGAGTCTTAGACGAAATGCAAGAAATGGTGTGTAGCCACTGATAGCGAGTCCATTGCAAGGATCTCCGCAAATCACGGGGGCTGACACCCTTTCCTCATCACATACTTTTTTTTTCTTTTTTTTTTTTAATATTCCTTTTGGCCTTTAGAAAAGTTGATATCCACTCGCCTTAATTTCATTTACCGACTAATGTTTCCGTTTGGCTTTTTCTTTGTTTCTTTTTTTTTCCCCTTTTTAATTATGTTTTCGTACGTCATTGTATATTTTCTATCAAAAATATAAAAAAAGTTTAATATAGACGTTACATTTAATTTCTCTGCAAAGCCATAAATAATTATATATATATATATATATATATATATATATATATACACACACATACATATGCGAATATGCAGCGAGCGATAGAGTAAACGTGACCCGCTTGTTGTATTTGTGCATATAAATAAGTTTATAATCGATATATGTTGGCGTGGTTTGCAGGTTTTCTCTCAAAACCAAGAATCCTTTAAATCGCATTTTGAAGACTAGCAAACTTCATATTCGTGTTAAAGAGTAGAATGTGATTCTCATTTCTAGTTACTGTATTTGTTTGAAGTAATAACATAAAATGTCCATTTTAAGAACCCAAACAATTCATCAACATGACTGTATTTGTTTGAAGTAATAACATAAAATGTCCATTTTAAGAACCCAAACAATTCATCAACATGACTGTATTTGTTTGAAGTAATAACTTCAATCCATTTCTAGTGATTGAGTTTGAATTGCTTTGAAGTTTTAAGTACTCTTGATGAATGAGTAAGACTTCGTTTTGAGTGTTATTTTTTTTTAAAAAAAAAGACTTGATTTTGAGTTTTATTGAAAATAGTTCATATTGATTGAATGGGTTGTAACAAATTTAATTTTATTTAACTAGTTAACAATATCGTGTGTTTATTTTAGTTTCTAATGTTGAAAAAATTGGCCTACAATATTCTTATTTTTGAAGATCCTAGCTTAATCAGCAAATCCTTGAAATCCTATCTGTGTAATCTAAATAGTAACATATTGCGATTTTTTTAATCCGAAAGTTTTGAATTAAATTGCGGATTAACCTCTAATTCACAAAATTTAGTCTGTAAACATCCCTAGTACATGCACAAATTATAAAAGTTATCACTGTTATTATTATAAAATTGCAATCTTTATAGGCCTGGAATTAGAGATTAGTGTCATTATACACATGATATTAGACAACTTTATAATAAAATTAAACTGTAGCTTTTTTATAATAGAAACTAATATTTTGACGTTAATGCCATCAACCCTATTTTTATATGCTAGGTGTGTCACTTAAATTGATTTATTGGGCTAAATTGTTATTTTGCAATGGAGCATTTTGATAGAAAGAGCAATTTTAGCATTATTTAAAGTAGGTTAAAAGGTACAACAAAGTATATTGAAACTTTTTAAGACAGCTGCAATGCAAAAAACCTAGAAAAAAAAATGAAAGATGAAGATTGAAGTATTGAAAGTAAGACCAGTATTTGACCAGTAATACATTGTTATGAATAAAAATCTTCTTTCCGAGTTATGGAAAATGCTAGATAAAATTCATACGTGGAAAACCTTAACAAATAGATTGTATTTAAAGTACTTGCATGAGTTTAAGATCAGTCACGGACCTAGAAATTTTGTTCAATGAGGATACTGTGAAAAAATGGAGATAACATTTTATTGATTGGATACATTGTAATATTTTTATTATTGAATGGGGGCACAGTTACAACTTTAGTTGTAAAATAGAGGCATAATATTATCTTTCAATTATTCAGTTGGGGTATAATTATAATTTTTTTTTTTTGAAAAAAGGTGTGTCTAGTGGCATTCAAAAACTCTACTAATCTACTCAAACCATCTAATTTAAACCAAACCAAACCAAACCGGTGGTTTTTGTTTTAATTTTTGACAGTTTGGGAGGTTTTTTACACAATTATTTTAAGTCGTTTGGTTAATGGTTTAAACTTTAAAAAACCGCCCACCTAAACTGCATGCTAAATTAACCACCCCACTAAACCGCCACATTATATCATTTGTATTTTTGAAATATCTATATATGGGATCTTTTTCATGGGTCATTACTAGAAGTTATACTTATATAAGATGCAACTTTTCACACTTTGTAATTACACTTCTTCTAATCACTCACCATTAGCATCCAAAAACACAAAACAAATTAACGTCTTCCCCCATCTAGCAACTAACGTCTTCTCTCTGCACCACCACCGGCTTGCTCGCCATGCTGTCACTATCATGTCTCTCTCTGCGGCTGGTCCAACTCATAGCGGTGTTGATTAAGGATCTTTGTAGGAGGAGAGGTTTACCAATACCAGTGGAAAGCTTTAATTCAATTTTAAAGTTTCATTATGTTGTCTTATATTATTTAGTTGTATTTTTTACTTTTTAGTTTAGTTATTGGTGGACTTTGGTTTGTGTTATTGTGATTTTTTAGTTTAGTTTTTAGTTTGTATTAAAACATTAAAGGGTATACTTTTAGACATTTTATAATTTTTGTTAAATATTAAAAAAATTTAATTTTAAGGACAAATCGGCTAAACTGCTTATGAATGAGTTAGTTTGATTTAGTTTTATAAAAAAGTAAATTGCATGGATGGTCCTCAACTCTTTAGTAGGAGACACTATAGTCCCTTTTTTTCTAATTTTGATAAAATAATCCTTAAACTCTTAAAATGTTTACAATTTAAGGACCTTCCATTAAAATCCATCAAAAACCTAAGTAAAACAACCATGTACTCATTACATGACCCTATTTCAAAGGACATAATATTAAAAGCATATACTTTATAGCCTTATAAAAACAATAAAAAAATAAACAATTAAAAATGAAAAAAAGAAAACTGAACAAAGAACGCCACTAGTCATCACTCGTCCTCGGTTTCCTACTCAATGGCCCGCCTTCCCTTTTCTCAGTTGCTTCCCATTAATTTTCCTTTTCTTTCTCTTTCTTAAAAGAAAAACCGAAAGTTCCAAAAAAAAATAAATAAAACTAGAGGAAAATTTGCAGAAACCCATATCTCAAAATTTCTCAAACTACATCTCAAAAAAATGTTGAAACTAAGCTAGGTAGTATCTGGGTTCATGGTATATCTAGGTTCATAGCTGTTTGTGGTTCATGGAGGACCTAAGCTCGCAGCTTAGCGGGGATCGTGAACGATCCGTGATTTTGGTTGGGTGGCGTTCTCGGCAAACCTGGGTTCGAGAAGGCAACTATTCGCAAGATTTTGAGGGGTAGTGGAGACTTGCGGTTTTGATGGAGATTTATAGGCGGCAAATCTAGTGCTTTGGCACGTCTTTCTTGCTCTTAAAAATGACAAGAACGATGGAAACATCTGAAGTTTTTCAAGTTTAATATGTACTTGAGCAAAGTACAAATTTCATGAAATTTTGATGTTTTTAATACGTTTATGGAATTTTGATATTATCCATGCTCACTAATGTTATCATTTGTTGAATCCCTTCTAAAAACTTGACAAAGGTTTATGGTTGAACGACATTAATCATGGCGTTTGCTTCATGATAATGAAGAGGAAATAATTTTTTGGGCATTATTTTCTTTGATGGCATTAAAATCAGGTCATTTGATTCATGAAAATAAAGAGGAAAATAATTGTTTGGACTTTATTTTCTTACTAAAGAAGAAGAAGAAGAAATGCTTGGGTCATTTTCATTTTCTATTATATAGGAATTATATAGAAATAAAAGTGCTTTTGGCTCGACACCGTTTGTTCTATTCACTAAAATTCTCATTTTTTTTGTGGGGGGGGGGGGGGTGTGTTTGTGATATAAACTGTATCATATTGTACATGATGGTTTTTTTCAACAAAAAGTTTTTTTTTTTTTTTGGTTTGGATATAAGTGTATTTTTGTATTTTTAACTGAAAAGAAGAGTAAGGTGATTATCACATGTAAGATTCCGTTAGAAATTTAACAGAAATTGATGGAAGGACCTTGAATTGTAAATGTTTTAAGAGTTAAAGGATTATTTTATCAAAATTAAAAAAAGATGGACAAAAATATCACTTACTAAAGAGTTGATAGACCATCTGTTCAATTTACTATTTATAAAAAACTCAAACATCCAAAATTAAAATTTGTTTTTCATTTGAACGCTGGTTTAGATTAAAAAAAAAAAAAACTACCCAAATTGCCCGCGGACAGTCTTAAGTGTGTTTAAAATTTCTTTAAAAAATTTAGAGAAAAATTTAAATTTCAAAATATAACTTGCGGCATGTGCCCCACTCAATATAACGTTCCTTTGCCCCTGATTGAGATGGATGAACAAATTAACGTTAACGAAAATAATTGTAATAGCTGCATGACATAGCTATTAAGTATAGAGTTGTAGATTGAAGGTACAGTTGTAATGTTGTTGTCTAAACCTAAGTTCTATGAGATTTGATAATATCACTTTTAGTTGAATATTTTATGTCGACTAGAGATGAGGTATCGCTGCTCTATTAGAGACTGCAAATATAAAGTAGCCTAGTAAACAAGTTTTGGCAGCGAAAAGTAGATTCGAATAAGAGTAAAAGTAAGTAACAAGAGAGATTATATGGTAGAAGATATCGATTATGAATTCTAAACTCCCTCGTGGAAGGAGATTGAGTGTTATTACTATCATAAAAGGGGGCATGCCAGGAAAAATTGTAAAAATTAATGGACAAAGCATCTTTAAAAAAAAAAAGAAGCAAAAAACCAATATACTTTAGATAAATGTAGGAAAATGGAAATCAATAAGAAAAAATAAAAAATCTTGTGGTGCACTAGAAACTTTTTTATATTATGTGTTCAAAGAGTGTTGCAAGATATAAGTGTATGACAAACTTTTGCAGGGAAACTCAATTTCGGCTATAATTAACACCAGTACTTATCACCTGCTTTATACATCCATTTATCATTCACAAGATTAGTCTTTAATTTTCAATATTTTAGCGTCTATTTGGCAAAAGTAGTAAGATATTTTTTCCAACCATGTTTACTACAATGTTTCTCTTATAAAGTTTAAACCAAAAAATGGTTCAAAACATAAAAAAGGTTCAAACCACTCGCACAAACGCCTCATTTTTTAAGTAATCTCTACAAAGTGAAAACTATTTCGATCTCCAATTTGTGCTTTTATTTATTTTTAAAAAATAATCCTGTGTTTCAGTTATTAAACAAACCCACCAGTATAATTTGTTAGTTGCAGCAAAATAAAGGTTTCAAACTTTAAATTTTTTTTTTTGGGTTAATTGACAAAGGCCATATATACTCTTGGAAAACATTAACAAACTAAACCGGACAAGTTTGTTGTTTGTGAAAGTTTTTCGGAACAACCTATAAATAAGCCTAAAACAAAATAATGAAAAATATTAGAAAAATCAACAACTAAAAAAATAAAAAGGGAGATGTTATGTTTACTGGAATTACCAATTATATGGAACTAGAAATTTTTTTGTTCTGCTTCCCTTCTTATTTTATATTTTTATTTTTTTTTCTTATTTGGGTTTAGTTAATATGGTTTGAAAAAAATTATTAACAGCAACGTATCTTCGTTTTGCTTCCGAAGACATGACTTTATTTGAAAAAAAAAATATATATATATATATATATATATCGTTTCGAACAAGCTCAAATTTTATTTTAATGAAATGTGTAATTAACGGGGTATTTTCTCAGCAAGGCTACATGGTCATCATTTCAGGAAGCTACAAAACACAAAGGTTTGAGTAAGTGTCCATCTTTTCATACAAGCAAAGGAACCAAAATTTAGCATCGATTTTTTTCTTTTGATTCTAAACTGTTTTACAAAGAGACATATTAGTATATGCGCGTGTGTTTGTGTGCATAGGATGGTTTTGTTTTCACACTCCAGTTTACTTTCCACATTTCCCTTTAAATTAAAATTTGTTATTACAAAAAGCCTCATACAATAAAATGATAAAAAAAAAAAGACGATTATGATAGACTAAATTATGTAATTAAATTTTATTGAAAAAAGAAACTAATAGTAGTTTTTTTTTCCTTCCCCGAACCCCACGTCATTAGATTCCCAAATTATAAACTATTACTATTTTAAAATCTACCGTAAAACTCTAATTCTGACCTTTCAATAACAATTCCAAAAAGTTTGTGGATGTCTATCAATTTTTTTTTTTGCTATTTATTGCATGACGATTTTTTCTTTTGCCTTTTTCTCCGTTTCGTGTTTCTATTTTTTGACCAATCATTTCATTTTTCAAGGCTAATTATTTCTTTTCTTTTTTTTTTTTACAAAGTTGGATTGATTTGTTTCCCTTTCATATTAATTCTTTTGTCATTTTTATTTACTTGTTAATTTTGGATTCCTTCCCCTTTTTTCGTGATATAAATTCTTTATTTATTAAAAAGTTCTCCAAGCCTAAAGCTTCAACGAAAAAGATAGATAATATTAAAGTAACGAATTAAAATAAAAGAATGGGTGTCAAAAGAAAAAAGAGTGGCCAAAAATTTGTACTCTTATAGAAATTACTAGGGTTAGTTTTGAAATGCTGCGAGAATGTAAAA
Source organism: Artocarpus heterophyllus (assembly GCA_025403435.1). Lineage (NCBI taxonomy): Eukaryota > Viridiplantae > Streptophyta > Magnoliopsida > Rosales > Moraceae > Artocarpus > Artocarpus heterophyllus. The sequence continues at coordinate 193,235 of JAJQZP010000445.1, forward strand.
TGTAAATTTAATAATTTCAAAACTATGCATAGAGTGTATAGGTTGGTGTGGATGGTAAAGAACGGTGCGTGAATAACCTAAAACTAGTAGTGATGATAATTCCAGTTTTTGTTTGCTTTCTTGTTTCTGTTTTCTTTACTTGTTGTAAAACTTTTTTCTTTTACTTTTGATAAATTTTATGCTTTTTTTTAAAAAAAAATCCCAGAGTGTTTGGCCAGAAACTAGATGTAGTTATTAGATTGATCATTAATTTTTAATTAACTTTCCAGATAAAAATATCAAGGTCCTCACTCTCATTACTGCTGAATTTGTTACCTTTATACCCTTCATGGCTAGCTATCAAGACACATCTCGTGACTTGTATAAAACACCCATTTATATTATAATCACAATCAAAAGTCTCTAAAGCCCTTAAAGAAATTAAACTTCTCCAAAAATAAGGAACGTACCATCATGTTTATAATCTTATAGTACTATTCTAATAGCTTTAGCACTAAAATCATTGGCCATCATAAAACTTCCAGCAACATGTAGGGCTTATAAGAATCAAACTAACCACTCCTTGTATTGAAACATATAAAACCAACATCTATAATTAAAAAGTAAATAAAAATTATTTATCTTTTTTTTTTTTTTGGTTGAAGCTTTAGGCATGAAGAACTTTTAAATAAATAAAGAAATTTTGCATCACGAAAAAAAAAAAGGATACGAAACCAACAACAAAAAAAGTAAATAAAAATGACAAATGAATTAATACGAAAGGGAAAAAAAATAATCCAACTTTGTAAAAAAAATGAAATAATTAGCCTCAAAAAATGAAATGACCACGAAACAGAGAAAAAGGCAAAAGAAAAAAATCGTCATGCAATAAATAGCAAAAAAAAAATTTGATAGACATCCACAAAATTTTTGGAATTGTTATTGAAAGGTGAGAATTATAGTTTTACCGTAGATTTCAAAAATAGTAATAGTTTGTAATTTGGGAATGTATTGACGTGGATTTGGGGAGAATGAAAAAAAACTACTATTAGTTTCTTTTTTCAATAAAATTTAATTACATAATTTAGTCTATCATAATCATCTTGTTTTATCATTTTATATGAGGCTCTTTTCTAATAACAAATTTTAATTTAAAGGGAAATGTGAAAAGTAAACAGAAGCGTGCAAACAAACCCTATGCACACTAACACACGCACATATACTATTCCATCTCTTTGTAAAACATTCTAAAATCAAAAGAAAAAAATCGATGCTCAATTTTGGTTCCTTTGCTTGTATATTGTAGCTTCCTGAAATGGTGACTATGTAGCCTTGCTGAGAAAATCCCCCATTAATTACAAATTTCATTAGAATAAATTTTCAGCTTGTTCAAATCTATTTTTTTTTAACTACAAGTCATATCTTCGGAAGCAAAACGAAGATAGGCTGTTGTTAATAATCCAAGTTTCAAACCATATTAACTAAACCCAAATAAGGAAAAAAATATAAAATATAAAATAAGACGGGAAGCAAAACAAGAAAATTTCTTGTTCTATATAATTTGTAATTCCAGAAAACACAACATCTCCCTTTTATTTTTTTTGTTGTCGATTTTTTTTATATTTTTCATTATTTTGTTTTATGCTTATTTATAGGTTGTTCGAGTAAACTTTAATAAACAACAAACTTGACCGGTTTAGTTTGGTAATGTTTTCCAAGAGTATATATGGCCCTTGTCAATTAACCCCAAAAAAAATCAAGTTTGAAACCTTTGTTTTACTGCAACTAACAAATTATGCTCGTGGGTTTGTTTGATTCCTGAAACAGCGAATTATTTTTTAAAATAAATAAAAGCATGAAGTGGAGATTGAAATAGCTTTCATTTTTTAGAAATCACCGAAAAAACTAAGCATCTATTTGTGAGAGTAGTTTGAACTATTTTTTATGTTTTGAACCATTTTTTGGTTTAAATTTTATAAAAGAAAACATTGTAATAAAAGTGGTTGGAAGCATTAAAAAAAAAAAAAAAAGGATCTAACCACTTTTGTTAAACAGACGCTAAAAATATTAAGAATTAAAGACTAATCTTTTGAACGATAAATGGATGTATAAAGCAGGTGATAAGTACTGGTGTTAATTATAGCCGGAATTGAGTTTGCTTGTAAAAGTTTGTCATTCACTTATATCTTGCCACCCCTTTTGAACACAAAATACATAGGCCATAGTTTCTAGGCGCCACAAGATATTTGATTTTTTTTTCTTAATTCCCATTTCCTTTTGTCAAAAGCAAAATTTTTTTTCCTTATAATTAAGTGCAAAAGGCATTAATAAATTAATGCACAACGGTCTTCATGTAATTATTTTATTAGTTTGTACAAAACCGTTGTAGTGTCACTGTTAAAATGCTTTGATCTTGATGATGTCGAACACATAGCTCAAGAAAAAGAAAAGAACAATGTATATGATATATAATTTGAACAGCTACGCAGCACCAATATTTCATATATCTACTTTTCTTTTTCCTTCCTTTTTTTTGAGTAATAATTTTTTTCATTAGTTAAGGACTACTTATTGGTTAATCACAACAATATTCTTACGGAAAATCTTAATAGATCCCTCGAGTTAAATAAAAGAAAGACTTCTTTAGACTTAAATATGATAGTAATCCCCTCAATACACACACACGCACACATATATATGATAGAAATCCTTCTCTTTTTAGTGCCCATTTTGCCATAGGTCTCGCATTTTGGCATGATTATAGTCTTGACCTTTGCACATAATCATGTCCAAGATAATGTATAAAACTTATGACAATTTAATAATATAAAGGCAGTTGTGGTTAAATAGTACTTGTAATGAAAGAGTAAAAGAAATGTTTAGTCATAAATGCTATATATGTATGATCAATATGTAAAGAAGCGTTGAAACTAAAATATTGTGGATTAATAAATCGAAATTACTACAACAAATATGTTGTAGGCATTTTTTTAACTCAATTTACAAAATAAAAAAAGTGTCCAAAATTATAATATCTATATGACGTCTAAGATCCTTTCTTTCTTTATCATTTCATCTTGAAACATTCTTATTTTTCTTCAAGTATATGTAGAATTTATAAGATGGCATATTGAGATATGTATTATTCTTTCCCTCCAAAAATGATTTAGGATGTCAAAAGCCCTCTTAGATTTCCGACTTTGTTTTACAAGACTTAGAGGAAAAATAAAGAATAAAATGTCACGGATTAAATAAATGAAAAAGGAGAAAAACAGAGGTTACTTTTTTTTTTTTCTCTTTTTCCCCCCCCCCTTTTTTTTTAACGAGAGAAGAAGAAAAAATTTGTAGGTCCAAAGTATTCTCTTCTTCCTCTGAGCGGGCAGGAGATATATCTAATTATTGATAAATATTTGTACTTTGAAAAGTTCTCACAAGGCCATATACTTTAAAAACCTCCATGTGGAGTCCATGTGGAGAATTATTATCATTTTCTCTTTCTCTATCCCTGCTTCTTCTCCTAGGGAAAAAGCCAATCTCAATGCCCTAAATTTCCTCTTCGTATGGGACCCATTTGCCCACTCATGAGCATGTTTTCCGGATCCTGCCAATTCCCTTCTTTTTCTCTTACCTCCAAGATCAACCATCTTTTTTTTTTCTTTTGGATATTTATCTTTTTATAACCTCTATTTTAAGTTAATTTAAAATCTATACCTTTAATTTTTGATCTCATCGAATATATACATTTAGATTAGATTTAATACATAAATTTATACCTCACTTCAATCAATAGTTAATTTTAACATTTAAAATGACTAAATAATCCTTAAGTAAAATACAAAAAAAAATAAAATTTTTAAAAAATAAAAACATACAAAATACCTATTTTTGAGGGTATTCTAGACATTTTTGAAGTAGAAAATCTTAGTATAATTTTTTTTTAAAACGTGTAAAGCTCTCTTATTTTTCAATTTGAAGGTATTTTTGGTAATTTCTTAGATTCATTTTGAATATTGATTAGGAAGAGATATAAATTTGTGTATTAAATCTAATTTGAACTTATAAATTCAATGAAATCTAAAACCAAAAATATAATGTTTGAATAAACCTAAAATATATAATATAAGAGGTAAATAACCCTTTTCTTTTTCGATCTTCTCCTTTTCTTTTTATTTTTCTTTTTTTGAAATAACTAAAACAAATATTTTCTTAGGGAACAAAAGCAAATCTTCCTACACCGTAGCAAAACTAAAACCCACATTTCTACCATTTCTTTCTACTTCAATGAAGGCCTCATTAATTTAGCCGTACGTACTGATGATTCTACTCCTCTCTCTCTCTCTCTCTCTCTCTCTTGCTTTTTTTTCTTTCCCCTGCCAAAACCAAAACCAAAATGCTATCTATGATTGAGTTTCCAACTACTAATATACAATAATTTAGAAAAACCCTTTTCATTCTAGGAGGTTATAACTATGTTACTTATAAAATTATAGACCTCAGTCTAGTAATAATGTACTTTTTAAACAGAGTTATACAGTATTGTTGGCAATGGATTTATAACCTTACATGGTTCAATAATTCATCGAACAAGACTAGTAGGTTCAGTTATTCATTTGTATTCATGTACATACACTTACATATATATAAATGTTGTATTTTTTTTTTTAACAATGTAATATGTGCATAGAGGAAAAGCTAAACTCAATTACATCTACCTATCAAGTGTTTGAGTTATTTTTCTAGCAGGTCACAACTATTCTTGCTATTTTTTTGTTAGTCTGATGAAGCATCGGTTTAATGTGGCAAGGATACCTTATCAATAACATGAACTATTTAAACTATTAGCTGAAAGGAGTTTTTTTTTTTTTTTTTTTTTTTTTTTTTTTTTTTTTGGGGGGGGGGGGGGGGGGGGGTGGGGTGGGAGGGAGGGAAGGGAAATAATTGAAGCACAAATATTACACCATGATATTCAACCACTTTTTCCTTTAACAATAATGACTGATTAGTTATATGAAAGCGTCAATACTGTTTCCTTCTCTTATTACATTCGGTATTAAAGACCTAGATGTAAATGTAAACTCTGGGGTCACAGAAAAACCGTTATATATATATTTTAGTGTTATTTAGAACTATCTACTTTTAGTTAAAATAAGAAACAATGTCTCACACATTTGATATGACGACGAAATTGAAAGAATCTTGCTTTGATTGGTTTTTAAAAAATACTTTATATATAATATATTTGATTAACCATAAATATATGGTAAAATAGCCTCTCTTTTTTTTCTTTTTTTTTTTAATTTTTCCCACACACACACTTTGGATGGGGCGTGAGAGCCACTTCAACTATAAAGATTTTCGGGCATATTTTACTAATGGTCACAAAAACCATCATTTCGTAATATGCATGAGTCAGAACAACGAGTTCATGAAATGCTTTTTCACGCAGGCCCCAACTCCTCTATCTCTTCCATATCCTGAATTAGAAATATTTTTTTAAACAGAAAAAAACTTCTTTAGACTTGTCACATTGCTTTGTCATGTGGGCGTGGGAAAAAATCGAGTTTTAGAAAAATTATGTTATACATAAAATGCACACTGGGGTTTGACAATTCTTGTACTGCAAAATCCTTGTATTCTTTCTTCCACCACCCCTGGCTAACTTCTTTCCTCATCACAGAGGGGCCACAGAAGGATTCATGGAGTGTCAATTAATAAGTGAGACTTTTTTGTTTGTATTCATAACAAGTTACAATTGTTATGTTTTGCATAACTTTAATAAAATTACGGTGTCCCTTATTTATTTCCTTTTATTTCTCTCCAATAATATTAGACTACATTAATCTAGAGATATTAAAATATTATTTATATTTTAATTGAATTGTCACCACAGTGTTAAAAGAAGGTACCGAATTCCATCGTACACACAAATTTTATTATCAACCTTTCTAGGTTTTTAGCTGGTGGGCCAGGGAAACCCATGTGCCTGCATGTGCTGCGTCTTTCTCTCAAAGGCCCACCACTACCTCTCACTCCTCTCTCCTTTAATCTCATATATTGAGTTTCTGCGCATTCTTCTTTTTCTCATTCTTCTTAATTTCTCCCTCTCTCTCTCATACACAAACACATATTCTGATACATACACGTTTCTTGGATCTGTGGAACTACTTCACTGTGCAAGAATTGTCTCCTCATATACTATTTCTAATCATGTTATTTCTTCTCACGAAATAGAGGAATTTGAATAATTAATAGGCAGGTACGTACAATTGATTACCTAATTAAATATGAATTTTGTTACTCTTTTTTTCATAAAACCTAGATGAGCTAATCCTTTTTTCTTTTTTATTTCCTTGTAGAATGCCGGATTTTATCCAACTTAAGCAGGAATTCCTCAAGAAATGGATAAAGGGTCTCCAAATATGCAGGTCTTCAAGCAAGAATATGGGGATTTTGGAGAGAAAAAACGCCATAAAGCATTCTGCAGACTTAGCCATGGCTTTTGCAAGAAAAGGTAAGACTTCGTGGAGTCGAGCCGTTATCGTCAAATTAGCCTCTCAACACAACAACAACAACAATAATAAATATGACATGACAACGATCAAGAAAGCCTCTAAACAAAGAATATTGTTTCAGAGCAAGAAGATAATGAAGAGAAGCCAAAAAGTCCACAAAAGAGCGTTGAGGAATAAAAGTAATTGGTCTCGAAAGGCCGTCCTTCATCCGAATTCTATGGCGAAAAGATTGGTTCAGAAAAGAACACAAGTCTTGAAAGGTCTTGTACCTGGCGGTGATCAGTGTCTTGACGAAGTCACTTTGATGAGAGAAACCCTAGATTACATAATATCTCTGCGAGCTCAGATTGATGTAATGCGGTGTCTTGCTGGTGCCACTACTGAGCTTGTTAATGGCAAGTAAGATTATAATGGCGGTTTACTTTTAGTCTTTATAAAAAGAGAAAAAAAAAAGAAAAAAAATCTTTTTTTTTTTTAAATATCCCTTTATTTTGTTTATTTTTGCAAGACTAGATAATATGAAGGAGCAAAGAGGCTGCGTATAGTTTAAGGCAATGTACAGAGACATGAAATCATGATTAGTAAGTCAAATGAAAAGCTATCAACAACTATTCGCACCAAGCTTTGCAAAACATATCCTCCACGTGTAATGCTTATTTAATTGTTTAGTCCTTGTATAATTCTTCTTATCTTTTCTGCTTTTTTTTTTTTTTGGTTACAAGTATAAATATTCTTCTGTTCTCAGTCCAGCTAACATCGATCAGAAGCTTTTTTTTTTTTTTTAATTTTCAAATATGAAGTTGAAAAAGCTCAAAAAAAGGGGGAGAAAAATCGCATTAGCACTAGCGTGCGTGTGTGTGTGTGTGTGTGTGTGTGTGGGAGAGAGAGAGAAAGAGAGAGAGAGAGAGAGAGAGAGAGAGAGTGGAACCATGTATTCTTTTAATTTGAGTCAAAAAGTTTATACCAACAAAGGTATTGCTTATCTGTCTTAACTCTTCGCTACTACTTCTTTTAGCTAGACAACTGATCAGATGGGTTTAGTGAATTATGGCGGACGGCAAGAAATATTATGCGCAAAAGAGAGAACGTTGGTGTACTTCACCTATATAACACAAGGGAAAACTGCACTCACCTGTGTGCAATCTTGGATCTGACCAGGTCGCACAATAGTTAATATATGTTTATGATAGGAAGAGAGAACAAAAGTGCTTCTAATGACCCTTACAATCTGGGCTCAAATATGTGTGTGTATATGTAGATATATTACATAATGCACGCATAGATACACACATGTTATGTACATTTATATATACATGTTTATGTGTAGAAATATTGCTGGTATTTTTTTAGAATAGAAGACTAGTGTTGGCATACCTCCTAACAATTTAAGCTTATGCGATCAATTGGTAAACTATCATGATATCAAAGTAGGAGGTCTTCAGTACTAACTTTTGTAATCACACTCTTTATTTCCTTTAAAATTTTCATCACATGTTGTGTCCTTAATTTATGTTTTAGATTTCTAGTTGTATTGAGCTATTAACCCACACGTTTGTCCATTATTACCAACACAATGCGATGGATTGGAAACTTATCCAATATGCTTATGGTACATAAGTACTCTACCTTTTGTAATTAATTGGAATTTCACCACTGTCACCATTGTTATATTTCTGTTGAAGAACAAGCGGATAGACTTGAGTCTAAAACTTATGGTAAGGGCATCTGTCTACAACTTTGATAATTAATCGATTACTTGGGAAAATGTTGATCTCGCTATATATAATGTTATTTGGGGACAAAATATTTATAATTGTTTTTATTAAAACCTTAGTTAGACCTCAATGCTAAATGTGGACGTATATGCCACCAGACTAATTGCCTAAAGCTATGATATATATCGATTTCTCCTTGTGTATATATATCATCATTATCTATATATGGGCGTGTGTGTGAATTTATATATAGGGATATTATCATTTTAGTACCTTGTGTTTTAGAAAACATTATATTGATATCTTGCTACTTAAAAAATATCAAAACGGCACCCTATAGTTTTTAAAAATATTATTTAATATCCTGACTTTGTGTTTTTTAATGTGAAATTTTTTTATCCTTTTATTAATGAATCTCAAATTAATTTCGTAAAACTATAATAAAAAAAATCAAAATAAAAGATTAAACAAAACTCTTAAAAAAGCATATTTATGGACTTATTCATTTTTTTGACATTATTTGTTGTCAAGTTTTTTTATACTCTTCACAAAATAATTTAGAGTTCATTAACAAAAGAGTAAGTTTGAAATTTCATGACACAAAACAAGGATTTAAGGTACCAAAATTATATTTTTGAAAACTACCACTGCAAGAAAAACTACATTTAACGATATGTTATTTACGGCATGTAGTTTTTGAATGTCGTTGAAAAGTACATACAACGACATTTCTAACAAATATGCCATTAATAACATTTGAAACAATAATTAACGACTTCTATATAGACGCTGTATTAAAAGTCTTCTTTTAACGACAATAGTTTAGTGTCATTAAATTATTTTACGACAAGTAGGAGATATCGTCAAAGCCTTGGAGATTCTACGACACCCCTTATAGACGACATTGGTCAATATGTCGTCTATAAGGGTTGTCATAGAATCTCCAAGGCTTTGACGACATCTCTTACTTGTCGTTAAATAATTTAACGACAACAAACTATTGTCATTAAAAGGAGACCCTTAATACAACATCTAAATAGATGTTAATTATTGTTTCAAATGTCGTTAATGACATATTTATTAGAGATGTCGTTGTATGTATTTTTCAACGACATTCAAAAATTACATGTCGAAAATAACATGTCCTTAAATGTTGTTTTTCTTGTAGTATACGGAGTATTGTTTTGATATTTTGCAAACAACAGGGTACCAATATGATATTTCTTTAATATACTGGTGCCAAAATGATAAAAACCCGTATATATATCTAGCTAGTGATCAGTCGGCTAGCAAACTGTTGATCGGGATTCAACATGATGTGATGATATCTCAATTTGCAACTCCATTTAAGTTGATGGATGGGAAAGGCCGTGATATATATATATATAAGGATGAATATGGAATCTCAAGTGTTTTGACATGGACAACACAATGGTCGTCCATGCTAGCATGTTCACAGAAACATATACAGTGCTATAAAGCAGTTAGCAGTTGGACAAATCATAAAAGAGGTTTAGAAGGTTTTGGAATTAAAGAGCTTTTTACGTGCTAAAGATGGATAGAAGACAACCGCTTTTTGTTGTTTAGACATGATTAATATCGGTGTAGTTATCAGTTACTAACGTTTAATGTTTTGTTACGTATAAAAAATTTTGCTCTATACGGACAATTGACTATTTATCTAACTGCGCGTTTTCCGGGGAGAAAAAAAGTTGGCCATATAAGTTGAATAATATATGGTGGGGATATTAGAGAAGAAGAATAGATAATGGTATTTCAAAATCAAAATATCCTTTTTCTAAAAAAATAGGGGGTCCCATTTGGAGTTTCACGCAAGTCTTTTGAGTTTTTGTACTTTTTGTGTGTGTTAGTTAATAATTATGTGTGTTAAAAATGATCAAATTATAAAATGTGGCCCTTTTTTGTCATAAATTGGAAATAAACGTAAGTCCTCAGTATTGAAGGGCAACGCAAATGCGTACCAACTAAATTACCGGCTGTTTGGCTAAGTGGTTACAATCCGGAGGACATACTTAAGAATAAGAGTTTCTCATGAAATTTTTGTGACCGCAGGCATTTATTTGTCTAGGTTTTTTTTTTTTTTTTTTGAGGGAATTCGTCTAGCGTTTTTATAGCATTCTTTAAGCAAGTTCTTGACTTCTTTGGAGACGGAAATATTTTAGATTTTCAAGTCAATTCCCAATTATATTTTACTAGCAGTGACAAGATTTTGACTTAAATGATTATGCCTTCATTTTTTATGGATAAAATAATGTCGAATCAACCATATTATTTTATATCCTTTAAATATTTAAAAGCTTATTTTTCATGTTTATTAATTAAATGATATGGCAAAATTTGCTTGGTTAGACGTCAATTAAAACATTAAAAATTAGACAAATGATTTGAATCTATTTTTTCTTATGATCCTGTCATTCATTGTTGTTGGCAGAATTACAGTGAAGTATTGAAATCTGGCTAGTAGCTAGGTATCAGAATGGAAATAATCATCACTGGTTTTCTGTTCAATTGGATTTCATAATGTGGAGACGCATGAATCCTGGTATCATAGTCTATGAGTACTGAAAGGACAAAAAATAAAAATAAAAATAAAAAGTAAAAAACTCACTGCACACTGTTTACTTGCTAGTGCTAGGTAGTTTCTCCTTTCGGTGTATAACTTAGTAACTGCTTCAACAAAGTGTAAGAAATTGATTTAAAAAAAAAATGAAAGAGAACAATGTAAGCAAAGTACTATGGTCCGTTTGTTTCGATAGTCGAATCACGATTTGAATCATTTTGCTACAGTATTTTCTCTCACAAAAATTTTAATCTTTATTTAAATACTCTATTTAAATACTCAAACTAAACAGGCCTTATATATATTGTATGGTCTTTGGAGGAGCTTCTTCCACTACGCGGGAAGTTAGAACCAAAAGCATGCGTGTTGGAGCAGAAAAAAAAGAACAAAAAAGGAAAAGGGCAGGATATTTCATGGCCAACGCAAAGCACTGAAACAACATGGGCCTAATTTGGGCCCCCATAACTAATCGTACATCCCCCCTGCCCTAGCCCAATTTGACTTACCAGCAGGGGTTTGTGCAGCCCAAAAAAATTTTGATGGATATTTTTCGATTTTTCACCACAAGACACGCAGGAATAGGGAAAACAGAACGAGAGAAATAACATATTTTTAAAATTTTTTAAAAGTAAATAATAGGTTTTGTAAATATTTGTAACAAATAGCAGATTTAGAATAACCTATTTCAATTGATTTCCATCAGATTTAAAAGCATTGTGCATAGCCTTCTGTGTAGTAGTATTTATACGAGGCCGTTTGGTATTGTTTTCAAAACATATGAAAATATTTTTATTTTAAAAAATAAGAATTTTTTTAGAATTGTACTGAGAAGGTTTTTAAAATTTTTTTCTTGAAAGCGTGCGAAAATATTTTTAAAAATTCTAAGAACAAAAACAAACAGGTACCAAATCTTCAATGCCACTTTAGAGTAGTATGGCAAGAATTTTTCCATTCAAATAAGCAAATTTCACCACTTCTCTGTAAATCACCAATGATAAATGGTACCTGGTAATTGAATTAATCTAGTAGATTAACATCAACAATCTACCAGATTAAGTTTATCAACAAAGATCACAGTTTGCCGATTTAATTTACATTAGTAATATACCAAATTAATTCCCAAAATGAACACAGGTTATACTGGCACTAGTTACGGGAATAATCTTGAAGATTGACACCAACAATCTACCAAATTACTTCCCATAATCAACCGGAAAACACCAAATTACTAAAATAATAACAGGCAAAATTCCATACCAGATACCAAATACAAAAGACATGCAAAAAATCTACACCAAAACACCATAACATCACCCAAAAAAAAATGAATAAATATATTTATATATATATATAAGAACATATAAAACAACTTTCACATCCACAATTACAAAAAGAAAAAAGAAAAAAAAATCTGAAATCCATGTTAAAAAAAAAAATCATTTGAGGTCTTAATGTCATAGGTGCAACACAATTTTATTTGTCCCTTGCCAAAAGGATTCAAATCCTTGGTCTAAATTTTTCTATCTCACACCATGTTCCCATCACACAAACGGCACCAACTTGGCCTTTCACGGGAACCATGTGTCTGAACTGGCCTATAAAAACAGGTACGGTCAAGTCAATGAATATCATCCATGTCATTTAAAAAAAAGAAAAGAAAAGAAAAGACTTTTAACCGAGTTTTACGTCAATCAAATATTAAAGTCTAATTTTATTCTACTCTCTCTCTTTCTAGTGTTTCTCTTTTTTTTTGGGACTTCTCTCTTTCGTTTCCATCAAGGCGACCAGAGAAGAAAAAAACCAAAATTAGGGGGAAAAAAAGAGCCAATGCAAAAGGAAGAAAAAAGGAAAATCCCTCGTGACAACAGCCCATAAAGAAAATGACTCAAGCAAACTTCGAAGGAAGCTAAAGGGCCTTCCCCTTGATCACAAGACTGGACCTCAAGACCCACCCTTGTTGCAGAAACTCAAGCTCAAAGGAGATGGTGCCTCTTTTCACCACTTGCAATCCTCTTCAAGATAATTTCTTCTCGATAAATTGCAAAAATAAATTGTAAACTTGTTACATAATGAAAACACATGTCGAGGAGAATAACAAGACAAAAGAGAGTTCTTGTAAAAAAAAAAAAAAAAAAAGCCAAGAAGAAGATTAAAAAAGAGAGAGAAAAGAATTAAAAAATGGTAAAGGTGGGATTGACCCATAACCTAAAAAAAGAGGAAACAAATCTTAACGAGTGACTGGAAAATTTTTTCTTCACGAGGACATTAACGTTTACCGTTTATTAGATGACAGTCCAATTAATATATTTCTTAGATGAAGTGGACTAAAGGCTCGTTTTGTTTGAGTATTTAAATAGAGTATTTGAATGAAGATTTAAATTTTTGAGAGAAAAAATACTGTAACAAAATAATTCAAACAGTGATTCAAACCACGAAACAAACATGCTTTAAAAGTATTGCTTGGACATAATTTGGGATGTAATTTTAGACAGAGGATTTCAGTCTTTGCGAAACCTCAAGAGTCACAACTTGCCTATATGACAAAGGCAGTTGTCATATAGTAACGGAACTTCTACAATAAATTGGATTAAATCAATTTATACCAAAAAGAACCAAATGTACAACCTTAGTTTGCGCTAAAGATGCCGTTAGTTTTGAAACATTAAGCGAAACTCTCAAGAACATGCAAGTTATACTTCAAATCCGTAGTAGAATGCATAGAGTAATCCAGCTAGAATATAATATGAAACAAGCATACCTTTGGTAATTTTTTATTTTTATACTAAGCATATTATAGCTCTTAGTGTATATGTAATTTCAAATGGAGCACTTGGAACTGTATCAGCCACATGTCCAATACATATTACTTATTTTCCCATTTGCAGCAGCAAAATGAAGTGTACCTCGGCTCTTGTAAACCTAATAGAAAGAAGAGAAAAAGAACAATAATGAAATAATAATGAAAAGAATTACAAAAGGAAGTGTATACCGCTCAGATAGTTGGCTCTTGCTACCCAATAGAAACAAGAGAAAAGGATCTAAAATTATAAGCTAAATGAATTGATTTTTAGTAAATAAATTAGTGAGAATGGACAAATAATATTGAAAAATAAAGGTTCATTGCTTTGGGGGCCCCAGATCTTTTTAAAAAGATAAATTAATCCTTGTTTTAGTTGAAATGGATCTAACCTTTTAGGTGCAAAAAGAGTAAACTAACGTTCTTTTAAAAAATTTAAGTTATCTTTGGTTTATGCATTCTTTAAACTCAATATATTTAAATTTAGATTCGAGCATCAAGAATCCTTCGGATACATATTTGTTTTTTTTAAAATTCGAATCATTTGAGTATCAAGAATCCAAGTTTTTAGAATTCCCATCCCCTTAAACTTTTGATACTTGAATGTCTTTGCTACAGTAAAAATTATAATTTTCTCTGCTATATTTAAGGGAAAAAATCACAACTTCTTCATTTGATATCCTATTGAGATGATTCTTTTTTTACTGTATTCCTAATAAAAAGAGGGATAAATCAAGATTCATTTTGCATATTTTTTAAGATCATTAACATTAAAATTTTATTAATAAATTAAAAACTCCAAACATAAATTTTAATTTTATTCCATACTCAGATGAAAACTAAAGTGCACGTCCAAACGTCAATTCGAATAACAATTCAAATCACAAACTCATCCTAATTTAAATCACACTAATTTAAATTAAATCACTAATTTAAATACATTTATCAAACGAACCCTTAGTGTTTCAAGTCACGTGTGAAGCACATGACTATAAATAACTAGGAAAAGACAAATACCCCTAAATGAATCAACAAAATTTTAGAAAAAAAAAAACAAAATTTATTGAAAAAGGAAAAAATAGAAAATAAAAATAATAACCAAAATTTTTCTCCAAAAAAAAAAAAAAACATATCTATTGATGATAGTGGGAGATTTTGATGAAAAGGCCAAAAAAAAAATTTAAATTGGACAAAAGATCTCTTTTTTTTTTTGAATAAAAAATACACGCCATGCCCCCTCCAGCCTCTCTCAATCTCCCCTTCGACCTCCCTACTTCTCACCGCCCTCTCTTTGAAGGTCCGATCTTCGTCCCACCAGGGAGAACCATGACAGCACCACCATCGCATTTAAGCTTGCTCTGACAGTTTCGTGGCTTCATAAGCCACAAGCGCTGCCCCTATGTTGAGGGGGGAATCTTGGGGTAAAGAAATGAGAGGAAAGGAAGGCGCCGATGTTGGGGAAGATCTTTGAGAGTGAGTTTCACTGGAAACCATTGGCGAATGGCCATTACACAGAGGTACAGTATGAATTTATTTTTTCTTATTTTGGGTATTTAATTTTATCATTCTCTTTTTCTTGAATGTTGGGTCAGATTCTAATTCATGATATTTTTCATCATTCTGAGTTTAATTATGGGGATAATTTTGTCCTGGGTTTGTTAATTATTGTGACAGAACCTGAAATTGAGGATGGTTTTTGTTTGGAATTGTTCATTTTTGTAATGGAATCTAAAATTATGGGACGATTTTTGTTTGAGTTTGCTAATTTTTGTTTGGGTTTTCCAATTTTTGTTAGAGGATGATTTTGAGGATGAATTTGAACTTGCTGGCTCCAGGTTTTATTGTTGTTTTTGGCTTTTTGGGCTCGCGAGGGAGGGGAAGCGGCGGCGGTGATCCTTTGTGGTGGTCTACACAGGGGTGAGGGACATAGGAGGAGGAGGTGGTGACGACTAAGCAGATGCGGGAAAGGTTTTCTTGTAGGCCCCAAAATTTTTTTTTGGAATTTTTCTTACCTTCTAAAGTAAAATTGCTGAAAGAAAAGCCCTCCAAAACGGGGTTGTATGCACCTCATTAGACTTGAAACAATGTCTTTTTAAACGAATATTAGTTAGTTTAGTCCTTTTTGCGCTTAAAACGATAGATTAAACCTAGTCTAGCTAAAAAAAGAAAGAATGGGGTCCAAATCACCTCTTTTTAAAAAAGCTGAGGATTTTTTGAGTAATTTACTCAAAAAATCTCAACTAAACTAGCATCCTAAAGTATACTTATCAGGTATCAAGCCCATTATTCCTTTGATTAAAGATAAAGAAAAAAAAATACAAGTAACTATTAAAGGAGAAAATTGCAAACAAACAAGAAACAATCCAAAGAACTTAAAACAAAAGAAACCTAAAAAAAGTAGTCTTTCCCATTATACAGAGTCATTACTCACATCATGGAAGAGAACTACAAATATGCCTCAACAAAAACCTTTTGACCAAAATCCAAGGGGAAAAATCAGAAGAGAAAAAAAAAAAGAAGCACATTTATTATCTCAAGAATAAGTTATTTAGAAAATATGGTAGCTAGGAAGACTAATTATGTCACGACGGACTGCTGAGTGTAGAAATCAGGAGTAGTCGGTCACCATTTTAAGGCATTTGCGTGGATCTCATGAACAACAAGTCTATCTATATATTAATTACCTCTACAGAGAGCAGCCCCAATATACAAGGGGCGGAAGCCACACTTTGAGCACTTCTTCTACAGTTAGGTTGAGGACTACAATCCAAGTGCTTTTTGAGAGACAATCTAAATTTTTTAAAGTATTTTAGTGTGTGTTGTTAAAATGATTTTGTATTTTTTTCTTTGGTGTTGTAAATAATTTTCTTTCAAATTACTTTTGTGCGTGATATTCTTTAAATTAAAAAAATTCAAATGTTTATAAAATTTTTCATTTTTCTCGACACTCAAAGCCTTAACCTGAAGGAGGAATCAACTGTGCTTTAATAGTGTTACATATTCCGTTTATTATTTTAGTATATATAACATATAAACTATTCAGATTGATTCATTTTAGGCCTAGACAAAAATTGGTCCAACGTCCATATTGGACCCTGATTTTGGGCCAAGTATATAACTAGCCCATGACCTTAAAAGCCCATAAAACTTGGCCATGTTTTCAAAGGCCCAACCAAGCCCAAATCATTTTAGATCACAAGTGATGGGTTTGTAACACCCGTCGATTTTCATGTAACAGATTATGTCATATTAGTGACGACATTAAGTATTTTTCCCTATTGATTTATGATATTATTATCACTGACTATTTTATTTTAAGTGTTATAATAAGTGACGATCACGTAGAATTGATGTGCTCAAGTGTTCATGTTATTTACGATGTATGTTAATTATAATTTTTGCAATAAATTAATGTTTTGTTAAACTTTAGTGTGTACGGCAGTTCGGCATGCCAAACCTTCAAGTTCGGCAGGCTGAAATGGTCCTCATGGATTGGCAAGCCGATGGAATATCATCGGCAGGCCGGACTTCATGGAATCGGCAGGCCGAAGTGAGACATCGGCAAACCGATGATAGCTGACAAACAGTCAGCAGAAATCTCCTAAAGTTGTGACGATGATGATTGGTTGTGATTGGATAATGATTGTTGATTGATTGGCATATGTTTTGGATTAATTTCCTCATTTTGGGTAATAAAACATTTGACTTTTGATTGATTGGAATTAATTGATGAAGTTTCCTCCTTTGAAAAGGTGAAATATGGTAAGAGAATCATATCAATTTAACTTTTCCTAATTCCTCTCCATTCCACGTGAATTGCCTCAATTTTAGTCAGAAAATTTCTGACATAATAGAGAGTATTGAACCCCCTTTACGTTACCCTCAATTACGTTATTTTTTTTCTCTCTTTCTATTACACTCTCTCTCTCTCACTCTCTCTATTTTCTCAAAAACACTCCCTCTCTTTCCTCACGTTATTCTTCTCTCCTTTTTCTCCTTATTTTTCCTAAGAATATTTGTTAGAAATATTGAAATGTTGTTGGGGTAAATTCAAGGAAGCTTGGGAAAATTTGTTTAAGGTAAGGACTCTTTCTTTTGGTGTTCCTGAAATGTATATTTTTCTCTTTAATCCGACTGCTATAACTTTATCTAGGAATTTTTGTTTGCTCAAAATTTTAATATGATGTTCATATATGTGTTATGTAATTTTCCTCCAAGTTCACGTTATTTTGGTTTTTCTACATTAAGATATGAATTTTCTACTCTTTGTCACTCACAGTAAATGTTGTTGTTTGATTATGTCGCTAAAAAAAAATGTGGTTTTAGTTCAAGGGACAAATGTGCTTTGATTTTTACAAAATTTGGCATATATGTTCATGTATATTTTAAGTTATAAACTGGAAAGTTTGGTGATGATTCGATAAAAATTTTATGTGTTATTAAATTTTCATTAAGACTAGGTTTAGAAACTGCTCTAACAGTGAAATTGTTGGACTTTTTGTTGTGTGATGAATTTTGTATGATTAAATGATTATATTGGTGATGAGAATTTTTGTGGTACTGTAATGAATGATAATTTGTTGATATGTAAACCTTAGGGGTCATAGTGATTTTATTTTAAATATTGGAAAATGAAAAATGTATGCAACTCGCTGCCTATATGTTGAAGGTTATTTTGTTCACATCTTTCACCGCATGGTTTGGATTGTATGGAATTTATTTAAAGGTGATTTTTGGAAGAGAACTACAAATATGCCTCAACAAAAACCTTTTGACCAAAATCCAAGGGGAAAAATCAGAAGGGAAAAAAAAAAAGCACATTTATTATCTTAAGAATAAGTTATTTAGAAAATATGGTAGCTAGGAAGACTAATTATGTCACGACGAACTGCTGAGTGTAGAAATCAGGAGTAGTCGGTCACCATTTTAAGGCATTTGCATGGATCTCATGAACAACAAGTCTATCTATAGATTAATTACCTCTACAAAGAGCAGCCCCAATGTACAAGGGCGGAAGCCACTCTTTGAGCACTTCTCCTACAGTTACAATCCAAGTGCTTTTTGAGAGGCAATCTAAATTTTTTAAAGTATTTTAGTGTGTGTTGTTAAAATTATTTTGTATTTTTTTCTTTGGTGTTGTAAATAATTTTCTTTCAAATTATTTTTGTGCGTGATATTCTTTAAATTAAAAAAATTCAAATGTTTATAAAAATTTTTGTTTTTCCCTGACACTCAAACCCTTAACCCCAAGGAGGAATCAACTGTGCTTTAATAGTGTTACATATTCCGTTTATTATTTTAGTATATATAACATATAAAGTATTCAGATTGATTCATTTTAGGCCTAGACAAAGATTGGTCCAATGTCCATATTGGACCCTCATTTTGGGCCAAGTATATAACTAGCCCATGACCTTAAAAGCCCATAAAACTTGGCCATGTTTTCAAAGGCCCAACCAAGCCCAAATCATTTTAGATCACAAGTGTTGGGTTTGGCCCAATTTGATCCAATTTGATTATGCAAATAAAAAAATTTATAAAAAAATTTTAAAAACAATATATTACTTTTTCATACGTGTTCTCTATATGTGTCCAGCACAGTACACTTTCTATCTCTATAAATCCCATTACTGTGTATTGAAGCTCATTTTAGTGAGCTACTTCTCTCTTTAGTTTTCTAAATTCTCTTCATTCTCTCAAGATTTTTTTTTTCTCTCTATAAAATATTTCTAGATCTCCATTGATTTTCCTCAACCATCACTTAGATTATCCATCAATCTTCAAAACCACCTTCAAATCTCAAAAAATCACTGTCAAATCTTCCACATTCTTCTTTCTTTCTTTCTTTCTTTCTTCGTTTCTTCTTTTTGTCAAATCTCTCTTCTTTTCATTTTCTTTCAAAATACCAATGCTTGAAAAAATATTTCCCATCTCTTTCTCAAAGGACTCTCAAGAAAAAAAATACGAGTCTAGAGTATTCAGACTTTGGGTTCTCATATGATTTAGCTTTCCCAACGATGTTAGGATGTGAACCAAGGGTAAAATATGTCCGAGGGATTTCGAGCAAAACACTGACCTTTTAGGTACGGGTAATAGTCGTAGTGTGATGAGAATAAGAGCTCATTCTATTGAATCAAGATGCAACAAATGCGTTCAATAGATTGTAAAAAAGTCGTAGTGTCCCTCTATTGGATATGAGTCAACTAACAAAGAGGAGAAGATCCAACTTTGCAAGGATGGACTTTCAAAATAAAATTTATATGATCTTCAAGCTTCCCTAAAAAACATCCTAGTGGATATATCCATGGTGCGATTGTTAAACTCTGGCTCAAATTCCATGTAGAGAGACAAAGCCTTGTGATTCTAGCGAAAAACGACTATTTTTGCCAATTTATAAGCAAAATGGATGGGAAGTGAATTCTCCATCTATAGAGATCGTTAACAACACTTGTAAATATTTTTCTTTGGTGTGTTTCTTTTTAATTAAAAAATTGTTGAAAATTTAGAGAATTTATTTTGAGTTTCTAATGAAAAATCATTAGAATGGTTGCTTTATGGAGACTCTCTCAAAACGCATTCTGATGAACATAAGCTTTTAAAGGCAGTTTATTCATTCTTGAATAAATTTTCAGCACAAAAAAAAAATTGTTTGATTTAGTGTTTTGAATCATCACAGTAAATGTTAAATAATTATGTCTGTTTTTATTTTATTGTTTTCTTTTAAACATATTATTTGGTTAGATGTCACGTGCATTTCTATAGTGAAATTTTCAGATCTTGTTTGATTTTTCTAGATTTGTTTTGTGTTTTTCTAAAGTTCTACAGTATGCCAACTTTTGCTTTTGTCATTTATAGATTTCTAGATTTGGTTTTGTTTTGTCAAAAACTCTACAGTGTTCTTTGTCGGTTTTTGTCTTTTTCTAACAAAATCTTATCTTATCTTTTTCCCACTTGTGATTTTTTTTTTTTTTTTTTTTGAGATTTGTAGGTAACCTTTCATCGCTTACCTGTCCTAACTTTTTAGTCCTTGTACATTCCCAACTTCTTTAAGATCAATTCTAAGAGTCAAAGTTAGATAGAGCATGCATAAAAAACCAAAAAAATCAAATAGTCAAAAAAAAAAAAAAGAGAGAAAGAGTCAACCAATTATAGAACGAATCATGTTTTCCTCTCACTCATCTAGGAAAATCAAAATTGTCCATGACTTCTATGGATCAAGTTCTAATAAAGATAAAATATACCTAGAAACTGCAGAAAACTTAGGAAAAGTTTTAGCACATAGAAAGATTAACCTAGTGTATGGAGGGGTAGCTTAGGTTTGATGGGTATAATAGCTACAACGGCTCAGTCTACTAGTACACACGCCTTAGGGATTATCCTTGACGTTCTAGCTGAGAGCGATCGTTGTGGGAAGACCATACGTAAGGAAAAAAGAGTTACATGCATTTGTGAACGGATAGAAACCATGATAACTATAGCTGATGCATTCATAGCTCTTCCTGGTGGTATAGGCACCCTTGAGGAAATGTTTATAGTTGCTAGTGGGAACTTATTGAGTCTCCATTCTAAACCCTTAGGGCTTTTAAATTTTAACGGTTTTTATAATGGCTTGTTAAAGTTTTTAGATCACATCGTGGAAGAAAATTTCATTCTACAAGCTAAAAGACAAATCTCTGTCTCCATTCTAAACCCTTAAGGCTTTTAAATTTTAATGGTTTTTATGATAGTTTGTTAAAGTTTTTAGATCATATCGTGGAAGAAAAATTTATTCTACAAGCTAGAAGACAAATCTTTGTCTCCATACTAAACCGTTAGGGCTTTTAAATTTTAACGGTTTTTATGATGGTTTGTTAAAGTTTTTAGATCATATCGTGGAAGAAAATTTTATTCTACAAGCTAGAAGACAAATCTTTGTCTCCATACTAAACCGTTAGGGCTTTTAAATTTTAACGTTTTTTATGATGGTTTGTTAAAGTTTTTAGATCATATCGTGGAAGAAAATTTCATTCTACAAGCTAGAAAACAAATCTTTGTCACCGCTCTAACTATTGAGGAATTATTGGACAAGATACAGGTTGTGCATCCGGAGGCCGATACTACAACTTCAAGGACAAACTGGAACAAAGGCAGTAGAAAGCGACAGATTTAAACCTCCATTTGTGATTTTTCGGTTTTACCTACAACATGCTCACCACCATGTTTCCTTTCTTGTTTCTGAATAATCACTCTTTTCTAGGTGGTGTTGTTTCTTTACAATCTTTTTCCTTGTTGTGTAAGTTGTTTATATTTTGCAAAAATGATAGAAAAAATAAAATCAAGAGAAAAAAAATACGTGTGGCTTATGGCATGCTGTTGTTTTAAATCTTTAGATTTATGTTATCCAATGTTGGGATGGTAGAGGTACGGAGTAACTAGTACTTGAAGTGCATCACGTTTAGGTCCGATTCTATTTTTATTGATGCTTTAGTTCTCCATATTACATTTCTAGGTGTTTGCATGTATGTATGATTAGGATAGCTGATTATACGAAGTACTTTGTACTCTCGAAACGTGTCCTTGTCATATCTGTAATATATTGCATTCTATTGTGTGTTTCATTTGCATTTAATAGGTAAAAAAACAAAAAAAAAAAACAAACTAAAAAAATGAAAAAAAAACATAAAAATAAAAAATAAAAAAATGAAAAATGAGAATGCCAAACCCTCCATCGATAAGGTATGTCATTTGTTCCTTAATCTTTTCCTTATCTTTTAAACATTGAGGATATTGTTCAGTTTAAGTTTGGGGTATGACACCAAAAAAATTTTAAATTTTTTCTGCCTTTTTGTTTCTTTTGATTTATTTTTCTTTAAAATTAAAAAAATTAAAAAATTAAAAAAATTGTGTGTTTTGTTTTTAAGTTGTGTTTTGGGTTGATGTCTAAGGCCGATGATAGAATTTGTTTTGAAATATGTATGGCTTCTGAAAAATGATAAACATTGTGTCTATTTAGGATTTTTACTCGTTTGCTAGCTCTGTTTTATTTAAAATTCTCTAAACACCTTGAGCACATAACAATGACCACTTAGTTGTCTGCATACTTAGAGAATATTTATGTAATTCAATAACTTTTTTAATTTTATAAACTCTAGAACTTGTTTGATTATCTCTCAAGGTAAAATCCTAGGCTATATAATATTTGAGACTTAATTTAAGCCATCTTTGGACCGTTTAGGCCTTTTTGTGTGTACCTTGATTATATGTATTTCTAGTCACTTTGTTGAGCCTTATTTTCCTTTTTCTTCGTCACCCACAATTTTAATTTAGCCGTTATTTATTTTCTATCCTTTTTGACCCTTCACTCATAAATATGTTGATCATTTTATAATATATTTTGAAATTTATTTGTATAAGGGAGGAAGGGTAGTGTTGTGATAGCTTGTTTTATATTATTTTTATTTTCATTGTAACTATAATATTAAAAAATAGAAGGGGAAAAAAAAGAAATATTGTACAAATGCAAAAAATTAAAAAATTGAAAAATTGAAAAAAAATGTGTATATATATAAAAAAAAATAAAAATCAGAGAAGAACATAAAAAAATGGATGACATAAGAAAAGATCAAAATTCAAGCTTGGGGTGTGCTATGTAATTTGGGATGTGTGATAAGTACACATTTTGTTATATTTTTGTATTATTTTCCCTTGTATTTATTGTCTAAGTTTTTAAGTAATCTTATGTTTTTACTTGTATTTTGTGTTGTTAGGTATTTTAATATTAAAGAATAATAAGAAGGTGAAAAAGGAAGAGTTTTGGCATTCAAAATATCAAGCATTCAATTTGTAGTCCAATGAAAATCACAGAACACAAATCGGAGTGAAATGGATGAGAAACAGCAAAAATGTCCTAAAGGCCTTAGTCGATCCTGTACCAGTGCATCCAGCGTGCCCAACGGCCAGTAGGCCCCTAAATTGTGCCCCACGCAAGCCTATATTGGAAAAATAGCACGCAACGGAATTTTAAAATTTTTTTATATCAGAGTATTTGGCAAAATACAAGTTTGACATATTATATACATAAATTAACAAGATCTTACTAACCTTTGAATGCCGAAAAACTCCTGCAATCGGTGAAGAGAAGTAACGTTCTAGAAAAGCCTCAACTAACTGGTCTTTTTTGCTATTCTTTATCCACAATCGGAGTGAATGTAGGCTCACGTCATTCATCTTTTCCCCATGTGGCTCTTCTTCCAACCAACTGAGAAATACTCAAAGCCATAATTTGCGATTTGTGAAGAATAACTGTCTAAGGAGTTTTAGAGTCTCACTCTAGATTTCTCAACTAATCTAAACAACAATGTGACTCACTCCTCTTTATATAAAGGTTGGGCCTAGGAATCAGTCCTTATCAGATAAGGCCTCAAAAATTCGACTCAGAATCAAGTTTAAATCAATATCTGATAAAATCTGCATGAAAATGCATGATCCTTTTATCGCCCGGTCGGTAGGCCGAACTGGCAAATCGATTTGTCGAACCTCCTCAATTGGTAGGCTAAACTTAAAGATCGGCCTGTCGAACCTCTGATAAAAGATCCTTGTAAATCTTTATTTTCCACCCGAGATTCTTAAGATAGAGCTTCAGTTTTAATCCAAATAACCCAATCAAAAATTTATCTGATTAAAACAGTCATATCTAGATAATATGTAAGAAAATAAATATTTTTGATAATTCAACAAGTTTATCTTCAATTAATTCAAAATTAATTCAACTGGTAAACATATATGAATTATCTGATCACAATAATTCAACAAGTTTATCTTGAATTAATTTTATCACAAAATTAATTCAATCGATAAACAAATATGAATTATACGATTTTACTGAATTTCAGTCAATCTGATAAATTTGACATCAGTCACCAATTATTGAAAAAGCACATCGTATCGTTATAAAATTTTTGAGCTAGCAAAGGGGACCAAATGGACCTATATAGTTCAAGCTCTTGATAATTATAAAACCCAATATCCCAAATATACATTTCATAATTATCAACTCTAATGCTCTTCACTAAAAACTTAGAGCTGTACTCTTGAACTATATAGAATTACAAACCATATATAGCTAAGTCTCCATGACATATCATAATGTATCGTATCCCCATAGGATTATCCATAATCGGCTTAAGGACAAGTTCTGTCTTACCTTTCCGATTATTTTTATCTTACGTTTTATTATCTCACCATTGGAAAACTTACCATCCAAAGACAGTATACCATTCGATTACACCTATGTATCCAAATAGTTGAGCGCTTCAGTTTTTCAATTAGAGGATAACGCATATAAGAGAACATCATTACTCTTAAAAAAGAGCTATAGATTCCATATCTATGAATAACAGGTCTACGTTATCAAGAGTCATGTCTCCAACATACCGGCATGCATACCACTATAAAATGTAGATGTCACCCTTTGGTACATCAAAAGACCTAAGTCAAGACAACGAGCCCATTATTCATCTCAGGATTAAGATACAATACAAATTATTGTTTAAAGTGAATCGATTTGTCGAGACAGAATTATTAATCTAAATCAATTCACTTTATGTCCTGATCCAATACATCGTCACCTATGACAATGTGTCAATGTTTCTATTCGCGAAGTCCACCTCTGATGGTCAAGACAAACCATCTCCCGTTAGAGATATAGATAACATAACAATCTTTTCATGAATAAAGTGCCCAACTTTATTCTCTCAATTGTAGATCCTATGATTTAGATCGTCACCTTAAGAATCGTGTCTTCCTCATAATCTGTCCATCATATGCCCTATTCTTAAAGGTTTAAAACGACAGTCTCAGACTTTTGTTTTCTTACCATGCATTCACCAAATATGAACATAAAGAGGACAAAATTTGGTATATAAATAATAAATAAATTTTTATTGATAAAAATGTCTCCAAAAACATATTACATTTTTACTCTTTAGGACATAAACGTCTAACAATCTCTCGCTTGCACTAAGTGAGTAAATATGATAAATCTCGCATCTCTATAGCTTCTACATGTCTCTCGAAGACTCTCTTAGTAAGTGTCTTTGTGAATGGATCAGCTAAATTGTCCTTTGACATAATTTTGCACACTGTGACGTGTTCGCCCTTGACAAAGTCTTTTATCACATAATACTTCCGATCAATATGCTTACTCTTCTTGTGAAATCTTGGTTCCTTAGCATTAGCTACCGCTGCACTGTTATCACAGTATAGCAATACCGCCTTATCCATACTAGGAACTTGCGGAGCCACACTGCTTCTTTCGAAGCACTACTAGCTGCCACATATTCGGCCTCTATCGTTGAATCCGAAGTTAATCTTGCTTCACACTTCTCTAATTGATGGCACCGCCGTCCAAAGTAAACACAAAACCTGAAGTCGATCTCCTAGAATCTAGACAGGACTGGAAATCCAAATCAGTATATCTTAGAGGAGTTAAGTCCTCACCTGAGTATATAAGCATACACCCTCGAGTCCTTCTTAAGTACTTAAAAATATGCTTTACCGCAACCTAGTGGTTCGGCCCTGGATCCGCCTGAAATCGACTTACAATCCCAATCGAATAACAAATATTCAGTCGTGTGCAAAGCATGACATACATGAGACTATCCACTGTCGAGGCATAAGGCACCTTCTTCATGTATTCTCTTTCTTCCTCATACTTTGGAGAGTCTTTCTTAGAAAGAGTAATTCCAGACCTAGATAGTTGCCCACTTTTCTTGGAATCCTGCATTGCAAACCTCTTGAGAATTTTATTTATGTAGTTGGCTTGTGACAATGCTATCATTTTGTTCTTCCTATCCCGAAAAATCTGAATATCGAGAACAAAATTAACTTCACCCAAGTCCTTCATATCAACTTCTTGGTCAACCATAATTTGACCGATGACAATGCCCCAACGTTATTGCCAATTAGCAGAATATCATCTACATTGAGCAGTAGAAAAATCACCTTCACATCCTTAATGTATTTGTACACACATGGTGAGAACCCATAAGTCTTGATCACTTGATCAAATCTTATGTTCCAAGAACAGGAAGCTTGCTTAAGTCCATATATTGACTTTAGCAGCTTACAAACCTTACGTTCCTGACCTTTGACCTTGAACCCGTCTGGTTGTTCTATATAAATGAATTCATCAAGATAGCCATTTAGAAAAGCCGTCTTAACACCATCTACCAAATCTTGTAATCGAAAGCAGCAGCTATAGACAAGAGAATCCGGATGGACTTAAGCATGGTTACAGGTGAAAAGGTGATAGTGAAGGATCCTATAACAGTTTTAATTATAATTGTTTTATAATATTTTATTTATCTATACTTATTCTAAATTATTAATTTAGTTAAAAGTCCAAACCTCCCATCTTTGTATTTAGTTTAAATTTAGGACTTTATACTTGTTAAATAATTAATTGAACCCCACTTCTCCTACGAGAACGACTCTTCCTCATTGCTTTACCCAATAATGACTATGCTACAACTTAGCAAGGTTATATCTTTTGACGAGTCCTTTTGGACGCTATAAATGTGCTTTTACAGGTCCGTGAATAAGAATGTGTTTATGGGTGATTTAAACCAAACAAATATCCAAAATATCCTACCCATTATCTAAGCCATGCATTACAAGCTTTCATATGTCCTAATGGTTCTAAGTGTTATGTTAGTCTACATTAGTGGAGAAAGATATGAAGACAAGCCTATGGAGTTCCAACTCTATTTTAAAATGACCGATTTGCATAAACTAATCCGAGATCAGCAATTAAGTGTGAATGGTTAATCAGACACGCACTCAGAGGGTCTTAAGTAGGATAGAGTTAACATTTGAATTAAAATTCTACACATTCATAATGTTTAGTTTTTCTTGAGCTACATAAGTTGTTAAAATTTTAACGTCCGGTTTTCAAACATCAACTCATCACTCGTGTCTTTGTGTGTTTTTATTTTTAATTTTTCTTTTCTTTTGCTTGAGGACAAGCAAAATCTTAAGTTTAAGGGTGTGATTCTATTTTATAAAGTTATTTTACCACTTTTTATGCCCTAAAATTGGCTTAGTCTTTGGTGTAATTTTGTAGTATTTTAATTTCATTTTGTTAAATTTATTTATTTTATTTTTTGTCCCCTAGATATTTATTTAATTTTCTTTTCTGTAGGTGAAGTTTGGGCTAAATTATAAAGATAAAGTTGAAGTGGGTTGGCTTTGTGAAGAAAAAGGAGATAATGGGCCCATTTGGTAGTGTTCTTATTTTGGTTTTTATTTTTGAAAAAAATTGAAAATAAAAACATTTTGAGAAATGTGTTCGGATTATTATTGAAATTGTGTTTGGTTGCATATGGTAGTGTATTTTTTAAAATACAACATTTTTTAATAAAAATTATTAATGTAAATATAATTAAATTTAAGTTTAAAATACTTATTAATATTACCTAAAACACTAATTATTAATACATTAACCATTTTTTTAATTATTGCTAACATAACAAAGAGGACTCTTCTTCTTCTTCCTCTTCCTTGACCCCAGCAAGACTAAGACGTCAGCGACATGGAGATCGATGGCTTACGCCATGACGACAACGATGGAGCCAGCCTATGCCCAACGGCTTCCCTTCGCGAGCTTCCTCCCTATGACATGGAGATCGCAGGCCATCCGCAAGCTTTCTCCCTACGACGATTAGGCACAACGATGATGAGAGGCACGCGATGCAAACGAGGCTGGGCTTAGGGGATTCACGCAATAGAACAAGGCTAGGCTTGGGTGAATCGCATGATAGAGATCGAGCTAGGCTTGGGGGAATCGCATGCCAACAGAGTTATGGTGGGAGATTTGAAGCAGACGATAGGCGGGGATTTGGATGGCGATTCATGTGACCCTTGCAACGACAAGATCTACACGAGCTTCCCCCCCGTTGCGAGCACCAGCGGCATGAGCTGCCCTTTCGTCATGAAGATGCCGATGTTGCAATCACCAACATTGGAGAAGGCTTAGTATAATGGGCTGTGGTGGGTGGCTAGTAAGATTTTCAACACACAAAAAATATCTTTCTTTTTTTTTCATTTTATGAGCAAGTTTTGAGATTGTTCAAAAATGTCTTTGTTTTGGTTGGTTAAAAAAATGAAACCAAACATCTTATTTTCATTTTTGTTTCTTGTGTCTTTGAAAATAGGGAAAAATGTTTTGAAAATAAAACCAAACAGGGCCGATGTTTTCTGGCTGCCACCTACTGTTGTACCTAATTTAGGTGTGATTCAATGCATCATATCTGGTTTTGAGTCAATTAAAAGCAAGTGGAGAACATTAAGGAAGAATGGCAACAATTGGCTTGCACGGGTATTGTGTTGAATGACATAACATGCATTTGGTTAAGGCAATATGAATCATTCTCCATTGAACTAAATTGTTAATGGAAGAAAAAGTAAGCCTTTGGAAGGCTATATAAGGGGAGGGAGGCATTGAAGTTTGACATCTAAAGAGCTATTTTAGCTTTTTATTAATAGGAGCCTTAGCAATAAACGTGGAGCAAGCTCCAGAAATATATATATATATATATATATATATATATATATATACATATATATTATTTTCTTTTGTGGCTTTTATTGTGACAGTGTCGTCGTTAGAAAGTGGACCTCCTAGCTACACTGTTATATTCGGGTGCCTTCTAAACTATCTCTTTATAATATATAAGTGTTTGTTTTAATGTTAATTTTTGTGTGGTTTATTTTTATTATTATGTTCTTTTTTTTTTGTTCAAATTATGATGTAGCTTAAATTATGAACATTTTATTTAATAAATTAAATTATTGTGAACCTCATATTTATGTTGAGTATCTACACTAAACTTAGTGCATTTAATTAGATGGCCACTAGTTAGATGATAAAATAAATCATAATGAAACTGAGAGGAGATTTGTGATTTAGGAATATGTGTAGAATACCATAAATTGCATGTGAGATAGAGATATACTTATA
The DNA here is from genome assembly GCA_025403435.1 of Artocarpus heterophyllus. Lineage (NCBI taxonomy): Eukaryota > Viridiplantae > Streptophyta > Magnoliopsida > Rosales > Moraceae > Artocarpus > Artocarpus heterophyllus. The sequence continues at coordinate 222,816 of JAJQZP010000445.1, forward strand.
TTGTTTATATCTGCACAATAAGAATATCCACATAACATAATGAACTTAAGCATAATAATTCACATAGAAATATAACATGTTCTATGGTTAGGTTTTTTTTATGTAACCCGAAAGAAAGTATTAAATAGAATAGGGACTTCGACCATCAACATAGTATGAGCTAATCACAATAATATGTTTAGTTGAATAGGATCAGATTAATTTTAGTAAAATCATAATTCCAAACGTTTTTAAGATTTATTTATTTTCTTATTTTGTTTAAATTTTCTTTTAAAATTTTATTTTTTTTCTTTTCTTATATTTTTAAATTCATATTGTTTTATTATTCAAATAATCTTAGAGTTAAAATAATTTTGGTAATTAATAGAAATTAGCGTAATCTCTAGGGGACGATATCTACACTGTTGGTGTACTTTTTTACTTGAAACAATTATGTGCACTTGTGTATTCAAATTTTCACAACAAAAACCAATCAGAAAAACAATTCTCCTTCAACTCAAACTGAACTAAGTCTACGAATCGAAGGTGCCATGAAGATTTTTCATCAACCTAAAGAAAGATATGAGGTAAGAAATTCTTAGACTAAAATTTTATAGTCTCTCTATTGTTGAATATGAATTTCCATCTCTGATTTCTTTTTTTTTTTTTTTTTTGACTTGATGAGTTTTGATTCACACACATCATGAATTATGCTTAATTTTTAAAATTTTTTTCTATAATAAGTTTGGAGAAATAGGGGATTTGATTACCAAAAATAAATTTATTCTTGCATGCATGTGATTTGAGTATGCTTTTGAGATTCTTGCTTAGATTGTGACCTGAGTATTACTAGAAGTTATCCGAAAATTGAATTCGAATGAGGTAAGATGCTACTTGATTATGTCCTTGATGGCCTCTTTCAAGATCATTTGACCAAGTGTTTAATTTAGTTTGAAAATAAAATAGTTTTTGTGAAATTGATTGGGAGAAAAAAAAATCATGTTTGAAGAGAATTTTTAAAAAATGTTAAACTATTCATGATTGTGAATACCATAGAGGTAATTATATTTTGAAAGGAATTTTCAGAATATGGTTTAAACTCAAAATGAGATATTCTTAGCAAAAAGTATTCATACTCTGTTTAAAAAAGTATTCTATGTAATTGGTTTTATGGGTAGCCTTTTCAGAGTACTAGGCATAGAGAGTGTATCCTTCGAGGCAAGTCTTGAAACTCTATCGAGTCACTTCACAACATGGGTGTTGATGTTAAGATCTATGCCTTAAGAAACGTATATTTTTATTTGCATTTTGATATTTTTGGTTGGTTAAATAATAATACGATAATTTTCATATGTCAATATTGGTAATTGATCCTCTTATTACTTTCATATTCTTGATTATATATTGAGCAAATATGTGATCCATGACTATTAGAACTAAATCTTTGAATTGAATATATATATAGAGGTTATACAAAGACATATACAATTCTAAGATTAAGTGTCTAAATATATAGCCCACAGTCTGTGAATAAAGTTAGACACTTGATTCCTGATAAGACTAATGTATGTCTAATTAAGGAGGCAATTTATCTTGACCATCGAAGTAAGTTGACTCCATGGTTGATGCATTGGTATATTGGCCCTAGTGGTGATCACATACATAATAGACCTAATAATAATTTTGTTTACTTTAATTTATTCATTTTGACATCATTTGCAATTATCTTAATCCTAAAGTGGATTCATTACTCCATATTTGTAGCTAATATCTTTTGATATATCAAAGAGTCAAGAATTCTAATTGTTGGTACGTTAGAGATATGACCTATACTTGATGAAAGCATAATCTACAGATATATGAAATTCATAGCTCTTTAACAAAGAGTCAATGTTATCCTTTCAAATGTATTATTTAGGAATTTGAAAAGGAATGAAGCCTCAATCTACATATAATAACGGATGATATTTTGTTTGTATGCGGCATAAAAAGACTAATTTTTCCAATTGTAAAATACTATAATTTTGAGATAAAATAATCAGAAGGTAGAATGGAACTTGTAATTAATTAGATTATGAATAGCCTAAAGGGATTCACATAATATAAGAGATCAAAGACAAGAGTAATTAAAGTCTTTTAATACGACATAATATCAAGAGTATAACTTTAGATTTATAGTGGAATGACACTAGAGTTAATAATTAAATAAAAAAATCATTTTCAATTAATTTATTTATCATTATTAGGGCTTGATAATATATGTCCATTGAATCGCATTGCTAACTCGTTAGTTTCTATTAACAGTCGAGCAAATATAGATTACCACTAGTAGCATAGAAGTACATGTGAGATGGAACACTAAACTGTGGGTGTCAACTAATAGGTTTTCTAGATAATCACGTATTGAATTATTTCTAGAGAAAAATAATTATTCAAATTAGTAACGAGGATTTTAGAATAATTATTTAAATTGATATTTGAATTACTAATTTAAATCTTATTTGTATTTGAAATAAATAAATAATTATTCACAAGTATTTAAATTGGATAACTATTTGAATGATGTAATTCTAATTTAAATTAGAATTGTTTGAATATGTAGGAGGTCATAGACTCCTAGATTGTGGTTAGCTAGAATTTGAATCCCACTCTGTTGGGGATAGGCATGTACTATAGGAAAACTTCCCCTGTGATTGGCGTGTGAAGCATATAGGAAGAGGAAAAATCCTCCTAAATTACTAAAAGATTTCTGACTCTTCCAATTAGCTCTATAAATAAAGGCCTTAATCTTCATTTATTCTTATACTGTCTTCGTGCAAATTAAAGAGCTGAGCTTAGATTACTCATCTTTAATAATTCTAGTTTCTTAATTAGTAGTAAAGTGGTTGGAAGGATAGATGTTGTAGCATGGATTTGCTGAGCTGCATGTACACATACAACGGTTTGGAGGAAGAGAATAACATTGAAGGCTTAGTGATCAAGATCTTTCAGAAGGCTGTATTTTAGTCAAACATGTAAATATCGTATATGATAGAGTACAATATATCATATTTAATTTATAATTTATAGCATCATGAATTTGATACTAGGTAATTAAATAAAACTTTTAAAAATATGCTGTGTCACTAAACCAGTTTTTTCGACATTAAGGACAAGTTTAATATTACCTCCTAATTATTTTCTCTTAAAGCTTTATTCTTTTACTCGTTATAAAAATTTCATTTGTAAATTATAATAAATACAAATGAAGAATCATCTGACTACCAAAAGTATCTAGATGACAAATGTGTTGTTCTTTTTTCAATTTCTTGAATAATACCTTTAAAAGGATAACATTGACTCTAAAGACCCATGCATTTCAGATATGTAGATTATTCTCTCATCAAATATAGGTTATATGTCCAACATACCAACCGTGAAACCTTCATTCATCTGGATTTCTACCTTTAGCATATCAAAAGACACAAGTTACACACATAGAGTCAAGAATCCACTTTAGAATTAAGATCATACATAAATGATTATCAAACTAAATTGATTTAAGCAAATGAAATTATTATTCAATCGATTGTATTTTAGGTCCAATCGGATATATGACTACCACTAGGTTTAATGTGCCAATGTCCCTACCATGGATTCAAACTACTCCAACAGTCAAGATAAACCGTCTCTCCAACTAGACACTAATGCCCATTACAATCTCATCAAGAATAAAACACTCAACTTTTTTAAACAAATTACGTGGTATATATTTAGACTATCAATTTTTCAATCTGTATATAAACACTATACATGTATAATTTCAAGATTAAATTTTAGAAGTCATAGATCAACAGTTTACTTAATGTATAATCAATAACATGAATGTAATGTGAGGATCACTAATCCATACATAAATTAATCAATACATTCCCTAGGGTAACAATTCTAACATACATACTCTGTACTCATAAAATAGATAAGAAGCATCCCGTTAAAAATAGAAATGTTAATCTTTGTGCCAAGGTTTTGCGTGCTTCTTTTAAAAAGGACAAAAATCTCATTTATGAGACTATGAAATACTATGACTTCATTAAGGATATTTACAAATTCAGTATTGTGTGTTATGGGTACCACTTTTTAAGTGCAAATAGGTTGACAATAACTTTAGAAAGATTGAGAGTGAAGGCACCATAATGCTGGAATTTAGGCGACTTGGCCATAAAAATGATCCACTTATTATGTTATGAGGTCACAAGGAAACTAAGTTTGTTATACAGTCGATATGCCAATAATTTGAAATCCCATAAAACCAAGAGTATTTCATGATGACAATGAGAATGGTGAAGATTGGAATGATATTCAATCCCTTACCAAAGGATTGCCATCCACTGAGGAGGTTAATATGTTTAACATGACAATTGTAACTCCTATCATTTAGATGTTGAATGAATATATTGATAAAACTAAGAAAAGAAAGAAAAAGGCTGGACATATTATTTGTTCTATATGATGACTTTTTAATTAGTGTATAACCCTTTTTTTTTTTCAAACTACTCTGTATAAAGATCTATAAAAATAAATAATTTGATTGTTAAATTTATACTACTACCGTCAATCTTGCGTTTGATTTTAATATTAGAATTGTGAGAGGTGTACGAGAAATTAAACAATGGGAGAATATACATATGTTATATGTGATATTAGAATTTTTTTTTTCAGCCATAGGATTAATCTTGAATTATTTAAGTCATCTCAATAACAAAAATAAGTGTTTTAGTATTGAATGATTTTAATATTATTATCACGGGATTTTAAAATTTATAATTTTATTGATTATGGTACAATAAATTGATATTATTATATGCACAACATTATTTCTATGAAATATGGACCTTTTGTATGAGACACGAGTTAGGTCACTTGTAGCTAAACTGAAGGAACATGTATTGTTTTTTAATTCTAAACATTAGACGATGGTTTCCTAAGAGAACTATATTGAAAAGCACAATGTTTGACAACTGTTTTCCCAGGAATCTTGTGCCACCTAAAAGCTGCTAAGTTGTGCTTCGATGTAGGTTTGGCAACTATCATTGTATGTACAAAAACAAACGATCCCAAAAAACTTTCAGCAATAGTTTTAAATCATTTTCAATTGTAGTGTCTGTAGTAGTGATTTATACAAGTAGAGTTTTAACTAAGATTGTGAAACTCTATAAACCCTACAGAGCAAAATTTGCCCTAACCCTATTGGGGAGTTGGGCATGTAGCTTAGAGTCGATCGAGACTTTGCCACATGTAAGGCACTTAAAATATCAATAGATAAATTTGCTACTAGTCATATTCCATCTTTTGAAAAATCCATAACAAATCCAATTTAGAACTAGAAATTCTCCGATATTTATTCTACACAAGTAAATATTTCGCATTACGTAACACGTGATGTGGGTGCATGTGATATGTATAGGGCGTTTGGAAACTCTAATTTAAACTAATTTTTGTTTAAAAATATTATAGCATATGAGATTTTTACATGTTGTTCACTTTTTCTTCACACGTTATATTTACTTAAAACTAAAATTACCAAACATACTTGTAATATCAATAGAGAGTACACATGCACCAAACAGTATAAGGAAGAAATTAAATAGTTTCAAATGAATTTCATTACGGAAAAAGTAAGGGACCAAATGGGCCCACATTAGTAAACATCATTATTAACGTTGAATCTATACTACTAAAAAAATTAAAGCTCCACTCTTAAATTATATAAACTTTGTATCGAAGCTTTAAATCTTACAATTTACTCATATTTAAATTCTAAGCAGTGTGTATATATATTCTTCACAATCAACCAAAAAGAAGGGCTATACCATAATTTCCCCTATCTCTTAATTGCTTTATAGATCACTTTCATTTAAAGTTAAATAGGCAGTCTTGCGCAATTGGAAGTATATTTTAATATCTGACAACAATGTACCATTTTCTTTCTAACCGGTTTTTGTTTTTCTTTACTCTCTTAATTTATTGCATCTCCATTCATTTGAAAGCATGTTAGCTAACTTATTCATTCCACAGGTGGAAGAGATTCTTTTAGCTAGCCATTTCAACCATAAGAATTTTTCTTTGGAATCCAAGTCTTTTGCCCCACTACTCTTCCTTATTCTTTAAATCTTTGCAGCTAATTTTCTAATAAAATTAACCAAGAAACAATGCATCAAACCCCATATTTTTATTTAGTACTATAAACCCACTGTTAAAGAACAACAAAGCATCAAGCCATCGATTAAGTACTAGCCAGTCACATGAGCTCAATGAGAACCCCTTTAACCAAATCTTCAGATGTGCATGTGAATGCATCACAAGAAATGAACAGGGGTGACCCCATAACTACTTTGCTAAACATAAACAACCCCATAAACTTTCTCAATTAACTTTCATAATCCCTTTTTAAGCCACAAAAGCTAATCTATGCTTGAAGATTTAAATTAATTTTATGAGGTTAATCATGCATTTGGGTTATTATAACAAAAGCGTAGTACTCAACTCTAATGATACATGTCCACTATCTTTTCATCAATGTTGCTCACATCAATCATGCATGTCTACCTCCTTTATGCATGTCTACCTCCTTTATATCAATGTTGGCCCAAATGTGCATGCTTGGTTATAATGCTTCCTCTTCCTTTTTCTCTGGCCCTTTGTAGTTAGGCTTGTTATTAATGTGGTGGCCCTGGACTGCTCTAGCAAAATAATCCCCTATCATTTCCCTCATCTAAAAGAGCTTCATGCTTAGCCTAAACTCATGGTTTTCATTTAAAGGTACAAAAGGGAAAAAGGCCCCCTTCATTCCCTTTATGATTTTATCCCATGAGACTATATGCTTGTGTAGTGGTTAGCATGTGTTCTCTCTCATTGGATCTTAGAGAAACTGATCCTCTCCAATCAAAATCTTAATTTTTTTCTGTTTAATTAAAAACTCACACTATCGAGTAGGCCCCACTTGTTGGAAACTCTTGTTTAGTATCTACCTATCTAAAACACCTTTCCAACTGTAATATCTAATCTGGCCAACCTCTTCTTTTAGGGGAAGCTTCTGGGTGTGAGTGCATGCGGGAAAGACACACGTACATATATATATGTACGTGTGTGTATATATATAAGCTGTACTTACAAGAAACACTCTCATTCAAAGGCTAAACTCCATATATACATATCATGATCACGTACTTGGTGTTGTAATATATATCTTTCTAGGTGTGAGCAAAACGGACCAACGGACAAGATTTTAGAGAGAGGACTTTGTTCCCCTATTGCGAACTGAATTCAAAGCCTACAACCATTTTTCTTTTTGTCAAATTATCTGTGGTATATGTACGTACAATATGCTTGAAAATTATTATTGTTTATATATTGAAAGTGATTTTTCGTATCTAGAAAAAGTTGTACACCTATTATATATGTGTGTGTGTGTGTGTTGCTTAAATAGCTATTCTTGTTTAGCTTAACTCTCACTGTCGTTTTCTTTTAGCTATAGCTATCATACTTGCATGGATTTGAATTTGAATCCAAGCCCTTCGGAGGCACATCCCGAGACAATGGATTTTCTATCCCATGCATGGTGTAACTTTGCAGTGCAAGCTCTCCAAGCAACGGATCATGATCATCGTCGGCAACAAGACCAATCAATGGCTCTACTTGAAAATCCCATGATGATTAAGAAGATTGAAAGCAACAGCCACACTACAACTCCTTATATGGTGAGTTGGACTCTATAATTTTGGGATTGCAATTCCATGCTTTTTTTTTATATATAAAAATGATTTTGTGACTACTTGCAGAAGTTGGACAAAGGCGCCAGGTTGGATGATGCGGAACCTCTTCCACCATGGAAATCAAATGATGTTAAGGTACCTCTAAAAAACTCGCGAAACTTTAAGGTTGGAATGTATTCTGAAACACAATCTCAGCCTCTAGAGGATAAAAAATTAAATAATTTTGGCTTTTGGAAAAAAAAAGTTGTCACCTAAAAGCGTAAAACTTATGAAGGGGACATTATCTATCTTTTGATTATCCAACGGCTGAAATTGAATTGATAAGCATATCTAAAAATGAGATGTATTATGGCTCGATTAAAAAAGAGTTGCAACTGGCAACATTTTTACAAATTATATTTACACCTAATCAACAACAATTATTACAAGTAGTAATATCATTTTTTGTTTCTTTTTGTTTTTACTAATTATCAGTCATGGATATGGATGCAACAAGCCATGCATCCCGAATTGAACTACAACAGCTACTTCAAAAAGAGATGGGTAAGTAACAATAAACCAAGAATTTTAGTTCCCTTTTAATAATAAAAGAAACAAAAAGCATATAAACCTTACATAGTAAGGCCTAAACTTGTTTTTTTGCCATTAATATTGAAAGGAGTTGCTATTTTAATTTCATATGTAGATGTCATGGAAGATAGTGCCATTTAAGAACGTCTCCATCAAAAAATGGCTGAAAGAGATAAAGTTGCGCCGTAAAGAGGAAGATAGGCTGCAGAAAGCCGAGGTGCACGCAGCCATATCCGTGGCAGGCGTGGCGGCAGCTCTGGCAGCCATGGCAGCCGAGAACTCAAAGAAGGACTCAAGCACCACCAAGGAGGCGGCGGTGGCTACTGCAGCCGCTTTGGTTGCGAGCCAATGCGCCAAAGTTGCGGAAGCAATGGGGGCCAAACGGGAGCAGCTCAGCTGCGCCATAAGTTCCGCCATGAGCGGTACATCCGCCAGTGATATGTTTACTCTCGCTGCTGCAGCTAAAACATGTAATAATCTATCATCCTTGTACAGCTTTTATATCTTTTCTTTTCCTCTTTTTCCCCTACTTTTTTCAGAAAATTCTCACCTTGCATATTACAATATATAAAGCAAAAAGACTTAGATGCCTCAATTTCTAGGTTGATGTATTATGTACATCCAAAAAAAAGGGAAAAAATTAGTATTGCATAAAACCGAATTTTAAATTACTTGTTAAAAATTAGTATCAATGTGTATCATATAAATGTTGTAGATGTTATACTATTTTATATATGAAACTGCAAAATGTTGAATAGAATTCTACTTACAGTACTTGTATGCTCCGTATTATTATTAGGATTTAGCCAATTACGAATTTATATGTCTAACACTAAAATTATTGCATAGGGGCTTTAAAAGCTCTGCATGTTTAATTTTTACTAGACAAAGCCAGTGCTAATGATTATACCTCTGATATATATATATATATATATACATGACAATTTTATTTACTGTTTTAGTTTGATTAGTCTTGATCAATGTGTAAATTAGGCTATGTAAGACTTTTAAATTCTAGTTATTTCCCGTCTACCTTAATATGAAAATTTGCCTTAACTTCTCCAAAAATATATACAAGTATATTTGAACTCCCGATGAGTGTTGATTTCTATGTGGTGTTAAATTAGACCGTATACTTTTAAAGTTTAGTTATTCAGGTGTAAGATTTTAATATGAACCAAAAAAAAAATTTAAATTTTACTTCCTTGAAGTGGTATTTCTCTAGTTCACGCCTATGGACAGTTAAAGCCCCACAAGCAAGGAGATCAGTATTTTTATTTTCTTTTGGCTATAGTCAGAAACTTTCCATGTTGATTTTGATCTATATATACAGTTGAGTTGGAAACCACTCCCTACGTATATGCTATAACTCAACCATTAGGCCTAGAAAGTTGTGCCCACCTTTGCGGTTCCGTTTAAAATGACTTAAAATAAGCTGTTTTTAGGTTATTCAGTTCAAAAGTTGTTTCTGAGCCTATTTAAATAGAGAAACTATTTAAATTTTTTTGCTTTTATAGGCATTTTTAGAACAAGTCACCTCTTTGGTGCTAATGAAAAAAGTGTTTATAAAAGGTTTTCTTAGTTACCTTTTTAACCTTATATTTATAAATACTAAATTGTAAATTTTATCTTTATCCTCATATTACATTATGGTTTAATCTTTGCACTTATTTAATCATATAGAGTTAAAAAACTCTTCTAAAATCAAAAAGTATATTTTCATGAATATCTAAATACTAATTAAAAAGTTCTATTTTATGCTTCTTTTATTATACTGCTTAAAAGCAAAAGGATAAGCCCTCTCAAAAAGGACCTACATGCTTTCTTATACAATCGTTAGAGTTGGGTTCATCATAAACATCTACAGTGAGAAAACATATTAACATTCTTTACCCTTTTTCCCCCTTCATATTGCAGCACTAAAAGGGGCGGCTACACTAAAAGCTAGATCAGGATGTAAGAACAGAATTAACGGGATTGCACCCGTTTTGCCCATTGAAGAGAGCCATGAGATTGACTTCGACTTGGAGACTTGTAGATCAGCCCTTTCCAATGGTGCTGAGCTTGGTGTTGAAACCCCAGATGGTAAGTAGAATATGAAATCACTTGAACTGAACCCTTAATTAATCTTTTTCTTTTTTCCTGTTTCTTTTGTCATTTTTGAACATTGAGTGAAGAAATATGTTTCAATTTTGCTAATTTGAGTTATATGTAACAGGGGACTACATGAGAAGATCTGTATCAGTAATTCTAAGCAGTGAAGGCAAGGTATATAAATCAACCATACTACTACATAAAATCAAAATTTTTTGGACTCTATAAAGTTTAGAACAATGTAGGCCATTCGGAATTGTAATTGGAACGGAAGTTTACTGTAGCAATTTATTATAACATGTGAGAGCTTTACATTATTCATTAGTTGAAACCACAGTTGGAACTGGGTTTCCAAACGGTCTAGTAATTAAACTATTACAAACTTTAAGAAAAGTGCTAATAAATAAATAAAAGTAAAAGATTGTTAGGCTATAAATTTAATTTAATTCTCACCACGTGTGAAAAAAAAAAAAAAAAATCCTAGCTACGTCATTGTAAGTCATATTGACCTCTCAGCAACCAAACATTTGGAAACTCAGGAAACTCAAAGTAGAAGAAAGGAAAAGGAACAGAGCTGAAATGGGGACACTATGTTGTGTGGGTACTTCTGAAATAGCTAGCTTTTGCCTGACATAACTTCTTGTCTCAACTTTACAGGTAGTTCTACAGATAAGGAAGCTCGGTCTATTGAAGAAAAAGAAAGAGAGTGAGTAGATTTATTTTTAGTATCTCTTCTTCATAACACTACTAATTGATTCATAATATAGAGCAATAGATTCTTTTTTTTTTCCTTAATTAAAAGGAAGGAGGGTGCGCGAACTCTTCACTTGTAAGTGGAGACGAGTGTGGTTTTTCTGCTAAACTATATCTGCAACCATCAGAAGATTCTTTTTAGAATAACTGAAGAACCGAAATAAAAATTTTGTGTTCAGGTATCATACTGGACTTGCATGCTGAGCTATACAAGGATTCAGAAGCTGAAGAAATCACTGAAACATGTTATCTCATTGTTTTGACTACAAGCAGAGGGATATTCAAGGTAGATATGGGGGATGACTATCAACGTTACAAGACATGGGCAAGAACTATTAATCACATGCTGCTGCTCTCTTCTTCTATTACAAAATATAAACACTTCTATGAGAATAACTAGTACATATCCCCTCTTGTTTGACAAAATTGTGTGTCAAGTTGGAATGTCCAATTGTACTTTTGGTTGTGTAATTATCATAAATGCAATGAAAGTTTGTGCCTAAATGCATGACCACTTTGTTGGTATGTTTGTATAGGTAGTAATCTTATTTAGAGAAAATATGAAAGGTTTAGCATTAGGAATCTTGGAAATCATATAGAAGCGATAAAACAACGTTGCATATGAGTTTCAAGTCCATGGCAATTTTTGTAGGGAGATTTCTCCAGGATAGATACCTAAACAGTAACCTATAAGTACATATACCTTTTTTAGCCATTAGATCTTAAAAACATGTAATTTAACTAGATTTAATGGTTTAAAAATATACAATGCTGGTGGAAACACACACCTCAGAAGGACCCTCTCTCTTGAGGGCATAATTTGAAAAGAATTGAAATGTGTAAGAGCAGAGCACATAAGCTTTAGAAAAAGGTTTCATGAATAATATGAAAGTTATTCATAGCAACAAAAACAGAGAACGGCACATGGGCCTTGAAAAAGTTTCATATTATGAAAAATACAGTAACCAAAGATTGAAAAAGAAAATAAAAAAAAAACTTGCCCATTTAAGGTCTTTAAGAGAAAAGTTCAAACCATAATAATTTAAACTGTACACTATAATATGTGAAAGTTTTACATTATAACATATTGTTGTTTTACACTTTAACATGTGAGAGACCTACACCGTTTGCGATTGAAACTCTAAAGTTCAAACCATTCTCCTAAACATCCTAATTTTTTTGCATATACCATACATGTATATCATAATCTAGAAGATTTTCCCCCAACTTTAACGCGATATTGGAATCACATCATGGTCCCCGAATCGCCTTTAACAATTCGTTTGGACAATGTCCCTTTCTATAAGGATATTGCTGCCTAGATTATTTAAATTTATCGAATAGCAATGTAGTCAAGCAGATAATAAAAATAATTGGATAAAATAAGAATATTACAAAGTAGATCAATACCAGAAAACACTAGTCATCTTAAAATCACAAGTGACAATCTTCTATATAAGTTGCTATTTAACTGTCAGAGTTAAGCATCAAAATTTGTTGTGAGAATAAATGGAAAAAAAATAAAATAAAATAAATTGAACAAACGAAGACTGAAATCAAGTAATTTGAAAAATATATATCCAAAGCGCAATAGTTAGAATTAAAAAGAACCAGCTGCATTGAAGATGATCACTGGTTAGTCAGAACATACACTGCAACTGATGCTTGAAGATCGCGATCCACCTTAAAGTGAGCATGGAAAAACCTTTTTTTCTGTTGTCACTCATCAAAATAAAGCCATATAAATAAAGTTGCTAAAGTGAAAATAAAATGACTATTACCAGCAGAAACAATAGATGTGATGAGGAAAAGGCTCTAGCATTTACCTCTCTGTAAGAATGTGTGTCCAGGAAATCCTTCAAATGTTTCTCTTCAGACTCGAATAATACAATGTGACTAGGTATGGACCAATTTTTCGCATACTCGGATGCAAACCCAACAGGGTCCATCATGAAACGGTCGGATTCATCTGGGACTCCTTTATCCTCACTGATAACAAAATACCAAGAAAAAAGTAGGGTTACAAAATTAAGTACATGTTTTGGAGGAATTGAATAAGAGATTCACACGGATTTTGAGTTCAAACCTTGGAGAGCAGTCAAGAAAACGCATTGGGATGTTACAGTGCAGGGTGGAATAGTAAGGTGTGGCATGACAGGGCATTAAGAAAAGAACGCTTTTCACTTTTTCGTTGAGCACTTCTTTGGATAGATAGTTCATTACATCCTCAGTTCCTCTCTGTCTAACATGGTAAGAAGTATCAGAGATAAGGTAGCATAAGGAAGGCAATTTAACATGATTACTTTTATAAAGCACTTGTTACATGGCTTTAGGCATGTACACCAGAAAAAGGTTTTAAAAAGTACAAGAATATATAAATGATATAATGACAATCTCTATTCTTTAAAATGATGATTAAATATTACGTATGCAATTTACACGCATGTGCTGAAGGGCAAAATGATGGACCTGATGAATCAAACTCATATACAAGGCCATTGGAATATTTGTAGCTAGCAAAAATAAGACAGCTAATCGCATTTTTGGAGGCCATTTGCCAGAAACACTTGAAGACCCCTTCCTTTTGCCATTTGGAGGATTTGTTGCGCTTAATGCAGCTAATGAATATCCAGAAAACATTAAAGCTATAGGAAGCACGGGCAGTACAAATCTGTAAGACAATCAATTTAGGGTCAAAAGTATGTACAAAAAGTCAAACAGATACTTGTGAACAAAATGGACAAGACAAGAAATTGTAAGGTACATGCACCTGAATTCTTTATGACCCAGCACACTGTAAAGTGCTAAAACCCATGCTATAAGACCAGAAAGCTTCCATTGTTTGGATTGCACAATGCCAGCTATAGAAAATGGTAAGAAACTGAACAGTATGACGGTAAATCCTTGACTGAAGTACCAATGCCACTTGTGAGTTCCGTAATAATCGCCACCAGAAGAAAGAAAATTGAACTTAAGAAAATTAAGAGGTACTAGTATCCATGAGCCGTGCATCAAACGATCCAGAATGCACGTAAGCCCAAGCACCAGGACCCTGACTCCGAGTGCAAAAAGAGTAGAGATAACAAATATCATAAACTCTACACTCAGATAAAGATTTTCACAATCACAATAATTTAATGTAAATAGTGAAAATTGAATATATAGACTAGCAAAAAATGGATTTGTAACTACCCAATGGGAGCCACTTCTAGAAAAATGAATCTGAGCCGATCTCGTGTCACAAATAGCTCAAGAAGACCAATGTACAACCATATGATGGCACTTGTTGGTCTGATAGCACAAGCTAAGGCTGCTATCGCCAAACCAAACTTTCTTGACATCGAAGGATGTTTGCAAGAAAATGATCGCAAGCAAGGCCAATAGAATAGACTAACAAGAGTAAGAACAGTCTCCATGGAATTTGATAAAGTACGAGTGATACAGAAAAACATGAACCAATTTGTCAACTGCGAAAAGAGCTACAAGGCGGTCAAGTAAAACTGTTCTCTTTAGTAAGAATAAGTTAACACTAGAAACTGATGTATGCATCAAATTAGGTGCGTGCGTGCGTGTGTGTGTAAAGTTGCAGAGATGAGCTTATAGTATGAAGGATACAGCCCATTTTGCAACGTGATCACCAAAGAGCAGGAAGGATAGTTTGTACAAGTACAAATCACCCACTGCAGAAAACATAGATTGCAGCAACCGCGGAGCCTTTATCTACAAAGCAGAGTAGATCATATAATTAAAACCCTGAAAGATAGCACATCACTTAGTATCTTCTGCTTATGCAGGCCAATGGAAAGATAAGCAAGACGGAACAAACGAAACCTCTTCGAGGCAATAATATGCAGAAAACAATTTTCTAACATAATAAATTATATTAAAAAGGTGTCTTAAAAAATAATAATAATTAGAGCGATAGCAACTGGTATTAGAGAGACTTTGCACATCCCAACCTAAGTGGCAACAACTCAAACAAACCCCACTCTAATTTGTAAAAAAGATACAAAAGAATTCCAAAAAAGAAAAAGAAAAGTTGAGAATCCACCTATTAAAAAAGGTATCTATGTTCATCAACTTTTAATAAACCTAATAACTTTATAGGTTTGTCTTTGGTCCTTCACAAGGACCAATTCTACAATGTAACATGTAGAAGGAGGATGTATAATACAGCATCTACTCCGTGTAACAATTACTTGAAAATGTCTAACATTAGTCTATGATAGATAAATTTTTTATTGTTGTACCTATACTGAGCTATTGTTACTGCCTCTACTTCTACATTTTAGTACAAGTCCGATCCTGCATGAAGAACTTGAACCTTAAATTTAAACGTCAAATTTGACTAAATTTAGCTTACATATGTACTTGGTTTCATAAAATAAGTTATACAGCAAATATTAAGTAGTCAAGTCCAAGTTAGACAGAAGTGTATAATTACTACAGAGCTATTTGTTTTAAGACATTTTCACGAGCCCCTAACACAGGAATCATGATGTAAAAGAACCTATACACAAAAGACTGTGATTAAGTAAAAAGCATACAAAGGTAAGCAACTGTAAAGAAGATATCCCTTACCATGAACCAGGGAGTATCAAGACCCAAAAAGGACAGAACCTTGTAAAGCGAAGCAAATAATAAGGGATGCAAATAGCTCCGAATTCCCTTCTTCCATTCCCATGTCAAATGACCATATCTAATAAAGGATGTTAAAAACAAGAAAAATAATCAAAATTTCAGAACCCCATTGTTGAATTAACATCGCTTTGCATCATAAGAGCAACCAAACTTAAGAAAGAATACCCAAAAGCAATGCGGTGAGCGACTTCAAGGGCTTGCCAGTGCTCATCCGGGTTGAAATAGGTCTGAACCAACAGAGAATTCGCGATTCGAAAAGCCAAGCAGAATGTGAAAACTCTTCTGGGAGAGAACAAGAAATCCAAATCATGGGATTTCTCTGTTTCCTCTGAATCTGAAGGATCTGGGTTTTGGGTTCCGAGCTCATCAGTCTGAGATGAAACTTCAGCTCTGTGTCTTTGCCGCATTAGTTGATTGGTTGTTTGCGTTGTATTAAAACAGCGGTTGGAATTGATTTCGAAGAGAGGAATTGGGAAAAATTTGGGGACAAATTGCTGCACAAAGTCTAAATTACGTTTAAAAAAAAAAGGAAAAAGAGAAAGTCTACTGCAAGTTGAAAGACATTAGATCATGATTTTGCATAAAAAATGCATCAATACCACTTGACCCAGCATAGAAATTATGAAGAAGAATCACAATTATGAATGAAAAAAAAAAATCATTGCAGCAACTTCACTATATCTATGTCTTGCAAATACCAGATATCAAGTCATACAGAATCAAAAATCATTTCACATTGCTAATGTACTACAAATTGAGACCAGCTGCGAATCTGATTAAAAAGGAAGAAGAAAAAGAGAATTCAGCATTTCCCGACCACGCCTTTGGTGTTATACGAACCAAATTCAGAAATGTGCACTAAAAAATATAGATAAATTGAAGAGCTGGAAGCCCACCAAAAACGGCGTCGTAGCATCGACAGAGAATGAGGGGGTCGTGACGTCGCCTGGGCTGGCGATGCGACGGCGACGGCGATGACAGGGGAGGTCCGCTTCGAACGGCTTGGGTAGTCGGTGAAAATGGGACGGTGACGAGAGATTTCACGGTATTGTGTACATCGGGACCCATTTAAATTATAACCTTAAATTAGGCATTTTTACAAGTCAAAAAAAGAAAAAAGAAAAAAGGTCGTCCTGCTCTTAAAAAACACAAAACCCTCCCTCCCTCCCTCGTGCCCGTAGTCTGCGCCTTTCCCATCATCGTCTTCGCCCCCACCGTCGACATACATTGTCTCCGGCGTCCATCTTCGTCCACGACTCGATATTTTTTCCGGCTTTGGAAAGAGATCAAGCTTCAAGTTTATAAATCAAGCTCCAAAAATTGGTATTTTAAATCTCAAACTCTTTTTTTTTTTTTTTTCATTTAAATTGTTGTTTAAAAGTTGGGTATTTACGTTTGAGTGTCATATAAAACAAAAAACTACCTGTCTGTTGGTATTATTTTAAGAATTTTTAAAAATATTTTGATACTTTTTTTGAGATAAAAATTTTAAAAATAATGTTAGTATAATTTTTAAAAATTTATTATTTTTTAAAATAAAACTATTTTCATTTATTTTAAAAACACTACTAAATGGACTCAAATTTTATGCCATTTCGATCTTTTTTGAGCTGTGAGAATCGAAAAATCGAGGAAGAATGTGAATGAACAGTTCCATTCCGATCGTTCGTTAGCCCGGTCGAAAAATTTGCGTCTTGGTGAACCAGTTGGAACAGTTAGATTGGTACGAAAATTAATAGGAAATTAATCAGTTTAAAATTTTCAACTATTCAAACTGCTCAATGTCAGAACTTGTTAGAATGGTTTTCTTCTTCTTATGTTTTGTATTTTTTTATGTTTCTAAATTGTGATATATTTTATATATACATAAAGAAAATGGCTGAGATTGCCTCATATTATCATTATGATGGGTGGTGGAAGAAAAAGGAAGATAGGTCATTTGAATGGTGCTGACGATCCAAAGAAAGTTAAACTTTCTGAAATTGTTGACAAAATATTTGAAAGACTTGATGTATATTGAAGGAATACATATTTAAAACCGAGTTACATTCCTTTGTCTTTGACAACTTTATGCCCTAAATTCAGCTTGGATGATTTTGACAGTAAGTGTTATGTTTTGGATCGTTGTGCTACAACACAACATAGAAGCGTGCTATATATTGAGTTCATAAAAAGGATGAATGAAAATGATGTTGCTTGAAGTTGAGGTACTTGAAGAAGTTGAAAGAAATTAACGGTTTGACAATGAAAATGATGGAATCATAAGATATAAGAACCTCAATGTTAACAAGGAGGTGCCGAGGGCATATGATGTTCCTTCTGCACCAAGCTGCGAAGGTGATCTTTTAGACGAGCCTATATTAAAAGAGCACCCTCACCGAGAGACAATTGCATATGCCCCAACTCTAAATCAACAGCCTCCACACCTGGAGCTGGATGTCGTTGAGGATCATTATGTAGCATTAGCAATCAATAAGAGTTGTATGTCTTATAGTTTCGAGGATAGTATGGATTTTGAAATCAGGGATGAATATGCTAGCAAGATCGAGTTAAAGAATTTGGTGACAATGCTTCATTGAAAGCTTATTTGGAATTTAAAATAGTCAAGTCGATGAAGAAGCTCTTTGTCAGAAATGTTTAGTCTCAGGTTACAAGTGGGCATTACGAGTAGCAAAGATCATGAACTCAAATCGTGTTTTCTTTAAACATAACATGCATACTTGCTGTTCTAGTTCAATTGATAAGAGAAACGGACAAGCGACTTCGGAGTTAGTAGCAGATATGTTGAAAAAAAAAGTACACATGCCAAATCGACATGCCTGCCCAATGATGTTATGCAAATGATGAAAACTTATAGTGTAGTCACGGCTTAAGTCGACAACTACCATCAATATCCTTTTCCTTGGGGTGTTGTTGACTTTGAGAGCTACAATTTGTGGAATTGATTCTTGAAAAAACTTGAGGGGCTCATACCTGATGATGAGGAGTTGGTCATTATCTTAAATAGATACCTCAACATTATTAAAGCAGTCGTCTAGTTGTACTAGTTGTACAAGAAGTCTCAACATGAATTTTGTGTGTGGCATATTTCACCAAACATCAAATCCCGATGTAACCGAGGGCGTGTTAAGGGCGGCAAAGGAAAGGGCAAGGTTAAGGTCAAGAAAGCCGTTGTGAAAAAATTCATGAAAGTCACTGCAGCATATACGGTGTCGAAGTTCAACGAACTTTATGATGACCTAAAAAATAGGTATCCAGCCGCTGCTAAGTATATTAATTGAAGAATATGTCAATGTTAGAAAATGAGCTAGATGCTACTTCACATGTTCTTGCTGCAACATATTAACTGCCAATGTTGCCGAGTTCCTTATAATACCCTTGATTACTACGATGGTAGAGAAAATTTTTGAATGGTTCAACAAGCACCAGAAGCAATCATGTCTCGGATCAGATCCTCCTCGCAGTGCTTAACTACAATGGTGGTGAAAGTATTATATGTGAGGTACAAGGCCTCCACATTCTTGAATGCAAGAGAACTAAATAGGACCATGCTTGAGTACCATGTCACGAGAACCGATGATAGTTTCTTGATTGATCTAGTGAGAAAATCTACACCTACAAAGTGTATGACATAGACATGTTCTCCCTTGTTTTCATGCTCTAACAACATTCTCTGAAGGCCCCAAAAATATGCATAATCTATACTCAAAATACTATCTAAAGAAGTTATGGCCATTGGCCTACGTTAAAACTATATATCTTGTGCCAAGGTCATCAGAGTGGGTCATTTCTGACAACATATAAGCCTTCGGCACCTCCATGTTAACATCGAAGTACTCGCCTCTTATGATTCCATCATTTTCATTGTCAAACTGTTGATTTCCTTCAACTTTTTTAACTACCTCAACTTCCTCAGCTTCAAGGCCCCCTTTGTCATTGCCTTCACCACGTTTGTCCTTTTTATGAGTTCAATATATAGCAGCCTTCTACATTGCGTTGTAGGAGCAGAACAATTCAAAAGATAACACTTAGTGTCAAAATCATCCAAGATGAATTTAGGACACAAGACGAAGGCATATAACTCAGTTTTGAATATGCATTCCTTTGATGCACAAGAAGCCTTTCAAATATTTTGTCAACAATTTCAAAAATTTTAAGTTTCTTTGGATCATTTAATAACATGATGCTCTTCATGTCATCATTTCTCAAGCATCATTTAAACGACCTATCTTCTTTCTTTTTTTACTCTATATCATAATGATAATATAATAGAATCTCAACTATTTTCCTTTTAAGTATATATAAAATGTATCACAATTTAAAAAATCAAAAAAGACAAAAAAGAAGAAGAGGAAAACCGTTCCAACTGCTTCTGACAACGAGTGGCTGGAACGGTCAAAAATTATATAGAGAAATTAATTTTCTAGTAATTTTTTTACCATTCTGATTGTTCCAATCAGACATAGATTTTTTGACCACGATAACCGGCTAGAATGTTTGGAACAGAACTATTCATTCAAGTTCTTCCTTAATTTTTCGATTCTCATAGCTCGTAAAAGGCCAAAATGGCACCAAATTTGTTGTTTTTTAAAAGTAAAACACTTAAATATAAATACTCAACTTTTAAACAATAATTTAAAAGAAAAGAAAAGAGTTTGAGATTTAAAATGCCAATGTTGGAGCTTGATTTATCAAGCTTTTGAAGCTTGATCTCTCCAAAGCTAGAAAAAATACCAAGATGTGGATGAAGATGAGCCCTTGTTTGTTATCATGAAACCAGATGTGACTCGGAATTACCCATTTTTAATTTCAGGGTTTCTCTGAATTTGAAAGTTATCATTTTTTAGGTTTTTTCATTCCAAGGCTAAAGGCTCAATTCACTTAAGTCCATAGCGTTACCAATTTCGCCATATCCCTCCTTTTGTGATTAGGATCTTATTATGACACCCTTTTTCTTTTTTTATTTGATTTAAATTATGTTATGATGGATCTGTTAAATTCTTTAGATAGCAGTTCTCATATTGAAAATTGTTTTCATATATTTAGATTTCTTGTTTATCTTATTTCATCTCTCTCGAAAACTTATATTTGGTCTAATTAGAAAAGATTCTATTATTTATCTATCCACCAATCAATATATAATGTAGACACATATCACATATATAGTATATTTAAATTCTATATTATTATTATATATTATATAATAATATTAATTATAATTATATGTAATATAAATGTATAGTATTATTATGCCTATTATTATAACTCTACTTAATATATATTTTTTACGTATACATATATTTTCCTATTTATATCATTTGTGTACAATTTTGAATAGTTGAAGGGTGATTCTTTTGTTTTTTTTTTCCCCTTATCTTTGGTAATATATACTATATTTAATATAATATTTATAACTATAACGAATCTAATGTCTATAACTAATAATTCTTTTTTTATTATTTTGAATAATTAAATTTAGAGTGAAATTATTTAGAATAAATGTATAATTAAATATAATGTAATTAACATGTACTAATTATATATTCTTTTATATACATATATATAATATACGAGATTTCTGTTACAACAAAACACATTAATATATTATTCACAGAAATCTAATAGATGATTCCTGTATATAACTTAACATGATAATATTAGTTTCCAGTGAATCATATTGCCTACAATTACTTCTTTGGCAATATGATTTCTACTCATTACTGCATACCAAATGCCCCTAATAGAATAAGATTTTACTTTAATTAGTAAGTTATAGTAATTTAGGGGGTGTTTGGCAGTGGTAGGAACCACTTAATTCTCACCACAATCTCAGTTATGAACAGTGTAAAGCTCTCATATGCTACAGTAACAATTAAAAAATATGCTATAGTATAAAACTCTCACATACTACAGTAAAAGTGGTTCCCATTACTGGTTCCCACCGCCCTTCCAAACACCCAATTAATCTCTAGATTCTCTTTAATTTTGAAATTCTGTGCATAGAAAATGAAAATATTTTATGTGATAAAAATGTAATAAAATTAAGTTTAATAGTAATTTAATAGTAATAAGATAGTTTAACATTAAAGAGATAGAAAATAGAATTAGATTAGTAAAAAGAAAGGAATTTTGAAATTCTAATATCATTTCAATTGAAAAAATTTCTATCTAATTAAGCTAATTAAGATTTTGACTTTTGATAATCACATATTTGCTATAATATATAGATCAAAATTATATACTGCTATATTAAGATATTAATCAGTATATTAATTGTTATGTTCTATAATATTCAAATAACCAATATTTATTCTATTATATTATATAGTTTTTATATTAATATAAAT
The DNA here is from genome assembly GCA_025403435.1 of Artocarpus heterophyllus. Taxonomy (NCBI): domain Eukaryota; kingdom Viridiplantae; phylum Streptophyta; class Magnoliopsida; order Rosales; family Moraceae; genus Artocarpus; species Artocarpus heterophyllus. The sequence continues at coordinate 244,954 of JAJQZP010000445.1, forward strand.
TATATTGTATTCATAGTAATTGTGAAGAGTTAAGAACAAACATTTAATAGCTAATATTTGTTTTCCTTGATGGGTTTTTTTTTTTTTTTGAAGAGGAGTAGGTTTTTTTTTTTAATTTTTATACCTGATTTTATTTTTTTCTATTTTTCATGAAAGGGTATTTTGGAGATAGCAAAAATTTGATTAAAGAGGAGGTCATTAATTTGAAACTTTTAAATTAGGGATTAGCGACTTGAACAAATGCCTCATTTAAGGTTATATTTCAAAAAGGTCCAGGAAAGTCTATGGATTTATTTTTTATTTTTTTTAAGAAGGGAAGTTATTATTCTTATTATTTTAAAGGGTTTTTTGGTCTTTTTGTTGATAAATGAACTAAAAAAAATAGAAAAGAAAATTATTTCACACAAGAAAGTTCTATTTAGAAACCTTTTCAAAGGGAGGTTATTGGCAGACTTCTTTTATTTTCCTTAGTGATAGATACAAAATTACATGTACATAAATTTCTCAAAAAAAGTATTTTAGAATACTTTGTGAAACAAGAAAAAAGTGGTCTCACGATTGTCCTTTATCACTGATCTGAACAAGCATCTTTTCCGGCGATGCGCCGCTGGTGGCGAGAGGGACAAAGTCAGAGGTTGGGTTGGGCAGTGGGATTTACGTGACGGGGTTTGGGATTTTTTTTTTTCCTGCTTCGGGTGACTTATTTAACTTTTTAATTTTCATTTTTTTATGTTATAAATTGGTATTATTTTTCTAAGACGTCCTTTTATATTAGACCATCTGACTTGCAACGTGATTCATTATGTCAAAAAGTTATGTCATCTTTTGAAATTTATTTTTTATAAATGTTACATAAGTAGCATAACACAACTAAAATATATAATATAAACAGTAATGTATCATAATTTTTTTAAATGCAGCATAAGTGAACATATTTTTTTAAAAAATATGACAAAACATTAATTCTCTAAAAAAGTCAATGTTTAACGGAAAGGACTTAATTGCCAACGTATTGAAAGTTTAAAGATTGTTTCATCAAAATAAAAGAAGATGGATCAAAGTGTGACTCACTAAAAAGTTAAGGGGTAATAGTGCAATTTACTGAAAAAAATTAGAAGGTTACAACAAAAACATTTAACTGGGAAGTTTTCTTAATAGGGCATTTCAAAGAAAAAAAATTAATTAGAAGAGTTAAAAAAGGAATTATTTTCATAAATTCTCCCGAGAGATATACCTTAATTTATTTTGCCCCCAACTTTATAAAAACGATCAAAATACCTACTATCTATAGATAACATAGTCAAAATACCCCCTCCATCTACTTCTGCTTAAAACTTGGACAGAAAATGTAGACGTGGCTTGATAGTTTAAAACATTCACTGCCTTTAATCCATTTACACTCCAAATTAATTAAAACCCGTAATCTGGCAACGAAATCCCTTGAAAGAAAACTCAAGTTGTGCTCAGTCTCATGGCAGCCATGGCAACTTCATGCTCAGACCATAGAAGCACTTCACGTCCTCCTTGTGTTAGTGGGAACTCAAATTCGCAACATGAGTGGACTGGATTCCTCCTGCAGGTGGAAAAAGTCTCAAACCTTTAAATTATTTCAAATTCGTCCGTAGAGCTGGAGTTTTCAATGCCTGCACTCATGCTTCCAGGCTTGCAAATTATGTTGCCTTTGTTTTAGCTAAACGTGCTTTTGAGGACTTGTGTTATTATAAGTCCATCCCACTATGGATTGGCTCTTTCATCCTAGCTGATTTGGATTCTTGAAGTTCATTGCTTTTTATAGGAAAAAAAACACATATTAAAGGCCGGGCCCCATGGCCATTACCAAGGAAGAAAGAAAGAAAAAAAAGAAACAAACTCTTAACGGAACAAATAGCACTCAGTTCTTAAATTTACATAAAACCCACATACCAAATATAAGTAACAAAAAATTAAACCTTGCCAAACCAAGCACACATTAAAACAGTATTGGGAACTCAAAATCACACAAAATTAGATATACCATGGTCTGGAACTATAAAGAAATCAAACCACGAGAGCTTGTCATTGTACACGCTAAGAAGAAGAAAACCCAGTTATATCCAACTTAGTTCTTCACCAATTTGACTAAGATTATGAAATTTAACCCTTTGGCTGATACGTTTGAGGAGAACTTTTTTTTTGTTTTTTTTGTTTTGCTATGATGGGGGTGAACTTTATCTTAAAGAAATTTGTTGGTTTATTTTATTCTCATAAATACCTACCTTCACCAAATTTAATAAATTACCCTCTTTAAAATAATTTTTTATTGCCACATCAACACTTCCATCCAGATTATAAGCGGAAGTGCACAGAGGGTTATTTGGATATGTTTTCTATAGATCAGGGATATTTTGACTAGTTTTACAAAGTCGAAGAACAAAGTGAATTAAGGTATATATTTCGGAAGAATTTATGAAAATAATCCTTAAAAAAATTAAAATGCACACTTTAATCAAGACATGTGTTCTAGTTGAATATTATATTCATGTAGATTAATATAAAATATTCAAGGAAAAAAATATTTCGACGAACAAAACAAATATTAAACAAATTAGTGTGTATGTGTGACCAGGACAAAAATGTTTAAGCAAGGGCGCATTCGAGAAAAGTTACGTTAATGGGGGTGGCAAAAATATTTATGAAGATCACATTTAATATTTAAATTGAAAAAGATTGAAGTTAGAACATGCTTGAGAGAACTCAATGGAATTAGGGCATATAAGAATAAATAATAATTTCAATGGAACACGTCTTAAACCCTAGGAATATAGGGAAAAAAAGCAACAAAAAGAAACTAGGATAAAATGGTGAAGACAGCAGCGCCACACCAAAGAAATTATTGTGATGAGATTATTTAAAAATTATTTTAATATGGACCGCAGACCAAGTGCATGTACAATCAAAACGTGTGCTTCGATTGAAAATATAGAGAATATTAGACCACAAAAATATTAGAACAAATCAAATAGAACCTTAATTAGTGTCTGAACGTGAGGCGAAAGATATTTAAGTAGGAATATATTTGTGAAAAATGTTTTTAATAGACAATAAAGAATATTCATATAAGCCACATTTAATAACTAACATAGCATGCTATTATATGCTTTGTCTTTTTTCCTGCCGGCAAGATTGTACTGCCATCTAATACAAAAAATTGAGAAATATAACATCACATATGTTCAAGGCAACATTAATGTTAAAAAGTTTTAACAATAGTTTGGATGTCTAATTTCTGATGTCACACATCTCCAACGCAAGTGTTATATTAAATGAATGCAACACAAGGTTTATTCCTGAAACTATAGCCTGACGTGATACATTGTATATTTTATGAGAAACTGGTTCCTGTTCAAAAATATTGATATCCCATGTTTTACGAACCTTATTACAACGTAATTTTTTCTTGCCAGATAACCGATCATATATGGCTTTACATTTACAGCTAAACATGTCTTCATATATGTTAACAGTTTCAGGAAAAGCAAGAGATTGAATTAAACAAAATCAAATCGTGGCACATAGTAGAATAACTTGACATCTTATAGTTGCACACCAGGCACGGCAGTCCATAAGAGAATCCGCCGTGGTCGATCTAGAAACCGGGCTTGCCATGCAGGTTCATCACTTTCATAAACAAAACCACTCTTTAGGTACAACTTCTTAGCCGGTTCATTGTCAACAGCTACATGTACGTATAGATCAGATATACCTGCACACAAATCACAACCCAGTTGAAATAGCACTTAAACTTGTGCCCATCTCATGTTCTTTATAAAGAATTCGTGCTCAGAAAAGTATGGGGCAAGTGTCATCTATTTGAACATTTACGATTCATGTAGAAGAAATGAAATTTATCCAAGAAAAAAGAAAAAGAGAGAGAGAGAGAAAGAGTTGTCAATACAACAAAGACCTCATCCTCAGAAATAATAGGCATACTTTATTAGCTTTTTAATCGTCTCCAAATTGAAGATGTATGGCAGATGTAAATGTGTTTACCCATCCGGCAAAATCATAAATGAAAACCAAGGATGTCGCAAGGCTTCGGGAGAATATGATGATGTGCGCATTTGGAGAAGAATATTTGTGTATTTAATATCCAAATGCTGTTTTTAGATTCTTTTGGGGAAGGGGGGAAAAAAGAAGAAAATGGGGAAAAGTAAACAATGAATTTTTTTTTTTTTTGAAGGGAAAAACGATGAAATTGGTGGCCGACATATTTGAAGCAAAGGAACATCAGAATCCTTTTTCCTTACCCCATTCTTGAGCAACTAACTTTGACTTTTCAATAACCGCATAACCTAACCCATTTCTATGTAATTCTGCGGCCACGCACACATTGCTCAGATAGGCTCGTGCAAAATCAGCTCCAACACCCTGTTGAGACGAACACCTTAGACATTCTTCCATTTTCCATTTACATTTTGTATCGTTTTAAGTAAAGAACAAACAACATGAAAAGTTACTCTGAAAATTGTTTGCAAAACAAGTGAGACAATCATTGCATACAAAGCCTACACCTTTCTTGCAAGGTTTGTTACATATAGCATTAAGCTGGCAATTAAATCTGAGCGTAATCTGCGGATATTCATCTATATACATCCAATTTTCTCAGATAACGTTTATATGTATTTCACGTTAAAAAATCAAAATCTGCATAAAGACTGACAAAAGACCGAACTTCATCAATGTCGCTCGACAAATTCAAAGTGCAAGATAAGGATTCGACATACAGAAACCAAATAGCAGCATAATTTTTTAAGTTGAAAGAAAGAGTTAATCACTAGCTTCCTTGATCAAAATCTAAAGGACCAAAATTTAGAAATAATAATCACCACTTCAGGAACCATCCCTTTGACATATCATTCACATTGCCACCTTAAAAACACTAGAGCGGTTGATGATAACCAGAGGCATGAAATGTACATTCAACAGTAAGCAACAAAGTTAAGCAACTTATCTCCAAATAATTTAAGCCAGAATTTAATATCTTTAACCACATATGATTTGTCTTAACTTTGGTCTTCTAATTCTGTTAGTCAAATTAACTTCTTGATGAAGAAATTAGTTTCAAGCAGCAAAGGCACATTAATACATCCAAAATCTTATTTTATGCACTAACATTTAATCAAATACCTGTGGTTTCTTTCCAACTATCTCATCTGGAAGCCTCATGCATTGGTTAAGATCAAGGGTTCCAACTACCACTCGATCTTCTCCATTGTAAGAAAACTGCACAGTATAAATAAAACAGTTGGATTAAATACTCAACATAACAGAAAACAAAACAATCGTCCTATGTTTCCAGCTGCTAATTATTGAATGGTTACTTATTTTGATTGACGAACAAGGTAACAGAAACTAGGCAGATTAAGCCACTGCTCTTCATTAAGATCCTATACCAATCATTCTCACAAATGATGAATGATAAAATAAGAGAAATCTGGAATCCAGAAATAAATACAAGCGTAGGAAGCAATCAGCTATTATGCTTACAACAAAGTGATAAGCTAGATTTGCACAAGGGTGTATAAGAAGTAATTACCTTAAACCCTTTATCAAAAAAGTCAGTTTCATACCACAATTTTGTTAAAGGAAAGCTTTTAAGGAAAGAGAAAATGCATATAAAACAAGGAGAAGCATTTATAATACTCCATGCTTAAAACATATAAAGATGAAATGCATTGCTAACATTAAGGGAGGCAAAACTAATACATAATTCTAAGCAGTTTGAGCGTTAAAAGCGTGGAAGAAGGAAGTTAAACGGAGAATAGCCTACTGCACATTCCTGATTTCTTTTCAAATTCAGCAAATTATTAACCTCACGAAGTGTATGCAGCCGTGAAGATCATCATTGTAAGCAAAGATCTTGGTTTGGGTTTTTTCCCTTTTTACTTTGCTACCTTGATATGAGATTAGGCCATATAAACACTATAACAAGATGCTTAAAGGACTCAGACTCGTCAATTCTTCCAAATCATATAGCAATTTCGACATGTATTCAAATCATAGTGATTAGACATACATTCAACCATGAACTTGCAGTATTGCCACACAATATCTTAACCAAAGCCACAGCAACCTTGTACAACTTAATTCATTTGTAAAAACATTTTTCCAGGATAACAAATTAATTGGCAATTAAAGACTAATGAAGCAAGGCCAAGTAACATATCTAACAAAAATTTTTGCTTCCATATAAAAGGGACACGAATAACCTAATGTAATAACTGATAACTGGAAAATTGAGAATCTTTGCATCAGCAAAGAAAGAAAGCCAACAAACCTTACATGCAGCACATAAATCATCTGAAAGGTTTGATATCTGCGACAACGGAATAGTAGCATTTATGCATGAAACTCTTCTGAATTCTTCCCTCTTTCCAGAAATTCGTTCTTTTAGCGCTTCAAACTCACGCTCTGCCAAGTACTTTTGGTGATCCTAATGACACTTGACAAGGAAAAAGAACCATCGGTACAAAAGAACACTCTCTCTCAACTGTGACACACAGGAAGAAATAAAACTAAGCAATACACATGTTTGTTACTTTGTTCGAGTGTGTGTGTGAATCCCAAAAGAAAGTTCTTTTGTGTGCATGGAAATAAGGAGCAACTGAAATACTATGAAATGGGCATGATCTAGAACCACAAAATTATCTTCACGGTACAACAAGAAATGATATCCAAGAAAAAGAAAGCTTTCCAATGGCATCATCCACGTCCCAAAAGGATAGAATTCAGGAAATTCACTATTTTTCAGCTAAAACCAATCTACAATTATTCATTCAACAATGAAACCTAAAATTAACAGATATAGAAAGTTCAAAACCATTGATTAAGGTCATAGTAATCGTTTCCCCCCTAAACAAACACAAATAAATAATTTCTTTTAAACTTTTTGTTGAATCATCTGATGTTGGCCTATAGAAATCTAAGATGATGCATTTGCATACTCAAGTTATCAATTATCCTGCTTAAAAAGCTTCTAATCAGAAGTCCATAACTTTTTGAAGTTAAAAGGCAACAAATCCTTGGCACTAATATTGAACTCTTCGCAATCATTACAAGTAACTGAAAAACTTAACAAACAAAAAGATAGCTTGCAATTAGCAAAACAATTACTAGTAAACACATACATATACAAGAGATATAACCGTTAAATATCAGTGGATAATCAAGATCAATATGAACATAAAAGTTATCATGCCATAACATTGATCTTACCTTCAATAAGATAAAAATGACAATGATTTCCGTTTGAATAAGTAACAATAAAAAATCTAGAGACAGAGAGATTAGAGAATCCAAAAGTTAATAGGTTAACCGTCATTTTTTGGGGAAAGAAACACGCAGACAAGAAAGAGACCGGAGACACTAACTTCGATGCGATAGGAAGTGGGGTCGAATTCATAGAAGGAGCGAACGCGGAGACAAGCAGCGGCCCAGAGCTGGTCCTCGGCGAAGGCCTCGGCGACGGAGACGGTGGAGTGGTCGATGGCGGACGAAGGAGGAACCGTCTGGTTTTCGGTGCAGAGGGAAGAGGCGGCGATGGGGCGGCACCGGAGGCGGCGATAGGCCGCGGCCATGGAAGTGTGAAGAGAGGAGGAGGAGGAGGGCCTGCAATTCCATCGGTCTGAGGTTGGAAACGGACGAGAAGAACATGGAGACGAAGAAACGAGGGCCATTTTTCGTTTTGGATGCTTTGTTCTGGTGTTTTCTGGCTTTGGTTGTGATTAATTATCCATGTTATCTTATTATCATAGGAGTCAAGAGGGAAGAATTTGCTTGGTCGTATTCAGATGGATCCGATCCTTTTCTTTCCCCAGTTATTTATCTTATTTATTTATTTACTTATTTATTTTATTTTTCTCCTTTACAAAAACTGCCTGCTTTTATCTGCTTAAGGTTGTTATTGGAAAGAGAAAATTACATGTTATGCTACATTTTTAAACGATATATTTATTTATATTATATTTTTTGTAAGGTGTTTGATATAGTGATAGAAATTATTGATCAAAACTATATTTACTGTAGTATATAAGAGATTTATACTGTGGCAATTTTTTTTCTTTTTATTGTAACATATGAAGGCTTTACACTATTCATAATTGAGATAGTGGTTAAAACCACTCCTTATCAAATAATATTTTAAAAAGTTTATGCCATACTATCATTCATTTTACATGTTAAGTTATGTCACAAATAAACATGAATGATATTTATAAAAAGGATATCTTAAAAAACGACATTTAGGAAAATTCCCCATTTGGAAACATATAGAATGTTCAAAAAGTGAGTTATAACTGAGTATTAAAGCTGAAAGTACTATAGCATGTGAAAGCATTACATTGTAGTATATTTTTGCTTTACACTGTAGTATATGAGAGTTTTATACGGTTTGAGCTGGAATTGAGTTTGCCAAAATAGTTGGAACTAATAAGTTAGAAGCAAAACAATATAACGTATAAAAACTTAACACTATAACATAATATTGTTTTACACTACAGCATACTTTCATATTATAGTCTAGCTTGTGAGAGCTTTACACTATAACAGTTGAAACTAACAAGTTAGAATGATGTTTCGAAACATATTCTTTTACGTTGGTTTTACTTATTCTCTTTTCAGTTAAGGGTTGGATACTTCATAGTCTCACCTAAAGATCTCTATCCAATCAATATATTGTAGAGTCTTGGGTGACATGTGTAAAACTTGGGTCCATCCATCCATCGAGTAGAATTAGATTAAGTCCTTTGTGTTCTATTGATGGATCCCTCGATTTTCTCTACAACCTTATTTTGAGATCTTGCTTGACCAATGTGTTGTGTCGTATTAAATGTGAAGCTAAGAGAAATCTAGGTCTTCCATCCATTAAGATTGGCATAAGATTATAACTTATCCCTAAATATTATACGACCAATAAAATGTCTAAGGGCAAATATGGTTTATGAATTTTTTTTCTTTGAGCTTAGTCCACTGTTTGACCTTGAAATTTCTTTAAATTCCTCCCCAACTTAAGTACCACTTTTGAAATATAAGGATTTATCTATACCATATTTATACGAATAATTAGGCCATTTGGCATTTTAATTAGAACTAAAGTTTTAAATTTAAGAACTGTAGTGTATGAGAGTTTTAGAACGTAGTAACTTTTTGCTAGTTTTACAATGTAGTTAATTAGAACTTTTTAGTTGAAACTATAGAGTGCCAAATGGATGTAGTATATTCGAATACCAAACATATCTTTCTATTTGAAAATATTAAGCGTAATTTACAAAATATCTTTTGAAAATTTTAAGCCTAATTTAGAAACTAAAATAATAGGGTTAAATAGCTAGTTTTGAAAGCGGTGGCCATCCTAATTTACACCTAATTTTGGTTTATCAAAATAGTACCGGTGAATAAAACTTATAAATGATATAGACCTAATTTAAGCAAAACGAAACTTGGTTTGGTCCTCACCAATATATAATTTTCCCTTTTCCTTCCCTCCTGTGATTTTTAGGGAAAGATTTTTTTTTTTAAAGAAACTGTTGCAAATACTAGATTTTACCAGTCGATTAGTAAATTATGTTATATGTTTTGTAAATGTAAAATAAATAGCATATTTGAACAAATTGATATTTTAAAGCAATCAAAATCTCAAAAATATCTTAAATTTAATTTTTCTATTTCCTCCCTCTTCCCTTTGTATGTGGCTTTCTCTCTCCCCCTTTGTTTCTCTCACTTTTCCCTTTCTATCTAATCTTTGCTCTCCTTCAAATGGAGTTTCGACGACACACAAATCCAATGTTGTCCATCGTTGGCAGCAACCTCCATCCCCAAGAGAAGCTTCGATGAATGCAAAAGAGCTTCGACGGAGATGCGATTGCCACGAAGAATTGCAACAGCTTTTGTCTTTGACAATGACAAAGTATGGTGTTGATCTTCCAAGAGCTTTGATGCACGTTGGCATTTGTCACGAGCGAAGCACAACTGACAGGGAAATAGTGACAATGATGCAGTGGTTTTTTTGCGTAGATTGGATGGCGAACAATGACTACAACGCGTTTGGGTTCTAGGGTTGGAATGATCAGTGTCATCTGCTAGTTAGGAGACAGGCAGTAGTGGTTGAGCGTTGGTGGCAAGTCGATGGCCATGGCTAGAGCATGACCGAAGCTTGGCATGTTGGAAAAATAGTACGCAGCGGGAATTTTAAAAAATTTTACATCAGAGTATTTTCTAAAACATAAGTTTGACATGCTATATGCATAAATTAACCAGATCTTACTAACCTTTATATGCCGAAGAACTTCCACAATCCGTAAAGAGAAGTAACGTTTCAAAAGAGCCTCAACCAACTGGTCTTCTTTACTATTCTCTATCCATGACCGGAGTGAGTGTGGGCTCACATGTATAGCTCTTCCTGTATGTGACTTTCCTTCCAACCAATCGAGAGAACCCAAAGCAAGTGTTCGTGATTTGTGAACGAAAGCTCTCAGGGAGTTTTCAGATTCTCACTAGCAGAGTATCACTCTCAATCTCTCAATTGATCTAAATAACTTGTGTGACTTACCCCCTATTTATAGAGGTTGGGTCTAGGGTCACTGTTTATCAGATTACTCCTCAAAAATTCAAATCAGAATCAAATTCGGATCAATATCGGATGAAATTCGCGTGAAAACGTGTGATCTTTTTACTGCACGATAGGCAGGCCGATCTGCCTAATAGGTAGGCCGAACTTGCCCCATCAGCAGGCCGAACTTAAGGATCGGCATGCCGAACTGTCAATAAAAAATCTCAGTGAATCTTTTATTTTCCACCCGAGATTCTATAGGATAAAGTCTCAGTTTTAATTCAAATAACCCAATAGAAAAGTTATCTAATTAAAACAACTTTATCTAGATAATCTCTAAGAAGATAAATGAATTCCAAATAATTCTACAAGTTTATCTTCATCTACTTTATCCAAAAATCAAATCAAGCGATAAACAGACAAGAATTATCCGATTCTTACAATTCTACAAGTTTATCTTAAATTAATTTTTTGATTCTTTCAAATTTCAACCAATCTAATAAATCCGACATAAGTTATCAATTATCAGAAAAGCACGCCGTATCATTACAGGATGTTGTGAGCTAGCAAAGGGGACCAAATGGACCTATATAGTTTAAGCTCTTGATAATTACGAAACCCAATATCCTAGATATATATTTCATAATTATAAATTCCAACGCTACTTCCACTAAAAGCTTGGAGCTGCACTCTTGAACTACATAGAATTACGAGGCCCGTATAGCTAAGTCTCCATGATATATCACAGTGTATCGTATCCCCATATGATAATCCATAATCGGCTTAAGGACAAGTTCTGTCTTACCTTCTCAATTATTTTTATCTTACGTTCCTAGTATCTCACCATTAGAAAACTTACTATCTAAGGACAGTATACCATTCGATTACACCTATGTATCCAAATGGTTGAGCGCTCCAGTTTTTCAATTACAGGATAACGCATATAAGAGGATATCATTACTCCTAAAAAGGAGCTATGGATTCCATATCTATGAATAACAGGTCTACGCTATCAAGAGTCATGCTTCCAACGTACCAGCATGCATACCACTATTAAGATGTGGGTGTCACCCTTTGGTACATCAAAAGACACAAGCCAAGACAACGGGCCTACTATTCATCTCAGGATTAAGATACAATACAAATGATTGTCTAAAGTGAATAGATTTACCGAGACAAAATTATTAATCCAAATCAATTCACTTTATGTCCTGATCCAACACATCGTCACCTATGACAACGTGCCAATATTTCTATTCACAAAGTCCACCTCCGATGGTCAAGACAAACGATCTCCCAAAAGGGATTTAGACAACATAACAATCTTTGCATAAATACAGTGCCCAACTTTATTCCCTCGAATGTAGATCTTATGATTTAGACCATCACCTTAAGAATCATGTGTTCTACATAATCTGTCCATCATATGCTTAATTCTTAAGGTTTAGACTGACAGTCGTAGACTATTGTTTAATTAATATGCATTCAACAAATATGAACGTAAAAAGAACAAGATTTGGTATATAAACAATGAATAAATTCTTTATGATAAAAAATGTCTCCAAAAACTTATTACATTTTTACTCCTTAGGGCATACATGTCTAACAATCTCCCACTTGCACTAAGTGAGTAAATATAACAAATCTCGCATCCCCATAGCTTCCACATGCCTCTCGAAGACTCTCCCAGCAAGTGTCTTTGTGAATGGATCAGCTAAATTGTCCTCTGACGTGATCTTGCACACCGTGACTTTCCCACCCTCAACGAAGTCCTTTATCACATGATACTTCCTATCAATATGCTTATTCTTCTTGTGAAATTTTGGTTCCTTAGCATTAGCTACCATCGCACTATATCACAGTATAGTGATACCGCCTTATCCATACCAAGAACTACCTCAAGATCACCAAGGAACTTGCGGAGCCACATTGATTCTTTCGCAGCATACTAGCTGCCACATACTTGGTCTCCATCATTGAATACAAAGTGCAATCTTGCGTAGCACTTCTCCAACTGATGGCACCGCCGCCTAGAGTAAACACAAAACCTGAAGTCGATTTCCTAGAATCCAGGCAGGATTGAAAATCCAAGTCAGTATGTCCTAGAGGAGTCAGGTCCTCACTTGAATATACAAGTATATACCCTCGAGTCCTTTTTCAGGTACTTGAAAATATGCTATACCGCAACCCTAATGGTTCGCTTCTAGATTCGCCTGAAATCGACTTACAATCCCGACCGCATAACTAATATCAGGTCGTGTGCAAAGCATGGCATACATGAGACTACCCACTGCCGAAGCATAAGGCACCTTCTTCATGTTTTCTCTTTCTTCATAAGACTTTGGAGAGTTTTTCTTAGAAAGAGTAATTCCATACCTAGATGGTTGCCCACCTTTCTTGGAATCCTACATTGCAAACCTCCTGAGAATTTTATCTATGTAGCCGGCCTAGGACAAAGCTATCATTTTGTTATTCCTATCCCGAAAGATGTAGATATCGAGAACAAAATTAGCCTCACCTAAGTCCTTCATGTCAAACTGCTTGGTCAACCATAATTTGACCGATGACAATGCCCCAACGTCATTGCCGATTAGTAGAATGTCATCTACATAGAGCAGTAGAAAAACCACCTTCCTATCCTTAATGTGTTTGTAAACACATGGCTCATCCACATTTTGTGAGAACCCATAAGTCTTGATCACCTGATCAAATTTTATGTTCTAAGAATGATAAGCTTGCTTAAGTCCATAAATTGACTTCAGCAGCTTACAAACCTTACCCTCTTGACCCGTGACCTTGAACCTGTCTGGTTGTTCCATATAAATAGACTTATTAAGATAGCCATTCAAAAAAGCCGTCTTGACATCCATCTATCAAATCTCGTAGTCGAGAGCAGCAGCTATGGACAAGAGAATCCGGATGGACTTAAGTATGGCTACAGGCAAAAAGGTTTCCTCTTAATCGATTCCTTCCTTTTGCGTATAACCCTTAGCTACCAGTCTAGCCTTAAAGGTTTTGACCTTTCCATCCACTCCTCTTTTCCTCTTGTAGATCCACTTACACCCTCTGGGTTTTACCCCTTCGAGAAGATCCACAAGCTCCCAAACCTGATTAGTCTCCATAGACTTCATCTCAATGTTCATGGCCTCTGTCTAGAGTTTTGAATCAACATCCTCCATAGACTCTGTGTAAGTGTAAGGATCCCTATCATGTTCATCCGGTTCAGCCAAGAAGACTTCCCTATTGAACATATACCTCTCAGGTTGACGCCCGATCCTCCCACTACTTCGAAGCCCCTAAGGTTGTTGTTTAGGTTTGTTTGGTTTTTCTACGCTAATTGGAACCTCTGGAGTGATCGGATTACTCCTTAACTCTTCAAGCGCCACTTTGCTTCGAGGTTTAAAGTCAATTATGTAACTCTCCTCAAGGAAAGTTGCATTAGTTGAAACCACGACTTTATTTTCCTTTGGGTTATAAAAAATAACCCCCTTTAGTCCCTTTTGGATATCCTACAAACACGAAACTTTCAAACATGCTTCCAACTTGTTCGGAACCCTAAACAAGACATGAGCCAGACATCTCCATATATGAATATGGTTTAAGGATGTCTTCCTACTCGTCCACAACTCGTGAGGAGTTTTAGGGACCGATTCTTAAGGCACATTTTTCAAAAGATAACATGCAGTTTGTAGTGCATATCCCCAAAAGGATAAAGTGCATATCCCCAAAAGGATAAAGGCAATGATGAATAACTCATCATGGACCTAATCATGTCCAATAAAGTCCTATTTCTTCTCTCTACTATGCCATTCTGCTGCGGAGTGCCCGGCGTAGTCAAATGGGATAAAATCCCATTCTCTAATAAGTGTCCCAAGAACTCATCAGAAAGGTATTCCCCACCTCGATCGGATCGAAGTGCCTTTATGGGTCTACCCAATTGCTTTTCCACTTTAGCCCAAAACTCCTTGAACTTGTCAAAAGTTTCACTTTTGTGGTGCATCAGGTACACATACCCATACCTTGAGTAATCATCAATAAAAGTGACGAAGTACTCATACCCTTTCGTGACTGGATGTTCATTGGTCTGCAAACATCAACATGTACAAGTTCTAGAACCCCTTCGGCCCTATTACCCTTAGACCCAAATGGTCTTTTGGTCATTTTACCCTCTAAACAAGATTCACATTGAGCTATAGATTCCAGCTTTAAGTGACTTAAAGGTCTATCCCTTACCAACCTTTGAATCCTATTCAGGTTAATATGACCAAGGCATAAATGCCAAAGATAAGTCTTATTAGAGTGAGAAGTTTTAAGACTTTTAGAGTTTTTATCATTCATCTCAACATTAAGCAATAAGTCCATCTTTGGTTTGATAAAATATAGATTATTTTGCATCCATCCAGAACAGATAAAAGATTTGTTTTTACAAATCACCACTTTATTATTAAAAGAAACCAAGTAGGAGTCTTTAAATAAACAAGATACAAAAATTAAATTCCTTTTAAATTTAGGAACATAAAAACAATCTTGCAAAAATAAATTCCTATAATTATCAAAATAAAGATGGACATCTCCCACTGCTTCCGCTGAGACCAAGGATCCATCGCCCATCCAAAGCGTGAAGTCCTCATGTAGCAGACTTCTCGTTTCTTTGAACCCCTGCAGAGAAACACAAACATGATTAGTTGCACCGAAATCTATGACCCAAATGTCACTGGATTCCTTAACCAAACAAGTTTCTAAATATAGAAGATCACACCTACCTCCTTTAGAAAAGAAGTCCTTGCAATGCTTCTTGATATGCCCGACCTTTCCACCGAAGAAGCACTTAAGCTTCTTTAGGTTCTTCTTCTTCTTCTTCTTCTTACTCTTGGTGCTAGCAGGAATAGAAGACTTCTCGTTCTTAGCCCGTTGCTTCTTTCCATTCCCAGAGTTAGGATTGGAACTAGAAGCAGCTACTATGTTGGCCTCTCCACTCACAGGAGACTCCCTGATCAGCAGTTCAAACTCCTGTAACTGTTTCATCGGTTCTGTTAAGGTCATACCATGTCTATTGCTTAAATTAAATGTAGCTCTAAATAGAATAAATTCCTTTGATAGAATCTCAAAGACCATAGTCATCTGAGTTTCAACATCGATGTCGGCTCCATTGGTTTGAGCCTCAGTGAGGTAACTCATGACCAACATCATATGCTCCTTTACAGATGTCCCCGGCCTCTGTCTACAGTTTAGAAGTTTTCGAAGCGCCCCTTGCCGCTACGTTATGGCCTGGCCTCCAAACATATCCTCAAGATTATCCAAGATCTGCTTTATAGTCTCATAATCCTGATGTTGAGCCTGTAGCACATTATTCATGCTGGCCATAACATAGTGGGCCTGATCATTAGCATCTTTCCAGCGATCATACACTTGGAATTGCTTATTAGTTGAGTCTTCTATAGGCTCGGGAGGACAAGGGGTTGTTAGTACATATTTTAGTTTCTCAAAGGACAAGACGATATCCAGGTTCCGTTTCCAATCATTATAGCTCTTACCAGTTAATAGGTTTTTGTCATGTATCGATGATAAATCATTTTTAGACATTTTTAATCTACAATAAAGAATCGTATACCAAACATAAGCAAACATATGACAATAATTTAGTAAGATAACACAATCATGTAAAAACATACAAATGTGTTTATGTGTCAAAACCTTTAAAATGTCACTTCCTTACAACGATAATTCTCAACTCAGAGTTCAACAAGCTCCTAAGGGAGTCATGCCAAATTCAATCAGGAACACGGATCTCCTCCTAATTAATATATGCCATCCAAGACTCGTATGATCCAGCATATATTAATAATCGTTTCTTTGGCCATTAATTTTATTAACAGAGCTCCTAAGGGAGGTTAATAATAAAATTAACGTGAGTGTATAACCATCGTTTCAATATTTTATCCATGATTTATAATCACCACCTAGGGATGTGCAACTATAAATCATGTTAAAATACCTTATCCTCTCAGAGATCCAATCTGGTACATGATAGAAATCTCTTCCTAGGGGTCGGGACCACCATGTTCTGCCTATGGACCAACGATGGAGGCCTTAGGTTCTCTCTTCGAAAACCTTCTCCCACTCAATCTTTTGAAATCAAGGTTTTATTTTAAAAATATGCATGAACAATTTTAATATGAGCGGCACTCCCTATTCTATATGACATGTTATCAATATACATGGCAAATCATATTATAATGCAGACAAGCAAAGCAATCAAGCAAAGCTACAAGCAAAATAATAAATAACCATAATATTATGGCTCCACCCTAGAGAATAGAAAACTAAGATTACAAGAGAATAATCAAGACATATAATCGATTCTTCATCCTTGAATCCTCAAGCTGTATCCTTCTTCATGTAATACCCATCTTCAAGTCTTCAATCCCGTATGAATCGAATACTTCATATTTTCAGTCATATCTAAATTTAATGTCTCTTAGAATTGTCCCAAAAACAAAATTAAAACTGCATCGAAGAAACTGCACATTTTCTAAAAATTTCCCAGCTCTCGGTCGGCAGATTGGCCTACCGATCATGTTCCATGGGCCTGCCGATCTGGAAGATTGGCCTATCGACACATGAAAGTTTGGCTTGCCGAACTATGATGTTCGGCATGCCGACCGAGCAGAAAATTTTCGTTCCAGAAAATACAATTTTTAATGCAATTCATCAATTTTATTTTTCACAATTCAAAAACAAAACTTAGAGACTCAGGAAATACCTGGGTGCGCCATCATCCATCTTCTAGATCCGTCCTCTCCGAATGATTATTTAATTACAAAATTCTTACAAATTTAAAAATTAAATAACAATTTCTAGATGGAGATGATAGTCCGCCATCTAATTACATGAAAAAAAAACTAGATACACATTCTAACCTCTAAGGAACTATAATCGGTATAAATTAATTAATTAATAATAATTAAATAACAATTTAATCAACCATAATTAATTAATAAACATTAACCATATAATCGATGACAACATAAAATTATATAGAATCCTAGAGTGCCAACTCTATAAAATTAAATTCAAGCATAGAAGAGATTAAGATCACAAAATTTATACATGTAGTATGATCACAAACTCGCAAATTTATGTAAAAACCACGGCTTTGATACCAATTATTGAAAAAATATTATGCATCAAGAATTTTAAAAAAATTTACATCAGAGTATTTTCCAAAACATAAGTTTGACATGCTATATGCATAAATTAACTAGATTTTAGTAACCTTTGTATGCCAAAGAACTTCCGCAATCCGTGAAGAGAAATAACGTTCTAGAAGAGCCTTAACCAACTGGTCTTCTTTGCTATTCTCTATCCACGATCGGAGTGAGTGTGGCCTCACACGTACAGCTCTTCCTCTAGGTGACTCTCCTTCCAACCAATCGAGAGAACCCAAAGCAAGTATTCGTGATTTGTGAACAAAAGCTCTTAGGGAGTTTTCAAATTCTCACTAGCAGAGTATCACTCTTAATCTCTCAATTGATCTAAATAACTTGTGTGATTTACCCCCTATTTATAGAGGTTGGGTCTAGGGTCACTCCTTATAAGATTAGGTCTCAAAAATTCGAGTCAGAATCAAATTCAGATCAATATTGGATGAAATCCGCGTGAAAACATGTGATCTTTTTACTACGCGATAGGTAGGCCGAACTTGCCCCATTCAGCAGGCTGAACTTGAGGATTGGCATGCCAAACTGCCGATAAAAAATCTCAGCGAATCTTTTATTTTTCACTCAAGATTCTATAGGATAAAGTCTCAATTTTAATTTAAATAACCCAATAGAAAAGTTATCTAATTAAAACAACTTTATCTAGATAATCTCTAAGAAAATAAATGAATTCTCAATAATTCTACAAGTTTATCTTGATCTAATTTATCTAAAAATTAAATCAACCAATAAATAGACAAGAATTATTCGATCCTCATAATTCTACAAGTTTATCATGAATTAATTTTTATCAAAAAATTAATTCAACCGATAAACAAACATGAATTATTTGATTCTTCCAAATTTCAACCAATCTAATAAATCTGACATAAGTTACGAATTATTGAAAAAGCACACCGTATCATTACAGGATGTTGTGAGCTAGCAAAGGGGACCAAATGGACTTATATAGTTCAAGCTCTCGATAATTACGAAACCCAATATCCTAGATATATATTTCACAATTATAAACTCCAACGCTACTCCACTAAAAGCTTAGAGCTGCACTTTCGAACTACATAGAATTACGAAGCCCATATAGCTAAGTCTCCATGACATATCATAGTGTATCGTATCCCCATATGATAATCCATAATCAGCTTAAGGACAGCTCTGTCTTACCTTCCCCATTATTTTTATCTTACGTTTCATTATCTCACCATCAAAAAACTTACTATCTAAAAGCAGTATACCATTCGGTTACACCTATGTATCCAAATGGCTGAACGCTCTAGTTTTTCAATTACAGGATAATGCATATAAGAGGATATCATTACTCCTAAAGAGGAGTTACGAATTCCATATCTATGAATAACAGGTCTACGCTATCAAGAGTCATGCCTCCAACGTACGGGCTTGCATACCACTATTAAGATGTGGGTGTCACCCTTTGGTACATCAAAAGAAACAAGCCAAGACAACGGACCCACTATTCATCTTAGGATTAAGATACAACACAAATGATTGTCTAACGTGAATCGATTTGCTGAGACAGAATTATTAATCCAAATCAATTCACTTTATGTCATGATCCAACACATCGTCACCTATGACAACATGCCAATGTTTCTATTCATGGAGTCCACCTCCGATGGTTAAGGCAAACCATCTCTCAAAAAGGATATAGACAACATAACAATCTTTGCATGAATAAAGCGCCCAACTTTATTCCCTCGATTGCGGATTATATGATTTAGACCATCACCTTAAGAATCGTGTCTTCTTTATAATCCGTCCATCATATGCCCAATTCTTAAGGTTTAGACCGACAGTCTCAAACTATTGTTTGGTTAACATACATTCAACAAATATGAACGTAAAGAGGACAAGATTTGGTATGTAAACAATGAATAAATTCTTTATGGATAAAAAATGTCTCCAAAAACTTATTATATTTTTACTCCTTAGGGCATACATGTCTAGTATGGCAACAGTTCCATACTTACTCCTTTTTTTCTATGTGGTTTTTGTTTTACTGGCAACCAACCACGTTGCCATTGCCAGTGATTTTTTTGGCAATGTCGTCATATATTTCGACCGTTGACGACGTCACCGATGTGGATGATGTTCATTTATGTTTATAGGAAATTTCTGCATTACATGGAAATATGGTATTTTTCATGTATGTCTTCCTTGGCCATTAGTGACTTTGTTTCTGTTGGTGGTGCTCAGTGACATTGTTAGTAAATTTTTGTATTTCTTGGGTTCGATGACGTTGCCTTTAAATTTTTCAATTTACATGAAAAAACAATATTTATATGTAGTTACAATATGTCTCCTCTACTGGTAATGTCGCCAATGCTAGTGATATCTGGCGATGTCTACGGTAAAATTTTGTGTCTACTTAGAATATTGTATTTATAGAGAAACACTCTATTTCCCAGCCACTGGTGATATACAACAATATCGTCAGTAATTTTTTGTATTTAGCTGCCAGCAATGTTGCTGGTGCCGATGATCTCTGGCAATGTTGTTGGTTAACTTTACACTTAAATGAAAATATGACATTCCCTGTTGTCAACGAAGTTGTCAATAAATATACGATATTTTTTGTAAATACGATATTTTTATATAAATACAGCATTTCTCAGCTGCGGTGACGTGCTAGTGCCAGTGATGTTAAGCAACACTGTATTTACTAGAAAATAATATTTTCATGAAATATTGTATTTTCCAGCAGACGCAAGTGCAGGTGAAGAAGGAGCAAGGGAGGTGGAGAGGAGAAAGAGGAGAATGTATTTAGGATTTTTATTCTCAATTTCTCATGACATTATCTCAATTTTTCATAATATTCAATTTACTAAACATTTTTAAAAACATATGACATAATTTACTAATGTCATATTCTACTAATTCTTTCCTAATATATGCTATTTGGCTCCTCCCACAAAAAAAGTTGATTGGTTGAAGAACCAATGAGCATCTTTAATGCAATACTAAATTGATGTGTGAATAGAAAATTTATCATTTAAGTGTAAAAAACACTCTCCATTGCAATTCCATTTTTAATGATAAATTTGCTATATGCTAAACTTTATAGCAAAATTTGTCAGAAAGTTTAACATATACTTAATTTGGCACTTGATTCCTTTCTATTAGTACATTGACTTCTTTGATTTAATAATTATAACATTATTACTTTTTAAGTATTTTAATATTAAAAGTTTACTTTTACAAGTTTCAAAATCTAATTATTACGACACAAGACAAAAAATGACATTCTAAATATCATTATGAATTGCACCATAAAAATAACACATGAGATACGTTATTTTTACACTTTTTAATAGCATATATAACATTAGCATAAAAGCTCCCTTATGATGCTCGACAGGCATGAAGTCCAAAGATCAACACGAACGCTGATTGGACTCTTACCACTCTGGCCCAAAAAAAGAAAAAAAAAAGGTGTTCGCATTACAAAACAAATGAAATTGAAGGTAAACTCAGATGTTGATCTCGTATACCATCCCTCTCGAAATCAATGCATAAAAAGAGGGATAAATTTTTGAAGTATGAAGGCAAAATTAAAGGATAAGAGTCAGATCTTAATTCAAGATTTAGGCAATAAAAGCTAGGCACAATACAAACATGCGATACCATGGTAAGGAAAATACTTTTAATGTCGACCTTCGTTTTTTTTTTTTTTAAATGGGAAACTTCATTTCACAGATGAATTATACAAGATATAAATGGCCCCAAATACAAAGGAATTCGACCCTGAATCAAAGATTGTTGGATTCATTAGTATATGCCATAATAACATAGAGGTGAATACAAGTACCAAGACTCATACAGGGAAATACCCGCTCGACACCTCAACTTCAAGCTTGACCATTACTCATTAAACATCACCAAAATAGTCAATGAACTAGCCCAGTCGATCGAGACAAATCCCCACATAACGGAGGCAATCACACTATGGCATAGAGGGAACTCTAGCCAGACATCAAACATCACATTGTTTACAAATGGGTGGGAGACACAAAGTAGAGGACAACACCTCCATGATTATCGAAGCAAAAACATCACAAGAAAAAAAAAAAAAAAACACCAAAGGGGCGGGAACATCAAAGCACTTATTATAACTAAAAAAAAAAAAAAGATCTACCAGCAACTAGCCGTCGGCCATAGAACGGAAGCCAGATTTAAGCGGAGCCACCCCAAGAGGAAAGCTATAACGCCTACCTAATACCACCCTAAAATAGCCATCTAGTCATACTAAGTAGTGCTACTTTTTACCTTGACCTTATATCATTCTTAATAAGTTATACGACTAAATAATAAAAATGAGAGCAAATTTAAACTTTTGGAAACTAACTCAAGAATAAAGCTATAATCTGTCTCACAAAAACCATCTGGTTGGCCAATTATATACAATATAACATAAATCTCAAAATGGGCACAAACGAGTACCGAACATAGTCACTATAGGCTTTCAAAACTATACAAATATTAGGGCCTCAAAATGACAAGTTAGCTAATCCATATACATGAGTCCAAGAGCATCAAGAATACATCAGCCAACCATCTAGTCCTCAGCTAATGTTGGAAAGTGCCCTCATCTGCAGCACCATAAATAGGTAACCTAAAGCCCAATAAGTAAAATAATGCATAAGAATGCAATAATGAAATATGCATGGGCTCATGACTTGAAAACTTCATTAAATTACAATCAATTCACTTCTCATTCTCATCCTTATTTTATGCACTCAATTAGGTCCAATGAGGTATCTGGGATGCCACCTGTCTAAGAAACCCTAATGTAGAGCAATAACAAATTACCAATCTACTCTTCTTTCTTATGATCATCAAGGAAGCATCCCACACTATAAGTCCTTTTCGAGACAGTCTCCTTCGAGACAATTAGGTATGGACGTTTCCATTGAGAAATTTTTATCATTATTTTTCATTAAACCTGTCACAAATAACCAAAAGATAAATTAAGGCCATTTACTTACTTATTTATTTTCTAATAAAACCTTTAACTCACATTTTTCGTCATGTCATGCATCCACATTCATATGTTGTATTCATAGATACATATAACAAATGCATGACTTTTATAGTGATACATGTGAAATTCTACTTACTTTCTTTTTTACACGATCTAAGGGATTCTCAGGCTACCTTTCAAGGGATCTGGTGCACCTTTACTCTGCATTAATGAGAACTTTAATCATGTTATAGCTAGTTGATTCATAATTAACACTAATGTACTAAAGAGCTCAATCTTTCAATACATCTTATTTCATGGCTTATTTCTACCGGCCATCTTCTTATTAACTTTCTAATCTATAAGATAACTCAATAATTAAATCACATTGCAATTCAGAATCAAGAACACTAAAATGTGCACCAAAATTCCTAAATTTGGGGCCATTTAGAATTTCCTTATTTTCTTACTATTTTTCCAAAAAAAAAAAAAATTTGGTAGAATTTCCTCCTAAATTTTAGGCTTCCCAAAAGTTTATGAACCTACTAATTCTAGGAAAATAATGTAACATCCAAGTCATAACTTTTAAAGTACAAAATCATCATAAAAACACCAAATTCTTAATTTTTATACTTCCTAAAACTAGCCCGAATATTAGGGCCATCACTCCCAAACCACAAAAAATTTTCATGAGATATTTTACATCCAATTGGCCAACATATATATGAATATTTCCTCAAAATTGTAGCACCAACAAAGCCTTGTAGCATTTGAAATTAAAACAAAACCTGAACCATATCAAATCTTGACCTGATTCTGGATAGCCTCTAAAATTATATGCAAAACCCTTAATCTCCTAATTGAGTTTGGCAAAACCCTTTTATGGACTTTCTCTTAACATATGAAAGACCATACAAGTTAGTTTTCATGGCATTATTCGAAGATCAACCTGATGAAAGATCACCAAAACAGAACTAAATGTAAACAACCACTTACCTTGAGTCTGTTAGGCTTTTCTTGCAATTTCACCAACCAAAATTTATAAACCCCCTCAAATTTTCTTCAAATCCTTTGTTATCTTGCTGAGAAATATGTGAAGAAGAAAAGAAGGTTGGATTAAGGTTTTTTTTTTTTTTTTGAGTTTGTTTCACCTAGTAACTTGAAACCTTTTAAAGAACCAAACACATACCTAAATTACTTCATCATGAAGTACACTCCTTTTCTTTAGCTTGGTGTCACTCTAGTAGCATAATCACCTCCTTAATTATGTATTAAACACTCATACAAGGCCTCAAGCACAATCTAGGTCTTAAACCAATCGTTTTGCTTATCAAATTTAAGTACATATACTCACATCAAAATTTTTGGGACACTGAAAACAATATCTTTGAATCCTTAACTATTTACTATCAAAACCTCATTGTTTCTTCAAGAACCTTTCTATATACCTCTAAACATGAGATAATAAATTTCTTAAGTCACTTATGTCATAACAAAACCCTAAAATAGGACTCGAAAACCTGAGCACCGAAAGTCACATGAAATTAGGGTTTCTAGGGTATTCAAACCGTAAAACTTGCATGAATTTTATGTCATCTTCCCATTGACTTTATATTCTTATGGCATTATTGTAAAAGATTCTTTATCATAAATGGTCCATTTATTTAACAAAATATACTCTAAACCTTCCCACTTAGCACAAAAATGTCCCTTTTTTTTTTTTTTTTTTTTTTTTTTTTTTTTTTTTCGATTTTGCACCTTAAAATCATATTTGTGCCACTCCTCGCATAGCCACCATCATAAGAAAGCTGACTTCGAGAGGAGTTTGGGGACCAAATTTCTAGGCTGGAAGCCCCGCGACGGGCCTAGAGGCGGCGCTGGAGCTCCGGCTAAACATTGAGGCTTTCTTTCTTTCTCAGAGCCTCTCTCACTTCTCTCTCTATGACTATATCAACTTGCATTTTCAAAGACAAATATATCGAAACCAAAAGTTAACGCTTCTCTTTTCCTTCTAATGGCACGTTGTTAAACGTTTTCATCCACTAAATTGTGACAATCCTCTTTAATACTCACCAACGATCAAGAGAGCAAAAATGCGTTCATTTATACATAGAATAGAACAAAAACTAGAGAGAAAAGACCAAGAATGCCTTCATGGAACAAATACTAATGAGCCTGAGCAATCATTATCTACCATCTTCAGCCATCTTTTTTCCGATTTCATGGGCTGTATAAAAATTCCAAGGGCAGGCGTATTGTAGATGAAGCACTTCTTGTTCTTCGAATGGTGCTGCCAGTTAAAACAAAAGATTAGATAGCACGTAATTCACAAGTTGCATTTGTATAGACGGGCTACATTAAAAGCACAATGCTCGCAAAAATAGTGCTCGTATTTTGTCACAACAGGATCAACAAACGGCTGGCGACAAATGAAACACGCAAAGGGCGATGAGTCCTCGTCGTCATCGTCATCAGCACTTTGGTCTGCAACCATCCTCGTCTGCATCATCTCCTCCTAAATCTAAATTTCTCTTTCTAACTTTCTCCGCTTCGTCCCACTCCTTCTCCAACTGCCATCAAGCTTATGATCCCCCCGATCGTGCATAAACTTGCAGGAATCTCTATATCCACAATAACCTGTTTCTTTGTAATCCTTGCATATGTCTGGCTGATAGTCAAATCTTGCAGTAGCTCTAATATGAGCAAAAGCCCTCAGAGGCCCGTGAGATCCTCCAGCTTTCTCACTGGTAACTGTTTGCTCTCTTTGGAATCCAGCCTTATAATCAGTGTTTCCATGGATCCCTTTGTACAACTTTTCATCACCAGTGTTCTTGCTTTTTCCCTTCAAGGCCTCTTCTGCATTCTTGAGAACTCTCTCACGAATAGCCCGTGCATCAGTTTCTAGAGTTGCTGTTGCTCTACTATCATGTTGTACTTGGATTTCCTTCGAAGATTCGAACTAAAAGACAGGAGTGTCGGATGTGGCATTTGATTGAGCAGATGCGGAGTTCTTAGAAGACCCAGTGGAAAGATAAAGTTTACTATCGGGCCTTAAAGATTTTTTCTGGCTGTGCAAAAATGAACTCTCGGTTTTTGATTCTTCGTGATCATCTTCGTTAACTGTTCGTTTCCTAATGTTTTTATTCTTTGAAGGCTTCCAGAAGAAGTTGCACACTGAAATTTAAGAACACAAGTTACTACTGGAGGAACGGAGAAACGCAACAAATGCAGCACGAAAACAGAAGAAAATAAAACATGCAAAGAATATATAAGAAAAAGAAAAGGAGCACCTTGTTCTGCCTGTAGCTTTTCATCAGAATCCGCCATAGAAACTGATAAAACAAAAGTTTCACAATTTAGATAAGTTAATTTTTGATGGACTTGGGACCTTGATTTGTTTGCCCGTAACAACAACTTTGAGAACCTGGTAAAGCATAAATAATTGGTAAGAACCCTGAATTGAATAACAGAAAATTAGTTTCACAACAGTGATATGATCTAACGTAAACTGCAATAGAGCTTTCTATCCTAATTTATAGTCTTGTGAACTTCTATAAGATGACATCAAATTTCTATCCATTCTATTCAAATGAAACCAAACCAAAAACTAATGCAAATTAATTCATATATAAAAATGGCAAACA
The DNA here is from genome assembly GCA_025403435.1 of Artocarpus heterophyllus. NCBI lineage: Eukaryota > Viridiplantae > Streptophyta > Magnoliopsida > Rosales > Moraceae > Artocarpus > Artocarpus heterophyllus. The sequence goes on from JAJQZP010000445.1 coordinate 271,378, forward strand.
AAAAGGACGAAACACAACTAGGCATGAGTGTAAATTCACTGGAAAAACACTTGATGGCAATATGGAGGAAGCTAAACAATGCAAACGATGCTTTCTAGAAGCTGTGGACATGAAACAATTTCAAAGATTGTAAGACATTAACATAATTACTAATTAGTAAAGTATTATCCTTTTGAAAAAGAAAAGGTGAAATTAAGATTCCATTAAGCTCTAGGGAGAAGATCTTTTTAGTTCTTTTTCTTTTTTCCCTCTTAATCAACAAAACAAAAAAAGGTTCAACAAAAGTGAAACCATTTAAAAGAAACTGTCAATAAACTATAGTTTTGCAGGTCTAATAAAAGCGAAACCATGTAAAAGAAACTGTTCGTAAACTCTTCTGCATTAGTAATGGTTGCACCGGTTCTCCCGACCGTCCTACAAGTGAAAGAACTTTAATTTCACATACTATGACTAGTTCAAACCATAAAGACAGTTTTAAAACCGGTCAAAATCTCTAAAATCTAAACTTTATCTCCCTCATTACCTGTGACTAATGTCTGTTCAAGAAGCGTCATGGTTTGTGTTTGAAGATTTTTGTTTAATTTCACGTATAGGGCGAGGTGAATTTATTCATTACCTATGACTAATGTCTGTACAAGAAGCGTAATGGTTTGTGTTTGAAGAATTTTTTTTTATTTTTTTCTTTTATTCCAAGTCTTAGGCTTTCCTCTTTTTTAGTTGTCTTCTTGTGTTGATCAGATAGATTAACCTTGCCATATTAATTGTCTTTTATTCGGCAGAAGAAGAAATTTCTAACTAATTCTTATTTGATTGTTTGACTCGGCAAAACCTCTATATGGTCAGTGCAACTTTTAAAATTGCTGAGCAGACACTGGTGGATGAAATCACTCTTTTTGGTTCTTGCTTTTTTTGATAGCACAATATGATTTTTCTATTTTTTTGGTCTTTCTCACACGAACTTTGAAACCGACAAGAGACAATTATAAATACATACATTTGGTCAACTTTTTTTTTTTTTGGATATTATACGGTAAAGTATCTATTAGAAAATAAATATTTTTCCTTTATACCAAAAATACTTGTAACAAAAAAACAAGGGCATAATCTAATGAGACCTAAAATTTAGTTCCTGAACATTAGCAATCAAATCAAACAATAAGAACAATAATGAAGGTTCGGGTAAAAATTTTACGTCTCAAGAGTTATGGCAGAAAAAAAGCAAATTTTCCACTAAAGATTAAATGGGTTGAAGGAGAAAAATACATTTCTGAAATGGGCAATTCAAAGCTGAGTAAAACACCTAGTCTGGGTGACGAAGGAGGCTCGGCCACGTTAGGGCTGGTTCCCAGAAAATAAACCCCAAAATTTGGAAGAAATAGTGAGAGATTTGTGTAAGGGTTGATTGTAACATATATAACGACCCAAAACAATAAAACAGAAGCGAATATAGGATCATGAATTACCTCCTGTCATTGCTGTTTTTTCGTGGATTTAGGCTGATGTCGGAATTTTGCAACGTTGTTTTGCGTTTTTGAGCACTCACAAACCTTTCTTGATGGTGTAATAAAATTTTCTTAATTTTTTGTATGCCCAGGGACCCAAAACCATATTCACTGTTATAATCGTGACCATCACACAGTTTTAAATGATTGAGGATGGTTAATTGCCGGAATAAACGCTCGGCGGTTGATGTTCCTTTTGAACACTCCACGTGGGCCAATTAGGTTCTAACATTCTCCCACTTGGGCCATACATCCCATCAACCATTATAATAAGAAACAAAATACATGAATCATAGCGATAAGTTCTCTAAATGATGAATATTATCTTCCATGTATTACAATATATCTTCTCTCTTAAGATTTGCCTATGCAACTTAATGAATAAACCCTATGTTTATTCTCGATCTAAACTTCAGCGACATTTTTCAAAAATAAATTTATGCATTTAACTGAAGTTGAAATGAGAAAACATCATAAATACAGAGTTTCATTACAAAGTACAATGAAATTATATAAGGGAACCAAGTCTCATTCTGTCTACATGATCCCTAAATTTTACTGGTGGCATGCCTTTAGTCAAGGGATCGCCAATCATCAATTTAGTGCTTATGTGCTCAATGACCGCTGCTTTATCCTTAATATGCTTCCTTATGGCTAGATACTTAATGTCGATGTGTTTACTTCGACTACCGCTCTTATTGTTTTTAGCCATAAAAACAGCAGTTGAATTGTTACAAAATATTCTCAATGGCATAGAGATGGAATCCACAATCCTAAGCTCAGAAATGAAACTCTTGATCCATACACCATGCGAGGTAGTCTCAAAACAAGACACAAACTTGGCCTCCATAGTGGAAGTAGCACTCAAAGTTTACTTGGCACTCTCCCATGAGACAACTCACCAACTAGCATGAAAATGTATCCGGAAGTTGATTTTCATGAATCAAAGCAGCCAGCAAAGTCAAAGTCAGAGTAGCCAATGACTTTCAAATTATCAGTCCGTCTGTACATAAGCATATAGTCCTTGGTTCCTTGCAGGTACCTCATCACTTTCTTTACAACTTTCTAATGGTCTGATCTTAGATTACTCTTATATCTGCCCAACATTCCTACAACGAATGCAATGTCAGGTCTTGTGCAAACCTAAGCATACATAAAGCTTCCAACAGCTAAAGCGTATGAAATGTTGTGCATCTATTCTTTTTCAAGGTCATTTTTAGGACACCAATTCAAATTGAACCTGTCACCTTTCACAATGGGAGCTATACTTGGTGAACAATTTTTTATCCAAAATCTCTCCAAAACTTTGTTGATATATGTCTCTTGAGACAAACCCAAAATGCCTTTATATCTGTCTCTATGTATCTTAATGCCTATAATGAAGGATGCATCACCCATATCCTTCATGTCAAAGTTTTTCGAAAGAAATTGTTTCACCTCATGTAGCATACCCTTGTCATTGGTTGCAAGTAGAATGTCATCCACATATAGAACCAGGAAACAAATTTTACTCCCACTGACCTTCTGGTATATGCATTGATCTATGATGTTCTCTACGAATCCAAATGAAGAGATCATGTCATGGAATTTTAAATACCACTGACGGGAGGTTTGTTTCAACCCATATATGGATTTCTTAAGCTTACACACCAATTGCTCACTATTACTAGAGGAGAATCCTTCTGGTTGTTTATATAAAACTCTTCCTCCAGTTCACTATTGAGAAATGCTGTTTTCACATCCATTTGTTACAACTCTAAGTCAAAATGAGCAATAAGTGCTAAGATGAAGCGGAGAGAATCTTTCTTAGATACAGGAGAAAAGGTCTCTTTGTAGTCGATTCCTTCCTTTTGAGTGAACCCTTTGGCGATGAGTCTTACTTTATATCTTTCGATGTTGCCCAATGAGTCTTTCTTCTTCCTATAGACCCATTTACATCCTATGGCTTTTGCACCATCAGGCAACTCGACAAGATCCCAGACTCCATTAGATGCCATAGAATTAATATCATCCTTTATAGCATAGTACCAAACTTTTGATTCTTGGAAACTCATGGCTTGTGAAAACGTTTTGGGATCATTTTCGGCTCCAATATTGTAGTTTGATTCTTGTAGATACACAACATAATCACTAAAAATATTTGATTTCCTTTCTCTAGTAGATCTTCTCAATGTTGATCCAACAATTTCCTGAGGAATCTGTTGTTCAACTTGCTGCTCAACTGTTTTCGATGGTTCTTGCGCAACTTAACCTTCTAGATTATTATCAGCAGTTTGTGAAACTTCAATGATAGGTTGCACAATACTCGGTTGAACTATAGGAGCGTTATGAATAATAATCAACCTATTACTTCTTATAGATAGTTGAGCTTCAGTATGATCTCTTTCAGAAACTATATTTCAAAATTGATCGCTTCCACTAATCAAGTCATTCTCAAGAAACTTGGCATTCCTTGATTCCACAAATCTAGTGCTGTGAATTGGACAGTAAAATCTATATCTTTTGGATCTTTTCGCATATCCAACGAAATACCCGCTAATGGTCCTCGGATCTAGCTTCTTCTCTTATGGGTTGTATACTCTTACTTCAGACGGACATCCCTAAATGCATATATGTCATAAACTCAGTTTCCAACCTTTCCATAACTTAAATGGTCTCTTTGGGACAGCCTTGGTTGGAACTCGGTTTAATATATATACAGTCGTCTTAAGAGCTTCAGTCCACAAGGAATTAGGAAGATTAGAGCTATTCTACATACTCCTAGCCATATCCATTAATATTCGGTTTATTCTTTTACCACACCATTTTGATCCAGGGAACCGGGCATGGTGTATTGGGTAACTATCCCATGCTCTTGAAGAAACTTCAAAAATAGACCTTGAGCTTGTCCATCCTCAGTGTATCTACCGTAATATTCTCTACCTCTATTTGTTCTCACGATCTCTATTTTTTTTCCATACTGTTTCTCTACTTCATCCTTGAAAACCTTAAATGTGTCCAATGCTTCGTCTTTGTATGAAGCAAGTAGAGATACATGTATCGTGAGTTATCATCTATGAAAGAGATGAAGTATGTCGGACCATATGAATCCATGTTTGGACTACAAATATTTGAATGTATGATCTCTAATATTTTTGAACTCCTCTTGGCACATTTCTTAGACTTGTTGGTTAACTTTCCTTTAATGCAACTCACACAAGTCTCCAACTCAGCAAAATCCAAAGTACTGAGTACTCCATCATTTACTAACCTTTTGATTCTCTCAATGGATATATGTCCTAATCTCCGATGCCACAACATAGAGGAATCCTCATTTATAACACAACGCTTAATGCCAGATCGAACATGCATAGTAGTATAAGTTGGTTCATTTTGCAAATTAATTGAGAAAAGACCATCAGACAAGATACCATTCCTAACAAGATCAGATTTATAAAATAAACTGAAGGAATTTTTTGAAAAAGTAAAGGAATATCCCAAAAGTACAAGTCTTGATACAGAAATTAAGTTTCTAGAAAAGTTTAGAATTTAAAATGTCTTTTCTAATTCTAAAGTAAAACCATTACCTAAAACTAAAATGCATGTTCCTATGGCTTCCACATATGAATGCATCTTGTTTCTTGAAGAGATGCTTAGCTCACTTCCCACTGGCTTCCTTAGGTTTTGCATACCTTGCAAGGTATTCATAATATGGATTGTAGATCAAGAATCAATCCACCATGTGTTATAAACAACATCAACTATATTAGATTCATAACAAATAAATAAGACTGGATTACCTTTCTTCTCAAGCCAACTCTAAAATTTACCACAATCCTTCTTCATGTGTCCCTTCTTTTTATAGAAGAAACACTTGGATTCCTTTTTAATGATAGCTTTGGAAGGTATTTTACCTTTCCCTTTATCTTTGGCTTGATTCTAGTCTTGATTCTAATTCTTTCCTTTGGTCGTTGTCAGTGCACTTTCACCCATTTCCATAGTAAGCCGCCCTTCTTCTTAAGTACACATGTTCAACAGCTCATTGATTAACATTTGTCTTTATATGTGTTGTAAGAAATTTTAAAGGGCCCATATGGCTTTGGAAGGGTGTTCAGAATATAGTGCACCAAAAAAGACTCAAACATATCCATCTCAAGGTTCTTAAGTTGAGCCGCTATGTCCCTAATCTCCATGATGTGCTCACGCACACCTCTCACACTGGTGAGCCTCAAGGATGAGAACCTTATGATTAGGGTGCTGGCAAGTGCTCTATCTTAAGTTCCAAACTGCTCATCAATGGCCTTTAGTAATGCCCAAACCTTATCATACTGTTCGACGGAACCACATATGTCAGCAGAGATTTTGGTCTTTATGAACATGATGCTAAGGCAATTAGATCACTCCCAACGTTCGTAAAGAGCAATCTCATTTTAAGTGTTGGTTTTAGCGATTGCAGGCTCGTCTTTCCTTATAGCATAATCAATGTCCATCCACCGTAAGTGAAGGAGAATTCTGTCATTCTAAACCTTATAGTTATCCCCTTTCAGTTTAGGGATATCACATTGGACATTAGAGAAATTCACAGGTTCTATAACTGCATAATTAAAACAAACATGCTTATGATCCAAAATATTAAGACTAATAGACATAAATCATGCATAAAACCATGAATCTATAACATAAAACTTGCCTGTGGGCTAAAGTTCTAATTCAATTAGATTCATTTTACTGTATGATAAAATTATTAATTTATTTTCCCTTTTTCTAATTCATGTGGGTAAATTAAAAAAAATAATATGATATTTTATCTCAATTAGTCATACCAATGTAATAAAAATTCTTATGGGATAAAGTTTATTATATTAAGTATAACTAATTACAATAAATGTCCTTTAACTAAATATAATTCTTGACCAATTAATATATAATTTTGCATAATTAGAGGTGCTGTGGCTAAGCTCTAGTTATTCAAAGTCATATGGATCCCTAAGCCATTTAATTTTGTTTATAAAAATTATTCATGTAAAATTGCATATTCCATAAGCAATATAAAAATTATGAACAAAATCTAAATTTGTGCTAAACAACTTAACTTAATAATATGTATAATAAAACATAAAATTATACATATAACAATAAATTAGCACATCAATTATGCATAACAAATTTAGCACATAATAAACAAATTAATTTCAATATGCTAAAATTATTTAACGCAATATTGCATGCATAATAGGTAATGAATTATACATACAAAACAACATATAATTTTAGTACATCAAAACAAAACCATAAAACAAGGTTTTTACTTAAATCCCAAATAAACAAATTTGGAAAAAATGTGCCTTAAAAAAATTTTGTTCTTTTTTTTTTTGGCAATTTTCAGCCTCTCTAAACAACTTGTCATTTTAGGCTTAGCCCCAAAAACAACTTGTCATTTGGCTGTGGAATGGGCGCCCTCTGGCATCTCTAAACGACATATCGTTTAGAGCCTTATGGCTTGAAATGAGATGGAGTTTCACGGTAATGAAAACGCCAAAAATGTTCCCTAAACGACATGTCGTTTGGCTGACCAAAATGTTAAACGACATGTCATATTTTCTGGTCGTTTTCTTCACTCGGATAATGGATTTGTTGACTCGTTTTGCCCGTTTTGCAACTCAGTTTTGGACCCATTTGAATTTTCACATTTTGGGCATCAAATTTAATGTTTTAAATCATAAAATTGTTAGAAATCCAATTTCCCAATGATTTCTAACCTTTGTTTTGATTAAAAACTCCAAATTAAAAAATATGAAATCACCAAAAAAATTTTACGTAAACTTTGTAAACTGAATAATTCCAACAACAAGGCAAAGGTGTTTTAGGGCTCGAATACCAAATGCAAGGGTTGTTTGTAACATTTATAACGACCCAAAACAATAAAACAGAAGCAAATATAGGATCATGAATTACCTCCTGCCATTGCCCTTTTTCCATGGATTCTGGCCGCGTCGAAATTTTGCAACATTGTTTTGTGTTTCTGAGCACTCACAAACCTTCCTTGATGGTGTAATAAAATTTTCTTAATTGTTTGTATGCTCAGGGACCCAAAACCATATTCACTCTTATAACCGTGACCATCACACGATTTTAAACGATTGAGGATAGTTAATTGCTGGAATAACCGCTCGGTGGTTGACGTTCCTTTTAAACGCTCCACGTGGGCCAATTAGGTTCCAACAATTTGTGCAATTTTTGTTTTCGAAAGCTGGATTGAAAGATTTGTTGGTTTGGATATACAAATTATTCGACTGAAGAGCTATAGCCTATTGGCCGCCCGCCTTTTTTTATGTATTATTTTCAAAGATTCACAAAACCAAGTCTGAATGCCCATTTTTTAGTCCCTCGTGTCCTATTTTTGTCAAGGCCTTGTTCGTTACATAGGATTAGGATTGGGACTAGGATTATTTATCCTAGTCCCACGTTTGACGCTTATTTTGGACTAGTGTAAAATAATGCCACATATGTAGGATTAATAATCCCCAAAAAAACATGGGATTAGTTAGGAATGCAAATATATAATTTTTTTTGAAAATAAATTGTTTCGCTGAAGCTGCCAACACTGGGAATTCATCAATTGTGACTATAGAACCGAAAACTCCCCTTGATCAGAGACCCATAGTGATGGATCTCCATCAATCCTAACCCCCTTGTTGTCTCACCGCCGTCGCCACGAACCCCACCTCTAATAGATCGCCATCGCCCATGACCACCTTCTCCCTAGATCACCATCGCCCACAATCCTTCCTCTCCCCAAATTATTGTCGCTTGTAGCCACCCTTCTCCCCCTTCCCTTAGATTATCGTCGCCTATAAAAAGCCCTCCCCCAAGTCACTGTCGAACATGAAGAAAGATGAGAAAATGAAAAGGAAAAATAAACCTTTGTCTTATTCTTATTATTTTTTTATTTGTTCATCTGGTGTATATAAAAAAATTTAAGCATAAGATAAGCCTTTTTTTTAGAGGAGCTATTTTTTATTTTAGGAGAATAATTAGTTATTCAATATGAAAAATATATAGTATTTCACAAAATAATTGTTTCCCCAAGTCTTGAATCCAAAGTGTTACCAAACATGATATAGGATTCAACACTATCCAATCCAATCCTATCCTAACCTTCTAATCCTATCCAGTCTGACGTACCAAACGAGCCCTAATGGGCCTTTGAAAAAAAAAACTAAATTATACTGAGACCCTTTATGTTTTAAATATCTTATAGACACCCCGTATACCAAAATTATTCATATTAACATCTCTGAGCTTAACCCAATTAACTTTTTATATGAAATGACAAAAATACCTTTTGAATCTCAGCCATTAATTCAAAAATACCAATCACAACCATTTCATTTGATTGTTACCTAAAAAAATTCAAAATCAACAAAAAAAAAGAGAGAAAAAACCTAAAGCCCATGTAGCCCCTCCTTCGTCGTGCTGGCCCAAGCACCCTGCCCTACCCTTTGCGCTGGCGACCCTACCTCTAGGCCCAACCACCCCTACCCACTGCCATATTCTTCTTCTTCTTCTTCTTCTTCTCCCTCTCCCAAACCCCATGTAGGCCCTTCTTTGTCATGCCCACCCAAGCCCCCTGCCTCGCCCTTTTGCTCTGGCGTCCCACGTCTAGGCCTAACCACCCCCACCCACCGTGAGCGACCCCTTCTTCTTCTTCTCAAGGGTGGCAATTTAGGTCATGTTTTTGTCAACCAAATTTTTTGTGTCATGTTTGAGTCAACTCACGTGTCACTTTTTTAGTAAAAGTGTTACTCATATCTGTATTGTCATAATTAACATAAGCAATACATGTATTATTTTACTTATTTAATCTCTTTATTTATACTTTATTTTGTGAAATTAGGCTATAAATGTCATGTTTTAAATTTTATTTTAAGTAAATTTGTTAAAATGATTCTTTTAAAATTTATTTGACTATATTTTTAATTAAAAATTAATAAATCAAGTCAATTTGAATGAATTTTGTATCAATTGTGTCATCAGGTTAGGTCAAGTTTGAGTCCTGCTCTCATATCGAACCTAAATTTCTATCCCTACTTCTTTTCACCCACTTATTTCTTTCTCTCAATCTCACCTCTGACTCTTTCTTGATCTTGGTTGGAGACAGGGGGTAAGAGAGATGACCAACAAGGGCGAGGGCTGATAGGGTAATGAGAGGAGGGGCGACAACAAGGGGCGATGTGGTGGCAACTATTGGAAAAATAGTACGTAGTAGAATTTTAAAATTTTAAATCAAACTATTTTCCAAGAAACAAATTTGACATGCTAAGTTCATAAATTAATGATAGATCTTACTATCCTCTTTTGTGAACCAAAAAGCAGCAGCAATCTGTGAAGAGAAGAACGTCTCAGAAGCCTCAACCAACTGATCTTCTTTGCTATTCTCTATCCATGATCGGAGTGCGGGTGGTCACATGTCGTATAACTTTTCCTTCAGCGACTCTCCTTCCAACCACTTGACAAAACCTAGAGTTGAGATTCTTGATGTTTAACAATAGTTCTTAAGGAGTTTTAGAGTTTCTCTCACTAGAGTACTTACTCTATGCTTCTCAAAATGATCTGAATAACTAAGAAAACTCACTCTCTATTTATAGTCGTTAAATTTAGGGTTAAATCTTATCAGATTAGACCTCAAAATTTGAGTCTAGATCAACTTCTGATGAAAAACGCAGTCAAAAAAGCATATACTAATTTTGGCTTGCCAATTTGGGAGATCAGTCTGCCAAAGTTTCCCATCGGCCTGCCTATCGTGCGATAATTTGGAATCATCAAAATATCTTATTTTCACTCGCGAATCATAGATAGAGCCTCAGTTTTAATTCAAATAACCCAATAAAGAAGTTATTTAATTAAAACAGTCATATATAGATAATCTCATTGAAAATAAAATATTATCCAAATAATTTAACATGTTTATCTTGAATTAATTCACGAAACTAATTCAACTGATAAACTAGCATAAATTATTAAATCTAATATTCTCGATTTTCAACTAATCAAATAATTTAACATAAGTAACCAATATGTAGGAAAAACATGTCATATTATTATAGGATTATTATGAACTAGCAAAGGGGACCCGATGGACATATATAGATCAAGATCCTGTAATTATAAAACAACAATATCCTAGATATATATTTTATAATTATAAACTCTAGTGCTACTCTACTAAAAGCTTAAAACTACACTCTTGAACTATATAAAATTAGAAACCTCCAATAAGCTAAACGTCCATGACATATCATAATGTATCACATCAACATAAGATATTCATAATCGACTTAAGGATAAATTTTGTTTTATCTTCTTGATTATTTTTATCTTACATTCCATTATCACACTATTGGAATACTTATTATTCATAGATAATATACCATCTAGTCACACCTATGTATCAAATGGTTGAGTGCTCCAGCCTTCCAATTACAAGATAATGCATATGAGAGAATATCATTAACTCTACAAAAAGAACTATGGATTCTATATCTATGAATAACAAATCTATGTGAATCAAGAGTCGTGCCTCCAACGAACTAGTATGCGTACCATTATTAAGTCAGGATGTTACTCTTTGGTACATCAAAATACATAATTCAAGAATACAAGCCCATTAGTCATTCAGGATTAAGAGACAACACATATGATTGTCTCAAGTAAGTTAATTTGAACAAATGGAATTAGTAACCAAATCAGTTTAACTTTTTGTCCCAATCCAACACATCGTCACCTATGACAATACACCGATGTTTCTACTTCCGAAGTCCCACTTCGATGATCAAGATAAGCCATCTCCCATTAAGGATGTAGACAACATAACGATCTTAGTATAAATAAAGCATCCAACTTTATTCTCTCGTTGGCGGATCTTATGATTTAGACCACCACCTTTAAGATTCATGTCTTCCGTATAATCGGTCCATCATATGCATGATTCTTAAAGGTTTAGACTAACAGTCTTAGACTTTTGTTTGCTTATCATATATTTAACAAAAATGAACATAAAGAGGACAATATTTGGTATATGACTAATAAATTAATTCTTTATTGATAAAATGTCTCCAAAAACATATTATAACATTTTACTCCTTAGAGCACTATATCTAATAGCAACAAGGGAGGGGGGACAACAGGGGCAACGTATAAGTGGGCTGGCTGGTGATGGGTTAGATTACGTGGGCTAGTTGACGCAATGTTGAACAAGGCGAGTAAGAGGGGTCAAGCGTGGGTGCATGAAGACATAGAGAGACGATGGCAGCAACGTGGGTGGTTGACAGAGAAGGATGGTTTTTTTTTTTTTTTGAATGTTATTTACTTGCATAGAGAGAGAGAAATAAAATAATGTTTAATTATTTTTATATATTTAATAATCCAAAAAAACATTTTTAATTGAATTATTATTTTGTTTGAATTAGTTATTTTTTGTTTTAGTGGAATTAATTTATTTTAGTTTTGTTGAGATTGATGTATGGTTTTGATTAGTTTGGGTAATTGTTCATACTTTTTGTGATTAGTTTATATAACGACCAACTTTTTAAAATAGAAAATGCAGATCCAAATGTTATATGTTTGGAGATAACTAATTCCTACTTGTATTTATCTGAGTATAAGTATGGTCAATAACAATTGTTGTTATTGTCTCTCTCTTTCTGTCTCTCTCATGGAGGGAGATGCTGGATTTATTGCGAAAGTCGTCACTAGAGTCACTTGAGGTAGTTGGAGTCACAACAGAAGAGGTTGCCAGAGTGGCCGCTAGGGCTAGAGAGAAAAGAGGAGGAGAATGGAGGGAGAAGAGAAAGAATGTGGATATAGATTTCTTTTTGAGGAGGTGAAGAAGATGGGGATAAAGTTAGGAATTTTAGAGTTTAAAAAAAGTACAAAATTATAATAATGCTATATACTTTAATATTTTTAAACGTGTTCTATTTACTTACAATAAGAATTAAAACTATGTTATTTGGTACAATTTTCTTTTGGGTAAATGAAATAAACTCTAATTTAATGTATTTAAATAAAAAATAATTCAAAGTTTAAAATTGTATGATATAACTGACCAAAATAGAAACCATGCGACCGTTTTTACAAGCAAACAGAACACTACAGTGCGGTTTTGGTTTCTTTTGTTAGACAATTACATGTATTATTAATAAGGGTAGTTTAGTCTTTTGCATTAGAAAGGTGTTTTAGTAATTTTATCTTATAACCCTAGGTTTATATTTTTTTCTCTTATCTTGTACTAGCCACTATTCATTGTCCAAGAACCCTAGCCTCCGCCATTGTTTTCTCTTCCTCCTCCTCCTCCTTCTTCTTTTGTAATTTTCTTGTTATTAATGAATTTGACATAAGCTTTCATGGCATCAAAGCTAGAATTCATGGGAAAAAATTCAATTCCATACACAATTTTCTCTACTTTCCTTCCTTTTTTTGCTACCAAATAGCCTTAAGTATTACTGACTATTAGTAAGATAAAAATAAAGTTACTATCATAAATTTTCTTTTTTCTTTTAATAGGGAAATAATTTCAATATAGTCACATCATATGGTACCAAAAGGGAAAAAAGAAAAAGAAAAAGAAAATGAAGAAAATTGAGGGGAAAGGCCATACGTGCGTACACATGAGAAATGCCATTAGTGTCCTATAATGAAAAGGCTTCAATTATATGTTTGGTGGCTTGCAAAATTGCCAATGGAAAGATTAGTGGGAATAAATCTTGACCCATATATATATATATATATATGAAAATAGAGACAAAGAGTTTTTTTAGACGTCTTTTTAAAATAAATGATCATATTTTTTTAAAAAAATTACTAAATGTCTCTTCTTATTAATTATAAAATCAAAATGATAAGAATAACATTCAATAATTAAATTAGGTATAACACATTAGTAATAAATTCGAGTTTATTAATAATAACCCTGAATACATTATTAAGAAACTTGAGTTTATTAGTGATAAAGTATAATATATCGATAATAAAAAGCTTAGTATATCAGTGATAAATTTTAGTATGTAACTCACAAATACACTAGAGATAAAAACAAACCCATGCATTTTGTTGTTCTTATATATACATCTTAAACAGTCCCATTTGTCTCTTATTGTCCCCATATATAGAACAAAAACAATTCCGTGCATTAATAAACGCAAAAGATCCTTAAAAAATGAAAGCAAAGGAAAAAATGGTTGCGCCTCAATTAAGTCTGACGAAGTCAACGTTCAGGGAAAAAAAATGTATAAAAGGTTCATTGCCTAATTTTAAAAAGTCTTAAATATTTGGCTGGATGGCAAAACGGCTACCCAGCCCCAAACCCATATAAATTTTACTTTATGGTATAGAAGATCAGAGGTGCACCAAACATATTGTAAGGCAACCCCATATGATTTTTAATTTCCAAAAAATAATAAAAAAACAGAAATACTAATTTAAAAAATTTAAGAAAAAGAGATCTCAATTTTTTTGGGTCTTTTAGTAATTTGTCGGGGTCGTATAGTATTGTTTTTAAAATAAGTGAAAATTTTTTTGTTTTAGAAAATAGAAATTTTTTGTGAATTGTGCTGAGAGTGTTTTTAAAATTTTTACTTAAAAAAATGCGCGAAAACATTTACAAAAATTCTGAGAACAAAAACAAACAAAGTTGGTTTTTTTTTTTTTTCATCTATCCAGGCATCTACCAAGAATTACAAGGCTCAAATATTGAATCAGCCCCGTTGGTGCCAGTAGAGATATCGTTGTCTTGTCCCGCTGTCTATTGCGTGGGGAGTTCGGATGGTGATTTCCGATATCTCACAATCTCAAGAAAATGTCTCCTCATAGGTTGCTCTTTGTTAGGGGCTTTTTTAAGGGATTTGATCAGTTTGAGCTTTTACGCAATATAAATAGGAAGAGGCTTAATATACGATTTTTTTTGGATGAATTAATCTTGTTTATTAAATAATTTTCTTTCTTTTTTAGAAAATTAATGACATGTCATTGGGGCTGTTTGGTTTTGATATTGGAAAGTTTTTTTCTCATTTATAAAAACACAAAAAATAAAAATCTTTTCAAAAACAATGTTTAGTTTAAAAAATTGAAGGAAAGGAAAATAAAAATTGTTTCCAAAATGCCTCGTTTTTCCCTGGATTAATTACAAAAATTTAATAAACTATTGTATGTATAACACCTTGCTCCTGGGACTTCAAAATATAACATCCATTCTTTCTAAAGTATCAACTATTAATAAAAATGGTCATTCTATTAAAATTTAAATGGCAAATTAACAAATAATTTTAAAATTGAGATCATAAAAACAACAAAAATTTAAAACTATGATAAAAATAGCCTTCATTGATGATCAAAAACAAAAAAAAAAAAATTAAAAACATACTAGTATCTAGATTTCTCTTTTTTCGATATACTAAATTTTTTTTAAAGTTTAATTAACTTTTTTTCACACTTAAAAAGTATTTTGAAATTTTAACAAATATAAATACCAATAAAAACTTCAAAATATGAAAAAAAAATTATTAATATTATCAGAGTTTTTTTCTTTTTTAAAATTTGTGTTATTTTTTTTGTTATATTGAATATATTTATGTTATATTCTTTTTTATTTCACTAATATTTATACCTTTTAAAATTTCAAAATATTTTTTGGGTGTATTAAAATTAAAGAAAATTTTTGGTATATTAAAAAACAAAATTCCAATAGTATAATGGTTTTAATTGATTCTTTTTGTTTTTAATTATCAATAAAGACTATTTTTATTATAGTTTTAATTTTTATGGTTATTTTTATAACCAGAATTATTAAAACACCCCCTAACTTTATAATTATTTGTTGATTTTTGGCTAAAATTCTAATATAATGACTATTTTGTTGTTCATACTTTAGGGGGAACAGATATTACGTTTGAAATTCAAAGGGTAAACTATTACAATGGCTATAATTTAGGCAGAATTTTTGTAATTAATCAGTTTCCCCCCAAATTTGAAAACACAAATAGCTTTTGGTTTTTGTTTTCCTTCCTTTTTCTCACGAACTCCCATATCTCATCCCTCCTTGTTCAACACTACCCCACCCATTGTCATCCCACTGACCACCCCTCGTGAGCCAACCTCAACGACAGCAACCCACCCCTCATCAGCCAACCCCAACGACAGCAACCTACCCATCGTCAGAAACAACCAACCCCTCTATTTCTCCTCTCGCTTGAACAAAGACCCCCTTTCTCTGGATCTCTGATGATTGGAAACTCCCAACCCCAACATGTTGTTGACCACTACCTCCCAGTCTCAAAATTCCATCAATTACCATCCCTAGCACGGACCGTCGTCGATCAGGATGCCAAGTCCCATCACATCATTGCCATTACACACCCCACTCCCATGACCCTCCCTAGATTGCTAGCCTCCCCATCGGGATCGCCACAGCCAACTTCCCTGCCAGAGCCCATTAGGATGTTGTAGCCAAGAAGGAAGATGCTCTAGAAAAAAAATTTTAAAAAATTTTTAAACAATATTCTTATGATATTATTAATTAGTATTAAATTACTAATCAGTGTTTTTTACATTAAATTTGGTTCTTTATAATATTGTTTTTATTAGAAAGGTGTTTTATCTTCAAAAACATACCACAATATACAACCCAATACAATTTTAAAAATATTCTTAGCACATTTCTCAAAATATTTCATTTTCTAATTTTTTCAAAAACAAAAACAAAAATAAAAACACTACCAAACAGGGCCTTTGATTTTGAGAAAATTAGGATTTGTGAGATGAAGCTTCATGCATAATTACTCATTATTTTTTAGCAACATAAAGGGAAAAGGAAAGCAGCTCTATTTAGAGTTTGCTAGTTTGAAAGAATTTTTTTATGGGAATAACAAGAGGGTCTTACCTATAAGAACCATCTTTAATAACCGTTGGATTAAATTGAATGGTTTAAAAAACTTAGCTCCATTAAATAAATACGGGTCCCATTTGTTTGACATATTGAGCCAACTTTTTCTACTCTGATTTCAAATAATCCTCTAGATACATACTTGTTTCCCTCAAAATTTTAAACAAACAATTCATTTGAAACCAATATTTTAGAGTTCTACCCTCTAAACTCTTTCGACTTTGATATATTTATTACAATAAAAGCTAAAATTCTCTTACCTATATTTAAAAAAAATACATAGCTTCTTTATTTGATATTTGATTGAAAAGATTGTTCTTTCATTGTGTTCCTAATAAAGAGAGGAATAAATCAAGATCTATACTGCATATTTTTAACATCATGAACATGAGTCTCCCATACATAATGGAAAATAAATTTAAACTTAAACCTAATAATTAAAAAAATAAAAAAGAAAAATTTCTATCCCCGTCTTCTTTGACATGTCCGTGTGGTTGAACTCAACCCTCAAACCTCTAAAGAGACCCAAGACCCATGTGACTGACCACGTAACACCACTTGGATGTTTTCGATCCTATGCTCCAATTCCAAACCGTCGGGTTCTTTGGCCTGTTCACGAAAAATTCAAGTGGATCGGGGGGGTAGGGCAGGGTGGGGGGCAAATTGGTCAAGCACAATCTCCCCCACCCAAATGCTTGGAGCACTAACAAGAAGGATCTTTGTGTAGGAGCTGGATGAAACCCTGGCATCAGTGAAGCTTACACCCATCTCCAACAAGACCCACTAGATCACCTCAACTTAGAGGCTTAGCAATTCGACAAGTCCCTCATTGTTCTTTGCTCAACCCTCATGACGGATCTCGACCTTCATGGGCCTCCATCTCTCCCTTCTTATCTACGAGGAAATGCATGATTTAAGAAGGGCTATTATGATCTGGCATTGTCAAGGAAGATCCTAACCCACCCAAATAGTCGTCGACAACCATGGTGTTTTCTTCTTCTTTTTTTTAGTTTTTTATTTTTAGTTTTTTTTTTAGTTTTTTAATTTTCTAAGAAAAACTTGGTGTGCTTGAACTCATTGAATAAATGATGAGCTTGTTCGCTTTTAACTATTGAAACTAAATCTAGTAAACCATAAAAGATCTTATTGATAAGACCTTTTAAAGGGTTTTATCATAAAATTTTCTATTTCATTTATTATTATTTTCTTCTATTTTCCTAATAAATATTAACCAATCATATGCAACACATTATAGTTAACTTGTATGCACTACAGTCCCTCACCATTGACTTGTCCTTTAAATTTTCTTTTCTTTTTTAAGAGAGAATTAGAGAAACAAACTACATTTATAATAGAATAAAAATTAATAGGTCAATTTTAAAACAAAGTTAGGCCAAAAAGACATAAATACACATTTATTAATTAGTTAAATTACAAAAATAGCCTAATTTATTTATCAATAATTAATTATTAAATTTGATATTATTTTTTCCTTTTTTTTCTTCCTTCTTTTGTCTCTCTTCCCTTCTCTCCCTCTGTTTCCCTCCATCTTTCTCTCTCTCCTCATCAGATTATGAACCTTAACGTGACTGCTTCCTCTCCACCGAAGTAGTGTTGTAGATGATGAATCCAAGAGTTGCGAGGTTGGCAAGGTCGCACCAATGACAATTGTTGTGAAGTCTCGTGAGGCAACAACCATAAGATCTCGATGATGACAACCTTCTTTGTCGATAGATCGATGGCCGTCGTAGGAGCATTTCATCCACCGTGCCATTTGCCATCCTTGGTAGGACTTGAAGGGCCACTATTTTACTAGTTTGAAGGGCCCCATCCTCCATTTCCATCGTCTGTGTAGGAGCTATGCCGGGAGAAGCTATTGGAGTCACATGAGGAGAATACTTAGAGTCACAAAGGGAGGTGTCGTCATGGAGGTAAGTTTCAGATTTGAAGCCAGAGTAGTGTGAAGTTGCCGGAGTCATGTTAAAAGATGTTGTCGGAGTCGTACGAGGTCACCAAAATCATGCATGGACAACATTGTTGCCAAAGTTGTTGCCAACATTGGAGAGAAAAAAGGAGGAGAGAGAGGAGAGAAAGGAGACAAAACGTGGATCTAGGTTTTTTTTTTTGAGGAGATGAAAAAGATGGGGGTAAAATTGGATGTTTTAATGTTTAAATGCTATATACTTTAATATTTTTTTAAAGTGTGTTATTTACTTACAATAAAAATTAAAAACATGTTATTTGGTACAACTTTTTTTTAAGGACAATAATTTAGCTATGAATCACATAATATAATATAAAAAAAGAAAAAGAAAAAAGAAAAAGAAGAAAGTTAGGAAAAGCCATAAGTACCAACAGATGAGAAATGCTATAATGTATGTGTTGAGGGTGAGCTCGGCGCCACCACCTAGGAGACAAACTCTGGGTGGTCGGCCAAACAGCTCGGCGGAGCTACCAGGGAGCAAACTACCGACCCCGATGACAATGGACGTTGCATCGGAGGTGCTTCTCAGGGCCTCTAGGGTTGCACCTCAACAGGTTGCCACCTCGGGGCTATGTACCGGCTTGGGTCAGATCATTCTCATTCACAAATGGATTGCTACTCGCCACCATAGGCCAACAAATGGCAAACTACTCACCGTCTGATGGAGACCAATCCATTGACAGAGGGACGTGACACTTATCACTTACTGCATAACATGCCTTGATGTGACACTCAGGTTGTGGGTAAAACCCACCTGACACCCGCTCCAAATGGTAGCCTATAAATAGGATGCATTTATTGCATTCAAGGGGAGATGCTCCTTCCCACCTAACAAACTCTCATCCTCTGCTGAGCAACCCCTGCCTTAAGCATCGAGAGCCCTTGTCTATTGACTGACCCCTTTTTTTCTCTTACCTTTGCAGCGTCCCTCCTCTTGTTGCAAGCACACCTAACCAGGTGGAGACTAGCTGAAAGGAGTCGAGCACTGTACGCAGCTGCACGTGGTGTTGATTCAATGCCGGACCTTGGTAAGCATCAACATTTGGGCGCTAGAAGGAGGGCCCCCTACGCCTTCACTCAGACATCGGCCACATTAACTCTGAGGACCTAGATGGTGACTCGAGGAAATGCCAGAGATGACGCTGCCCGACAGGAGGGGTCAGGAGACACGAGAAATCGACAATAGAATCTAGGTAGGCCTAGGGGGCGCCCCTGGGCCACAAGGTCCCAGTCTGGGGGGCAGGGAAGCACGGCTAGGGCCAATCAAGCGTAGGACCCAATTATTCAGGACCCAATTTGAGAGCTTACAAATGCTGTTCAGATTCTTACTTAGCAGCTCACACAATAAGCTCAATGTCAGGCCGCATATGCTCTCCTGCCTCCAGCCTCGGCTGACCAGGTTGGAGGTCAGGCAGAATGGGATGTAGCGGACCCAAGCGAAGCCGATTTTGAGCGTTTAAGAGGCTCTACATGTGGCGTCTCGGCCAATAATAGACTAGTCCAAGAAGGTCATCTTGGCCCTCAAGCAACACGGGTTTTGTTGCCCCAAGGTTCCAGAGCATCAGTATTTGATCCGCTACGACGCCAGGGAGAAGCGTGTCAAAATCGCCAGCCTGGGGCCAACGACTGCATGGAGGGCGGAGCACCCTACAAGGTCAAACTACATAAAGACACGAACAGTCGCCAGTTTTAGGCATTACAATGCCAAATTGATGAGATCCGAACAACTGTTTTGGCCTGGACGACATGGGAGCCTTGGATCCATTATTTTCAGACACTATAGTGCTGGGCCCCATGCCACCAAGTTCAAGGTCCCACAAATTAAGGCCTATGATGGGACTGCAGACGTAGACAAGCATGTTGAGCTGTTCCGAGGGCACATGCTCCTTCAGAATGCCACGCGGCAATGTGCAAGGCCTTTTCGTTGACTATAACAGGACCAGCTCGGCAATGGTTTCGAAGACTTGAACCAGCCTCTATTTCTTTTTAGCATCTCACCGATGCCTTCTCAGTAGCCTTCTCTACAATGAAGACGTAGAGAAAATAGATCACATATCTATACGCCATCAAGCAAGGGGACGGCAACATCCGAGACTACATCAATTGGTTTACCTAAGCAGCTCTAGAGGTCAAACACGTCAAAGACGAGACCCTCAAGCATATTTTCATAGGGGGTCTCCAAGACAAAAAACTTACTTGGTCGTTGGCCTTTGAGCAGCCGAGCACTTTCTCACAAATGCTCGACTATGTGTAAAGGTACGCCGACACCTTGGAGTATATGAAGAGCTGTAGGGAGGAGGCTGGCCCCAACGGAACGAAGAAGGAAAAGAAGCAAAAGAAGGCACCAGAGTAAACCAGCGTCAAGCAGAACAAGAAGCAAAAGAAAGAGAAAAAACCTGAGAAAAAACACCGACCGGGAAGTTCCAAAGCTACACACCCCTAGTGGCAACCATTGATAAAGTGCTCGCTCAAGTAAGCGGCAGAAACCTACTGGTGCCACCTCCCAAGCTCAGAGGCAGCAAGGTAAAGCAGGATCAGGCAAGATACTACGAGTTTCATAAAGATGTGGGCCACATTATACGTGGATGTATTCAGCTAAAGGACGAGATCGAAAGACTGGTCCATGAAGGACATTTAAGGGAATTTGTTGAGTGGGTTATAACCCCTAGCTCTGCCTCTAGAAGAAACGAGCAGCTGAGCTGAGATGCGCCAAACCCTCCCGAAACGACGGTGGGAACACCATGAAACTTCTAAATATCGTTCACACGATCTTCAAAGGGCTTGTAAACGGGGACACGTCGAGTGGGCGACGAGCGTACGTCTGAGAAGCTCGGCTGATCGAACGAGGAGAGTTCATAAACATGTCCGAACATATAAACAAGATTTACCACAAACAAGACACCCCAATCACATTCATTGAGGAGAAAGAGGACAAGTTGATTCATCCATACAATGATGCTCTCGTGTGCAAGCTACACATCGCCAACAACATAGTACGGCAAGTGCTGATTGATAATGGCAGCTCGGCTGACATCCTTTTCAAGCAAGCTTTTGATAAGTTAAAGATCAACAACACTACCATGATTCGAATCTAGATGTCGTTATATGGCTTTATGGGTGAATGTGTCTAAGCAGTTGGGAAGGTTAGCGTGCCTGTGACCTTCGATGAGGGTGCTGCTCAGGTAACACGCATCGTCGACTTCCTAGCTGTCGACAAACCGTCACAATACAACATCATAATCGGCCAACCAACGCTAAATACATTGAAGGCCGTGGTCTCTACGTATCATCTGTCAATGAAGTTTCCAACGGAGGATGGAGTTGGAGTAATCCGCTCATCTCAAAGGGACTCTCAAGCTTGTTACACCAATGCTATCAAAGCGGCATCAACCCAGCATCTACACATCTCAGCCATTCACATGGTTGACGAGATAGATCTGCCTGCCAACCCAA
Source organism: Artocarpus heterophyllus (assembly GCA_025403435.1). Classification (NCBI taxonomy): domain Eukaryota; kingdom Viridiplantae; phylum Streptophyta; class Magnoliopsida; order Rosales; family Moraceae; genus Artocarpus; species Artocarpus heterophyllus. Next base: position 293,234 of record JAJQZP010000445.1, read on the forward strand.
AGCTCAAAATACTTTTCGATCTTGACCCCCGACTACCCGAGGAAGAGGTAAGAGCCACCTTGGTCGAAGAATTGGTGCCGTTCAGCGTAGACCCTGTCAGGTCTGAGCACACCGTCTAACTCAGATGCCAGATAAGATCTGACATCCGAGCCAACCTAGAGCGACTTCTTATCGAGTATCGGGACATCTTTGCTTGGTCTCACAAGGACATGCCCGGCATCGACTCGAGTGTGATCTATCATTGGCTTAATGTCTGACCCGACCATAAGCCTGTGATACAAAAGAGAAGGGCTTTTAACTCGGAGAGATACGCTGCCATAAACGAAGAGGTCCAGAAGCTTCTAAAAGCAGGATTCATTCGAGCGGTCAAATATCTAGAGTGGTTAGCGAATGTCGTTCTCGTGAAGAAAGCGAACAGGAAGTGGCTAGTTTGTGTCAATTATACCGACCTGAACAAGGCCTGCCCTAAAGATTGTTTCCCACTTCCTTGGATCGACCAATTAGTCGATGAGACAGCCGGCCATGAGCTGCTCAATTTCATGGACGCTTATTTTGGGTACAATTAGATAAGGATGGCCGAGAAGGATCAAATAAAAATGGCGTTTGTTATTGACCAGGGGCTATACTATTACGTAGTAATGCCCTTTTGGCTGAAGAATGCTGGGGCTAAGTACCAGTGTCAAGTCAACAAGATGTTTGCTTGGTTGATCAGCAAAACAAAGGAAGTCTACGTGGACAATATGCTTGTTAAGTCTGTCCGAGCAGCGGATCACGTGGCCGATCTCTGAACAAGGTTTGATGTGCTTCGAGAATATGGGATGAAACTTAACCCGATGAAGTGTGCATTCAGAGTTAGCTCGGGTAAATTTCTCAGATTTCTAATCAACCAGCGAGGAATAGAGGTTAACTCGATGAAGGCCCAAGTAGTTATAGACATGCATTCTCCTCGGACTATAAAAGAAGTACAGAAACTCACCGGCATGATAGTGGCCCTCTTTTGTCTCCCAAGCTATCGACAAGTGCCATTCATTTTTTAAGGCACTTAAGGGGAGGTTTGAGTGGAGCAAGGAATGTGAGGAAGCTTTTCAAAATCTAAAGCAAGGAATGTGAGGAAGCTTTTCAAAATCTAAAGAAGTATTTAGCCACGCCCCCACTCCTATTCAAACCTTTGCCCAGAGAAGTTTTGTCCGAGAACGCCGTAAGCTCGGTCCTAGTCCGAGAAGAAGAGGGAGCTTAAAAGCTAGTGTACTATACTAGCCATGCATTCTAGGGTGCCAAAGAGCGATATCCCCCCTCGAGAAGTTGGCCTTTGCATTGAGCAATGTGTTTGAGGGAAATGAACAGACCCAAAAAGGGATACCATAACTCTGGCCCGAAAGACCTGACAACAACTCCCGAAAAGGGAGAGTCATCCTAATAACCAGACTGGAGGGCTGATCGACACCTCACTAGTCTGTCACCGTGCAGACTACCCAATGAGTCACCTAGCACAACTATGTTCCCAACCAACATTAGACTTGCAAAGTTTTCTCAAACTTAAACAAGTCTAGGGGGCCACAGGGTCAGGGTACACACATGCCGTTGTGCTCTGCCTAACCAAGAAAATAGGGATACCTTCCTTGCTCAAATTAACTCGATAATGACAGGGTATAAAGTACTTACATGCCATTGTGCTTTGCCCAACCAAGAAAACAGGGATACCTTCCCTGCCCAGATTAACTCAATAATTATAGTGATAATATACTTGGCATCAATACAAATTGGAAAGACAGAAGCTTGGAAAATAATTTAAGAGTGCACCCTCCCAAGGAGCATTCAACTTGTCCAATTTACTAACTCAATGTTGGAGCTGGGATCTACATTAAGTCGACAAAAATGAAGGTTTTACTACGTTTTTGAGAAACTCCTCGCCCAAAAATATGAAAATATTAAAATATATGTAAAAATCTGAGAAGTAATGAACTTGGAAAAAATAAAAATATATTCAAAAATGGTGAGGGGGAGGTACAATTAATCAGGCACCTCCCAAGCTCGGACGAACAACAAACCCAAAAAAAAACAAACAAAAGGACTGCCTAGGCCTGGGCCCCGTCCCCAGCGTCGCCTTCCTCGCCCGTACCACCGCCAGTGCTCTGTTCGTCCCCGTTGTCATCGCCGTCCACTTCGACAACCTCGCCTTACTACTGCAGAATAGCGCCTTGCTCTGGCTCGACTATGAGCGACCAGCCAAAGCCCTCAGCCTCAGGGTGTTACCGGATCAGATGATCTCAGAGGTCTGTCATGCCGAAGTAGTAGTAATCAACGTACTCCGTGGATGCCTTGAATTCCTCCATGGCTTGTGCAAGATGGCCAAAGGGCTCTTCCAAAAATCATCGGTGCTCGACCTGTAGAGTCGCCAGCTACTCTTTGAGCCAGGCAGCCTAATACTTTACTAGTCCGGCCTCCTTTAATGTCTCCTTGACCTCTGCCTTGGCCTAGGCGGCGTCCTCCTTCGCCTTTCGAGCCTCTTCCTTGGCTTGAGAAAGAGATGTCTTGATTTGGTCTAGCTTAATGTTCCTGGCACCGAGCTGTCTCTCAACTTCCAACTTTTCAAGGAAGGTCTTCTTATGCCTCTCCTTGTTCGCGTTGATTTCCTTCAGCCCAATCGAGTAGGCCATATGCAAGAAGGCGCTCGTCTGAGAGGATAACACAACTTCAGTGTTTGGCAAAAAGAAAAGTAAAAGAAAGAGGCACGGGATGGGCAAGCACTTACCTTGGCGGCAGAGCGGAAGGCAGCGTCAGACAGACCCTAAAAATCCTCCCCTTAGAGGTTCACTAGAAAGTCCTCTTGGGACACCGCGTCCCCAAGATGATCCAAGATGGTCCGGCGAAAATTCGAGCGTCTCCTCGAAGGGTCCTGCAGAGGCGCCACGGTGGTAATGTCGGTCAAGGGGGTCTCGCTGGATTAGGCCCTAGTCCTCAGAGGCTGGGGTGGTTGTGTTGGAAACAAAGTGCGTAGCGGAATTTTAAAATTTTTTCATCAGAGTATTTTCCAAAACACAAGTTTGACATGTTATATGTATAAATTAAACAGATCTTACTAACCTCAGTGTGCCGAAGAACCTCCGCGACCTGTGTAGAGAAGTAACGTTCCAGAAGAGCCTCAACCAACTGGTCTTCTTTGCTATTCTCTATCCACAACCGGAGTGAGTGTGGGCTCACACGTACAGCTCTTCCACCGGTGACTCTCCTTCCAACCAATAGAGAGAACCCAAAGCTAGTGTTCGTGATTTGTGAACAAAAGCTCTCAGGGAGTTTTTAGATGCTCACTAGAAGAGTATCACTCTTAATCTCTCAAATTGATCTGAGTAAATCATTAGACTCACTCCCTTTTTATACCTATTGGTCCTTGGGGTCAGTCCATATCAGATTAGGTCTCAAAAATCGAAACAGAATCAAGTTCGGATCAATATCTGATAAGATACGCGTGAAAAACGCGTAATCTTAACTGTCGCGGTCGACATGCCGAACTGTGTGATAGGCAGGCCGAACTGGCCAGTTCGGCAGGCCAAACTTTCTGATAGGCAGGCCGAACTGCCGAGAAAAAATCTCCGCGAATCTTTTATTTTCCACCCGAGATTCTAAAGGATAAAGTCTCAGTTTTGATTCAAATAGCCCAATAGAAAAGATATCTGATCAAAACAAACTTTATCAAGATAATCTCTAAGAAAATAAATCAATTCACAATAATTCTACAAGTTTATCTTGTTCTAATTGTCCAAAATTAAAACAACCGATAAACAGACAAGAATTATCCGAACGCCATAATTCAACAAGTTCATCTTGAACTAATTTCTTACATAATTAATTCAACCGATAAACAGACATGAAGTATTTGATTCTTATAAATTTTAAACCAATCTGATAAATCCGACATAAGTCACCAATTATTGGAAAAGCACGCCGTGTCGTTACAGGATTTTGTGAGCTAGCAAAGGGGACCAAAATGGACCTATAAAGTTCAAGCTCATGATAATTATGAAACCCAATATCCCAGATATACATTTCACAATTATCAACTCCAACGCTACTCCACTAAAAGCTTGGAGCTACACACTCGAACTTTATAGAATTACGAAGCTCATGTAGCTAAGTCTCCATGACATATCATAGTGTATCGCATCCCCATATGATCATCCATAATCGGCTTAAGGACAAGTTCTGTCTTACCTTCCCGATTATTTTTATCTTACGTTCCATTGTCTCACCATTAGAAAACTTACCATCCAAAGATAGTATACCATTCGGTTACACCTATGTATCCAAATGGTTGAGCGCTCCAGTTTTCCAATTACAGGACAACGCATATAAGAGGATATCATTACTCCTAAAGAGGAGCTATGGATTCCATATCTATGAATAACAAGTCTACGCTACCAAGAGTCATGCCTCCAACGTACCGGCATGCATGCCACTATAGAGATGTGGGAGTCACCCATTGGTACATCAAAAGACACAAGTCGAGACAACGGGCCCATTATTCATCTCAGGATTAAGATACAATACAAATGATTGTCAAAAGTGAATCGATTTGCCAAGACAGAATTATTAATCCAAATCAATTCATTTTATGTCCCGATCCAACACATCGTCACCTATGACAACGCGCCAATGTTTCTATTCACGGAGTCCAACTCCGATGGCCGAGACAAACCATCTCCCAAAAGGGATATAGACAACATAACAATCTTTACATGAATAAGCGCCCAACTTTATTCCCTCTATTGCGGATCATATATTTTAGACCATCACCTTAAGAGTCGTGTCTACCGCATAATCATCCCATCATATGCCCAACTTTTAAGGTTTAGACTGATAGTCTCAGACTACTGTTTGCTTATCATACATTCAACAAATATGAACGTAAAGAGGACAATATTTGGTATATATAAATGAATAAATTCTTTATTGATAAAAATGTCTCCAAAAACGTATTACATATTTACTCCTTAGAGCATACATGTCTAACAATCTCCCACTTGCACTAAGTGAGTAAATACTGCAAATTTCACATCCCCATAGCTTCCACATGCCTTTCGAAGACTCTCCCAGAAAGTGTCTTCGTAAATGGATCAGCTAAATTGTCCTCTGACGCGATCTTGCGCACCGTGACATGCCCACTCTCAACGAAGTCCTTTATCACATGATACTTCCGATCAATATGCTTACTCTTCTTGTGAAATCTTGGTTCCTTAGCATTAGCTACCGCCACACTATTATCACAGTACAGTGATACCGCTTTATCCACACCAGGAACTACCTCAAGATCCCCAAGGAACTTGTGGAGCCACACTGCTTCTTTCGAAGCATCACTAGCCGCCACATACTTGCCTCCATCGTTGAATCCAAAGTGCAATCTTGCTTCGCACTTCTCCAACTGATGGCACCGCCACCCAGAGTAAACACAAACCCTGAAGTCGATTTCCTAGAATCCAGGCAGGATTGAAAATCTGAATCAGTGTATCCTAGAGGAGTCAAGTCCTCACCTGAATACACAAGCATAAACCCTCGAGTCCTTCTCAGGTACTTGAAAATATGCTTTACCGCAACCCAATGGTTCGGTCCTGGATCCGCCTGAAATCGACTCACAATCCCGACCGCATAGCTAATATCCGGTCGAGTGCAAAGCATGGCATACATGAGACTACCCACTACCGAAGCATAAGGTACCTTCTTTATGTATTCTCTTTCTTCATAAGACTTTGGAGAGTCTTTCTTAGAAAGAGTAATTCCAGACCTAGATGGTTGCCCACCTTTCTTGGAATCCTGCATTGCAAACCTCCTGAGAATTTTATCTATGTAGCCGGCCTGTGACAAAGCTATCATTTTGTTCTTCCTATCCCGAAAGATCTGGATACCGAGAACAAAATTAGCCTCACCTAAGTCCTTCATGTCAAACTGCTTGGTCAACCATAATTTGACCGATGACAATGCCCCAACGTCATTGCCAATTAGCAGAATGTCATCTACATAGAGTAGTAGAAAAACCACCTTCCCATTCTTAATGTGTTTGTAAACACATGGTTCATCCACATTTTGTGAGAACCCATAAGTCTTGATCACTTGATCAAATCTTATGTTCCAAGAACGAGAAGCCTGCTTAAGTCCATAAATTGACTTTAGCAGCTTACAAACCTTACCCTCTTGACCCGCGACCTTGAACCCGTCTGGTTGCTCCATATAAATGGACTCATCAAGATACCCATTCAGAAAAGCCGTCTTGACATCCATCTGCCAAATCTCGTAGTCGAGAGCGGCAGCTATGGACAAGAGAATCCGGATGGACTTAAGCATGGCTACAGGCGAAAAGGTTTCCTCATAATCGATTCCTTCCTTTTGCGTATAACCCTTAGCTACCAGTCTAGCCTTAAAGGTTTCGACCTTTCCATCCACTCCTCTTTTCCTCTTGTAGATCCACTTACTCCCTATGGGTTTTACCCCTTCGGGAAGATCCACAAGCTCCCAGACCCGATTAGTCTCCATAGACTTCATCTCAATGTTCATGGCCTCTGTCCAGAGTCTTGAATCAACATCCTCCATAGCTTCTGCGTAAGTATAAGGATCCCTGTCATGTTCATCCGGTTCAGCCAAAAAGACCTCCCCATTGAACATATATCTCTCAGGTTGACGCCCGATCCTCCCACTACGCCGAAGCCCCTGAGGTTGTTGTTCAGGTTTGTTTGGTTTTTCTACACCGATCGGAATGGTTTCGTTCGGAACCTCCGGAGTAAACGGATTACCCCTCAACTCCTCAAGCACCACTTTGCTTTGAGGTTTAAAGTCGTTCATGTAACTCTCCTCAAGGAAAGTTGCATTAGTTGAAACCACGACTTTATTTTCCTTTGGGTTATAAAAATAACCCCCTTTAGTCCCTTTTGGATATCCTACAAACACGCAAACTTTTGAACGTGCTTCCAACTTATTCGGATCCTTAAACAGGACATGAGCTGGACATCCCCATATGCGAATATGGTTTAAGGATGTCTTCCGTCTTGTCCACAACTCGTGAGGAGTTTTAGGGACCGATTTTGAAGGCACATTGTTCAAAAGATAACATGCGGTTTGTAGTGCATATCTCCAAAAGGATAAAGGCAATGATGAATAACTCATCATGGACCGAATCATGTCCAACAAAGTCCTATTCCTTCTCTCTGCTACGCCACTCTGCTGCGGAGTACCCGGCGCAGTCAAATGGGATAAAATCCCATTCTCTAACAAGTGTCCCAAGAACTCATCAGAAAGGTATTCCCCACCTCGATCAGATCGAAGTGCCTTTATGGGTCTACCCAATTGCTTTTCCACTTCAGCCCGAAACTCCCTGAACTTATCATAAGTTTCGCTTTTGTGGTGCATTAGGTACACAAACCCATATCTTGAGTAATCGTCAATAAAAGTAACGAAGTACTCATACCCTCCTCGTGCCCGGATGTTCATCGGTCAGCAAACATCACTATGCACAAGTTCTAGAACCCCTTCGGCCCTATTGCCCTTAGACCCGTATGGTCTTTTGGTCATTTTACCCTCCAAACAAGACTCGCATTTAGGTATAGATTCCACCTTTAAGTGACTTAAAGGTCCATCCCTTACCAACCTTTGAATCCTATTTAGGTTAATATGGCCAAGGCGCAAATGCCAAAGATAAGTCTTATTAGAGTGAGAAGTTTTAAGTCTTTTTGAGTCATTATCATTTATCTCAGCATTAAGCAATAGGTCCATCTTAGGTTTGATAAAATATAGATTATTTTGCATCCATCCAGAACAGATAAAAGATTTGTTTTTACGAATCACCACTTTTTCATTAAAAGATACCACGTAGGAGTCTTTAAATAAAGAAGATACAGAAATTAAATTCCTTTTAAATTTAGGAACATAAAAACAATCTCGCAAAATTACACTCCTATAATTATCAAAATAAAGATGGACATCTCCCACTGCTTCCGCTGAGACCAAGGATCCATCGCCCATCCGAAGCGTTAAGTCTTCACGAAGTAGACTTCTCGTTTCTTTGAATCCCTGCAGAGAAACACAAACATGATTAGTTGCACCGGAATCTATGACCCAAATGTCACTGGATTCCTCAACCAAACAAGTTTCTAAATATAGAAGATCACACCTACCTCCCTTGGAAAGGAAGTCCTTGCAATGCTTCTTTATATGCCCGACCTTACCACAAAAGAAGCACTTAAGCTCCTTTGGGTTCTTCTTCTTCTTCTTCTTGCTCTTGGTAGCAATAGGAATAGAAGACTTCCCACTTTTGGCCCCTTGCTTCTTTCCATTCCCAAAGTTAGGATTGGAACCAGAAGCAGCTACCATATTGGCCTCTCCACCAGCAGGAGACTCCCTGATCAGCAGTTCAAACTCTTGTAACAGTTTCATCAGTTCTGTCAAGGTCATATCCCGTCTATTGCTTAGATTAAAAGTAGCTCTAAACGGAATAAATTCCTTAGACAGAGTCTCAAAGACCATAGTCATCTGAGTTTCAGCATCGATGTCGGCTCCATTGGTTTGAGCCTCAGTGAGGTAACCCATGACCAACATCATGTGCTCCTTTACAGATGTCCCCGGTCTCTGTCTACAGTTTAAGAGTTTCCGAAGCGCCCCTTGCCGCTTTGTTATGGCCTGGCCTCCAAACATGTCCTCAAGATTATCCAAGATCTGCTTCGCAGTCTCATAATCCTGATGTTGAGCCTGCAGCACGTTATTCATGCTAGCCATAACATAGCAGCGGGCCTGATCATTAGCATCTTTCCAGCGGTCGTACGCTTGGAATTGCTCATTACTTGAGTCTCCCGTAGGCTCGGGAGGACAAGGAGTTGTCAGAACATATTTCAGTTTCTCAAAGGAAAGGACGATGTCCAGGTTCCGTTTCCAATCATTATAGTTCTCACCGGTTAATTGGTTTTTGTCAAGTATCGATGATAAAGCGTTTTTAGACATTTTCAATCTACAATAAAGAGTCATATACCAAACATAAGCAAACATATATAATAATTTAGTAAGATAACACAATCATGTAAAATCATACAAATGTGTTTATGTGTCAAAACCTTGAAAATATCACAACCTTACAACGATAATTCCCAACTCAGAATTCAACAAGCTCCTAGGGGAGTCATGCCAAATTCAATCGGGAACACGGATCCCCTCCTGATTAATATATGCCATCCAGGACCCGTATGATCCAGCATATACTAATAATCGTTTCTTTGGCCATTAATTTTATTAACAGAGCTCCTAGGGGAGGTTAATAATAAAATTAACGTGAGTGTATAACCACCGTTTTAATATTTTATCCATGATTTATAATCACCACCTAGGGGTGTGCAACCATAAATCATACTAAAATACCTTATCCTTTCAGAGATCTAATCTGGTACATGATAGAAATCCCTTCCTAGGGGTTGGGACCATCATGTTCTTCCTATGGACCAACGATGGAGGCCTTAGGTTCTCTCTTCGAAAACCTTCTCCCACTCAATCTTTTGAAGTCAAGGTTTTATTTTGAAATTATGCATGAACAAATTTAATATGAGCGGCACTCCCTATTCTATATGACATGTTATCAATATACATGGTAAATCATATTATAATGCAGACAAGCAAAGCAATCAAGCAAAGCTACAAGCATAATAATAATTATAACCGTAATATTATGGTTCCACCCTAGAGAATAGAAAAAACTAAGATTACAAGAGAATAATCGAGACATTTATCGATTCTTCATCCTTGAATCCTCAAGCTGTATCCTTCTTCATGTAATATCAATCTTCAAGTCCTCAATCCCGTATGAATCGAACACTTCATATTTCCGGTCATATCCAAACTTAATGTTTCTCAGAATCGTCCCAAAAATAAAATTAAAGCTGCACTAAAAATTGCACCTTTTCTGGACACCTGGCTGCTCTCGGTCGGCAGGCCGATCTGGGTGATCGGTCTGTCGATCATGGTGGTTCGGCCTGCCAAACATGAAGGTTCGGGCTGCCGGCAGAGCACCAAAATTTCTGCCCCACTGTCGGCCTGCCGGACCGTACGTCCGGCCTGCCGATCTGTGACCTTCGGCCTGCCGAACTGTGAGGTCCGGCATGCCGACCGAGCAGAAAACCCTCAATCCAGAAAATACAATTTTAATGCAATTCATCAATTTTATTTTCAACAATTCAAAAACATAAAATTAGAGACTCAGGAAATACCTGGAGGCGCCATCATCAATCTTTAAGTTCCGACTTCTCGTTCCGTCTTCTCCGAATAATTATTTAATTACAAAATTCTTACAAATTAAAAATTAAATAATAATTCTTAGACGGAGATGATAGTACGCCATCTAATTACATGAAAAACCTAGATACACATTCTAACCTCTAAGGAACCATAACCGGTATTAATTAATTAATAAATAATTAAACAACAATTTAATCAACCATAATTAATTAATAAACATTCACCATATAATCCATGACAACATATATATTATATAGAAACCTAGAGTGCCATCTCTCTATAAAATTTAATTCAAGCATTGGAGAGATTAAGATCACAAAATTTATGCATATAACATGATCACAAACTTGCAAATTTATGTAAAATCCTCGGCTCTGATACCAATTGTTGGAAACAAAGTGCGCAGCGGAATTTTAAAATTTTTTCATCAGAGTATTTTCCAAAACACAAGTTTGACATGTTATATGTATAAATTAAACAGATCTTACTAACCTCAGTGTGCCGAAGAACCTCCGCGACCTGTGTAGAGAAGTAACGTTCCAGAAGAGCCTCAACCAACTGGTCTTCTTTGCTATTCTCTATCCACAACCGGAGTGAGTGTGGGCTCACACGTACAGCTCTTCCACCGGTGACTCTCCTTCCAACCAATAGAGAGAACCCAAAGCTAGTGTTCGTGATTTGTGAACAAAAGCTCTCAGGGAGTTTTTAGATGCTCACTAGAAGAGTATCACTCTTAATCTCTCAAATTGATCTGAGTAAATCATTAGACTCACTCCCTTTTTATACCTATTGGTCCTTGGGGTCAGTCCATATCAGATTAGGTCTCAAAAATCGAAACAGAATCAAGTTCGGATCAATATCTGATAAGATACGCGTGAAAAACGCGTAATCTTAACTGTCGCGGTCGGCATGCCGAACTGTGTGATAGGCAGGCCGAACTGCCGAGAAAAAATCTCCGCGAATCTTTTATTTTCCACCCGAGATTCTAAAGGATAAAGTCTCAGTTTTGATTCAAATAGCCCAATAGAAAAGATATCTGATCAAAACAAACTTTATCAAGATAATCTCTAAGAAAATAAATCAATTCACAATAATTCTACAAGTTTATCTTGTTCTAATTGTCCAAAATTAAAACAACCGATAAACAGACAAGAATTATCCGAACGCCATAATTCAACAAGTTCATCTTGAACTAATTTCTTACATAATTAATTCAACCGATAAACAGACATGAATTATTTGATTCTTATAAATTTTAAACCAATCTGATAAATCCGACATAAGTCACCAATTATTGAAAAAGCACGCCGTGTCGTTACAGGATTTTGTGAGCTAGCAAAGGGGACCAAAATGGACCTATAAAGTTCAAGCTCATGATAATTATGAAACCCAATATCCCAGATATACATTTCACAATTATCAACTCCAACGCTACTCCACTAAAAGCTTGGAGCTACACACTCGAACTTTATAGAATTACGAAGCTCGTGTAGCTAAGTCTCCATGACATATCATAGTGTATCGCATCCCCATATGATCATCCATAATCGGTTTAAGGACAAGTTCTGTCTTACCTTCCCGATTATTTTTATCTTACGTTCCATTGTCTCACCATTAGAAAACTTACCATCCAAAGATAGTATACCATTCGGTTACACCTATGTATCCAAATGGTTGAGCGCTCCAGTTTTCCAATTACAGGACAACGCATATAAGAGGATATCATTACTCCTAAAGAGGAGCTATGGATTCCATATCTATGAATAACAAGTCTACGCTACCAAGAGTCATGCCTCCAACGTACCGGCATGCATGCCACTATAGAGATGTGGGAGTCACCCATTGGTACATCAAAAGACACAAGTCGAGACAACGGGCCCATTATTCATCTCAGGATTAAGATACAATACAAATGATTGTCAAAAGTGAATCGATTTGCCAAGACAGAATTATTAATCCAAATCAATTCACTTTATGTCCCGATCCAACACATCGTCACCTATGACAACGCGCCAATGTTTCTATTCACGGAGTCCAACTCCGATGGCCGAGACAAACCATCTCTCAAAAGGGATATAGACAACATAACAATCTTTACATGAATAAAGCGCCCAACTTTATTCCCTCTATTGCGGATCATATATTTTAGACCATCACCTTAAGAGTCGTGTCTACCGCATAATCATCCCATCATATGCCCAACTTTTAAGGTTTAGACTGATAGTCTCAGACTACTGTTTGCTTATCATACATTCAACAAATATGAACGTAAAGAGGACAATATTTGGTATATATAAATGAATAAATTCTTTATTGATAAAAATGTCTCCAAAAACGTATTACATTTTTACTCCTTAGAGCATACATGTCTAACAGGTTGCTCTTGGACAGTAGTGGGTACCTGCTCGGGTTGTAGGGGAAGCTCCATCCTCGGAGTCTGCTTACGCTTCCTCCCGACCTCCATGGCCTTGTCGTTTTGTTTTTTAAGGCTCTCCATGAAAGCTCGCCTCTCAGCAGCTGTGCTCGGCCGTGAAGACATTTCTGCAAGCCAAAATATCCCTAAGTCAAAATCAGGTCGACACATAAAAAAAAAAAAACTCAGAGCTGACCTTCGATCCAGAGTTGGCGAGACGGGCAAATGAGTCAAATCACGTCCTCGAGGTCCTTATCAGCCACGGGTGGTCCCGCATCGAATGAGCCATTCAACGAGTCCTCGAAGCTAGATGATGATGGCTCCCTCGTCGGTCACTTGGATCGGGAAGTGTTCGGCCCCAAGACTTCCACGGCGCTCGCCCTGGCTACCATCACCTGTCTGGCTGACCAGGTAGGACGGGTTGGTGGGGGATTTATTCTGTTGGGTTCCCCGAACCAGCCGTAACCAAAAAGAGTTTCTTTCCCAAGCAGGAAGGACTACTGCCTGGTCGCTTCTGGCTTCTTGAATAGGTCTTCGACCTCCCTAATCACGTGGCTTGGTGCCCAAGGCCTCTTAGACCACACATGCTCCTATTCGAACGTCCTCAGCACAAGCTGGTTAGTAAGGACGGCCTCATTGGCTTGGGCCAAATAATTGGCCCCGACGTAGAACCACTCATATTTTCAAAGTTTATCCGAGTCGGGGTTGCCCAAAATAAAGTCTTTCTTGAAGCCAGTGACATAATACCACCTAGAATGCCGAGGAAGCTTCTTCATTTTATATACTTGTTTAAATGCTTCTAGCGGCATCTTGGTTGCCCGGTGGTATCTCTATAACAGGTACATCCCGATCAACGACCTATAACTGGTCGGGTTAAGTTGAGCTGGATACACATTAAAATCATTAAGTGCCCGGCAGAGGAATGGATGGAAAGGGAGGCGCAGCCCAGCCCTAAAAAACTTGGCGTAGAGCGTTATGCACCCCTCGGGCAGCTCCAGGGGCGAATTATTCTCCTCAGGCATGATCAGATCACGTCGTCCGGGATGTTGAACTCTGCACGCAGGTCCTCCAGTCGAGACTCCATTATGGTGCTGGTGTAGGCCGCTGCCGAAGTCTGCCTAGGCCGAGTAACCTTGTAAGTAGTCACCCCCCGAACCCAGGTGACTCAGACCCCCTTGTCTTCTATCTCGGGCTGTTCTACCCCATCTACCTCTTCGGCTGCCTGCTCCTCGTCGGAGATGTCCACTGTAATATGGCCCGCGACCTGAACGAGAGCCCTAGAATTTCAGCTGGATGTGCTCGAAACATTGTCGGTTGCCTCCAGCTCTGCTCGCTCCCAGGCAGTAACTCAGGAGGAGCTTGCAGTAGCCGCCCTGATGTAAGGGTTTTGTCCCTGCACGGCCACATTGGGCGCTCCCCATCCAACAGGTTGAGGAACTCCTACTCGGGGACTGTCTGGGAGTCGACCCTCAATATTTGTTCAAGTCGGCCAACCCCGTCCTGCTCTGGGGACACATTCTTGATATCAACCTGAATGGTGGACGAACTGGCCTCAAGGCTGCTCTCCGACCAGGAAATGTTGACATTCTAGGAATCCGACACGTTATACATTTTTCATGCTCCTCAGGAAAATTACCTGATCGGGCTGTTGTAGCTTGGAAACGTAAAGTCTTCGGGTAAATAACTACAGCTCGGCAGCTAAAAACTCTATGGGTGCAAAATCTGATCTCAGTTGTGTGAAAATGACGGAAAGAAAGGCCCTATTTATAGCCATTTTAGGTGGAAAATCTAGGCGCAAAAAATGAAGAGGCGCAACGACTATGCCTATCATGCAACGCAGTCGACCACGTGGCGACACGTGTCCCCCGGTTGATCTACGCGACCTTTCGTTTCACCCCACTTCGGAGTGCTGTTTGGTCTTCTTTCTTTTAGCTGACCTCACCCACTCGACATAGTCCACCCGGCAGGACACCGACCTAGTAAACTGGGGGCTATTGTTGAGGGTGAGCTCGGCGCCACCGTCGAGGAGACAAACTTTGGGTGTTTGGCCAAACAGCTCGGTGGAGCTACCAGGGAGCAAACTACCGACCCCGACGATAATGGACGTTGCATCCGAGGTGCTTCTCAGGGCCTCCAGGGCTGTACCTCAGCAGGTTGCCATCTCGAGGCTATGTACCGGCTCGGGTCAGATCATTCTCATTCACAAATGGACTGCTACTCGCCACCACAGGCCAACAAATGGCAAACAACTCACCGTCTAATGGAGGCCAATCCATTGATGGAGGGACGTGACACCTGTCACCTACTGCCTGACATGCCTTGATGTGACACCCGGGTTGTGGGCAAAACCCACCTGACACCCAGTCCAAATGGTAGCCTATAAATAGGATTCATTTATTGCATTCAAGGGGAGATGCTCCTTCCCACCTAACAAACTCCCGTCCTCTGCCGAGCAACCCCTGCTTTGAGCATCGAAGAGCCCTTGTCTGTTGACTGACCACTTTTTTCTCTTACCTCTGAAGCGTCCCTCCTCTTGTTGCAAGCACACCCGACCAGGTAGAGACGAGTTGGAAGGAGTTGAGCACCGTGCGCAGCCGCACGTGGTGTTGATTCGACGCTGGACCTCGGTAAGCATCAATAGTACGTAATGTACTATAATGTTTCTCATCTACTTTTTCCTTTGATCATATTATATATGCCCCCTTTGAGTGGGCTTGTTTAATTTATGATTTTCTTTTAGGAGAATGAGGGAAATAGACCAAACTTTTAAAGGAATAAAAATTAATAGCCAAAGTTTAAAACAAAGTTAATAATAGGCCAAAAAAACATAAATATATATTTATTAACTAGTTAAGTTATAAAAATAATTCCAATTTAATTATTAACATTTTATATTTTTTTCTTTTTTTTTTCTTCCTTTCTTTCTCTCTCGTCCTTTCCCATTTCTCTTTTGCTTTCTATCTCTCAGATTCCCTTATGTTTCTCTCTCATCCTCTCCTCTACTTCCAGATCACTGGAGCTATCCATTGGGGCTTTCATGCTAGGCTGAAATCGAGCGAAGATCACATGAGTTATGTCGGGAGAAGCGCGAGGAGGAAGTGTGGAGTCGCAAGACCGAATCGTATGAGCTGTGCCACAAGAAGCGCGAGGAAGGAGTGCCAGAGTCATGAAGGCTGACATCGAGCTTTGATCACAGGAGCTATGTTAGGAAAAGCTATCAAAGTCGTAGAGGAAGTCGCATGAGATCTCATGGATGGAAACGCTATATTCATCGCTAGAGTTGCTCGAGGTAGTTGCAGTCATGATGGAAGAGGTTGTTGGAGTTGTTGCTAGGGCTAGACAGAAAAGTGGAAGAGATAGAGGAGGAAGAGGAAAGGGAATGTGGGTATAGGCTACTTTTGGAGGAGATGAAGAAGATGGGGTAAACTTTAATAGTTTTAAAAGTGTTCTATTTACATACAATAAGAATTAAAAATATGTTATTTGGTACAATTTCCATTTTCGGTAAACAAAATAAACTATAATTTAATGTATTTAAATAAAAAATAATTCGAAGTTTAAAAAATCGTATATCATAATTGACAGAAACCAAAATCATGCGACGGTTTTTACAAGATAACTAACACTGCAATGTAGCTTTGGTTTCTTTTGTTACACACATTATATTTATTATTAATAAGGGGGTTAGTTTAGTATTTTGTATTGGAAAGTTGTTTTAGTAATTTTATCTTGTAACATTTAGTGTATATTTTTTTTCTCTTCTCTTGGGCTAGACACTATTCATTGAGCAAGAACCCTAGCCTCCTCCATTGTTTTCTACTCCTCTTTCTTCTTCTTCTTCTTCTTTTGTAATTTTCTTGTTATTAATGAAATCAGAGTTGGAATCCATGGGAAGAGATTCAATTCTATATTTAATTTTCTCTACTTTTTTTCATTTTTTGGCTGACAAACAGCTATAAGTATTACTAACTATTAGTAAGATAAAAATACAGTTACTATCATGATTTTTGTAGTTGGGAAATAATTTAGATATAGTCACATCATATGGTATCAAAAAGGAAAAAAGAAAAACAAAAAGAAAATTAAGAAAATTGAGGGAAAAGGCCAAACGTATGGACACATGAAAAATGCCCTTAATGTACTATAATGAAAAGGCTTAATTATATGTTTGGTGGCGTGCAAAATTGTTAATTTAAAGACTTCTAGATTATTAAAAGAAAGGAATTTTACACTGTAAGATCTTTTATTTTGTATCATTAATAAAACTTTATGTTTTAGTAATTGGATTAAATTTTTAAACACTTAATCTATGATGACACATCTCTGTTCAACCAAGAAGCAGACAATTTTATATGCAGATTGTAGTTTTTTGGTAATTGAATGTTCTTCAGCATTTTCTAGTTTTTTTATGAGATAAATATTTTAGATTTTTAAATTGTAGCTTGGTAGTTGCATGTTCTTTAGCATCTTCTGTTTTTATTATGATCGGTGTTTCGACTTCCTCATTTATCATTGAGTTGTATCTATTGGCTGAGTCATTATTGTTGATCTCTAAGTTGTATTTGTTGGTTAATTAATTATTGTTGATTTCCTTCAAAATAGCTGGTTTATGACTCTCTTCAATCTATTAGCGTTAAATTAGATGGAAAGAATTATTCTTATTGGCGCTATGTTATGAGAAATTTTCTTAAGGGTAAGAAGATGTGGGGGTTATATTCTTGGAATTTTGGTAAAACTTAGTGATGAAAAGGCTGAAAAATAAGAACAATTGGATTCTTCAGACACAAATAATGCAAAAATTATCACTTGGATAAACAACTCAATCGAGCATTCTATAGATACCCAATCAGTCAAGTATGAAATAACAAAAGAGGTTTGGGAATATTTACAGAGGTTGTACGCTCTATCCAACTTTGCAAAACAATATCAATTAGAATTTGATATTCAAGCCCTTTGACAAAACAATATGAGTATTCGAGAGTTTTACTCTTAATTGAGTCATATTTGGGACCAACTTATATTGACAGAATCTAAAGAGTTACGAGCTTTTGGACTATATATAGCTTGTCGAGAGGAACAACTATTGGTTCAATTCTTGATGCCCCTTCATGATGACTTTGAGGGACTTTGTGGATCGATTTTGCATCGTCACCCACTGCCCTTTGTTGATTCAGTTGTTAGTAAATTGCAGATTGAGAAGATACGACTTCGGTTTCAAGTAGGAAAAGGAAGCTAAAAGATTCGCTAAGATGGGGCAAGTTCGTCGAATTTTAGTCAATTTGACAAATCTAACATAAGTCACCAATTATTGGAAAAGCACGTCGTATCATTATAGGATTTTTGTGAGCTAGCAAAGGGGACCTGATGGACCTATATAGTTCAAGCTCCTGATAATTATGAAACAAATATCCCAGATGTACATTTCATAATTATCAACTCCAACGCTACTCCACTAAAAGCTTAGAGCTTCACTTTCGAACTATATAGAATTTTGAAGCCCATACAGCTAAGTCTCCATGACATATCATGAAGTATCATATCCACATAGGATTATCCATAATCGGCTTAAGGACAAGTTCTATCTTACCTTCCCGATTATTTTTATCTTACGTTCCATTATCTCATCATCGGAAAACTTACCATCCAAATATAGCATACCATTCGGTTACACCTATGTATCTAAATGATTGAACGCTCTAGTTTTTCAATTACAAGATAACGTATATAAGAGGATATCACTACTCCTAAAGAGGAGCTATGGATTCCATATATATGAATAACAGGTCTACACTATCAAGAATCATGCCTCCAACATACCAGCATGCGTGCCACTATTAAAATGTGGATGTCACCCTTTGGTATATCAAAAGACATAAATTAAGACAATGAACCCACTATTCATCTCAGGATTAAGATACAATACAAATGATTGTCTAAAGTGAATTGATTTACCGAGATAGAATTATTAATCTAAATCAATTCACTTTATGTCCTGATCTAACACATCGTCATCTATGACAATGTGTCCATGTTTCTATTTATGTAGTCCACCTCCGATGGTCAAGACAAACCACCTCCCAATAGGGATATAGACAACATAACAATTTTTTCATGCATAAAGCGCCCAACTTTATTCCCTCGATTGAGGATCTTATGATTTAGATCATCACCTTAAGAATCGTGTCTTCTGCATAACCTGTCCATCATATGCCCAATTCTTAAAGGTTTAGACCGACAGTCTCAGACTATTATTTGCTTAGCATACATTCAACAAATATGAATGTAAAGAGGATTAGATTTGATATATAAATAATAAATAAATTCTTTATTGATAAAAATGTCTCCAAAAACATATTATATTTTTACTCCTTGAGGCATACACATCTAACAATCTCTCACTTGGATTAAGTAAGTAAATATGACAAATCTCGCATCCCTATAGCTTCCACATGCCTCTCCAAGACTCTCCCAGTAAGTGTCTTCGTGAATGGATCAGCTAAATTATCCTCTAACGAGATTTTGCACACCGTAACGTGCCCGCCCTTGATGAAGTCCTTTATCACATGATACTTTCGATCGATATGCTTACTCTTCTTGTGAAATCTAAGTTCCTTAGCATTAGCTACCGCCTTATTGTTATCACAATATAATGATACCGCTTTATCCATATCAGGAACTACCTCAAGATCCCCAAAGAATTTGTGGAGCCATACTGCTTCTTTTGAAGCATCACTAGCTGCCACATACTCGGCCTCCATCGTTGAATCTGAAGTACAATCTTGCTTCACACTTCTCCAACTGATGTCATCGCCGCCTAGAGTAAACACAAAACCTGAAGTCGATCTCCTAGAATCCAAACAGGATTGAAAATTCGAATCAGTATATCCTAGAGGAGTTAAGTCCTTACCCAAATATACAAGCATATACCCTCAAGTCCTTCTCAGATACTTGAAAAGATGCTTTACCACAACCTAGTGGTTTAGTCTCGAATCCGCCTAAAATCGACTTACAATTCCGATCTCATAACAAATATCCGATCATATGCAAAGCAAGGCATACATGAGACTACCCACTGTTGAAGCATAAAGCACCTTCTTCATGTATTCTCTTTCTTCTTGACTTTGGAGAGTCTTTCTTAGAAAGAGTAATTCCAGACCCAAATGGTTTCCAACCTTTCTTGGAATCCTACATTGCAAACCTCTTAAGAATTTTTTCTATGTAGCCAGCTTATGACAAAGCTATCATTTTGTTCTTCCTATCCCAAAAAATCTAGATATCGAGAACCAAATTAGCCTCACCTAAGTCCTTCATGTCAAATTTCTTGGTCAACCATAATTTGACCAATGACAATGCCCCAACATCATTGCCAATTAGCAAAATGTCATCTATATAGAGTAGTAGAAAAGCCACATTTCCGTCCTTAATGTGTTTGTAAACACATGGCTTATCCACATATTGTGAGAACCCATAAGTCTGGATCACTTGATCAAATCTTATGTTCCAAGAACGGGAAGCCTACTTAAGTCTATAAATTGACTTTAGTAGCTTACAAACCTTGCCCTCCTAACCCTTGACCTTGAACCCGTCTGGTTGTTTCATATAAATGGACTCATCAAGATAGCCATTTAGAAAAGCCGTCTTAACATCCATCTGTCAAATCTCGTAATCGAGAGCAGCAACTATGGATAAGAGAATCCGGAAGGACTTAAGCATGGCTACAGGTGAAAAGGTTTCTTCGTAATTGATTCGTTCCTTTTGCATATAACCCTTAGCTACCAGTCTAGCCTTAAAGGTTTCGACTTTTCCATCCACTCCTCTTTTCCTATTGTAGATCCACTTACACCCTATGGGTTAACGTCTAATCCTTCCACTACGCTAAGCCCCATAGGTTGTTATTCGGGTTTGTTTGGTTTTTCTACACTGATTGAAACGGTTTCATTTGAAACCTTCGGAGTGATCGAATAACCCCTTAACTCCTCAAGCACCACTTTGCTTCGAGGCTTAAAATCATCCATGTAACTCTCCTCAAGGAAAGTTGCATTAGTTGAAACTACAACTTTATTTTCCTTTGGATTATAGAAATTATCCCTTTTAGTCCTTTTTGGATATCCTACAAACACGCAAACTTCCAAACGTGCTTCCAACTTATTTGCATCCCTAAACTGGATATGAGCCGGACATCCCCATATGCAAATATGGTTTAAGGATGTCTTCTTGCACGTCTTAGGAACCGATTTTGAAGGCACATCATTTAGAAGATAACATGCAGTTTGTAGTGCATATCCCCAAAAGGATAAAGGCCATGATGAATAACTCATCATGGACCTAACCATGTCCAACAAAGTCCTATTCCTTCTCTCTACCATGCCATTCTACTACGAAGTACCTGGCGCTGTCAATTGGGATAGAATCTCATTCTCTAATAAGTGTCCCAAGAACTCATCAGAAAGGTATTCTCTACCTCAATCAGATCGAAGTGTCTTTATGGGTCTACCCAATTTTTTTTCACTTCAGCCCGAAACTCCCTGAACTTGTCAAAAGTTTCACTTTTGTGGTGCATTACGTAGACATACACATACCTTGAGTAATCATCAATGAAAGTGAAGAAGTACTCATACTTTCCTCGTGCTTGGATGTTCATTCACTATGCACAAGTTTTAGAACCCCTTCGGCCCTATTGCCTTAGACCTGAATGGTTTTTTGGTCATTTTGCCCTCCAAACAGGATTTATATTGAGGTATAGATTCCACCTTTAAGTGACTTAAAGGTCCATCCGTTACCGACATTTGAATCCTATTTAGGCTAATATAACCAAAGCATAAATGCCAAAGATAAGTCTCATTAGAGTGAGAAGTCTTAAGTCTTTTAGAGTTATTATCATTTACCTCAGTGTTCAGCAGTGAGTCCATTTTAGGTTTGATAAAATATAGATTCTTTTGCATCCATTCATCGCAAATGAAAGATTTGTTTTTACGAATCACCACTTTATTATTAAAAGAAATAGAATAGGAATCTTTAAATAAGTAAGCTATAGATATCAAATTCCTTTTGAATTTAGGAACATAAAAACAATCTTGCAAAACCAAACTCCTATATTTTATCCAAAAAAAAAAAAAAGATGGGCATCTCCCACTGCTTTAGCCAACACCAAGTATTTATTGCCTATCTGAAACGTGAAGTTTTCATGAAGTAAACTTCTCGTTTTCTAGAATCCCTCCAGAGAAACACAAACATGATTACTTGCTCTAGAATCTATGACCCATGTGTCACTGGATTCCTTAACCAAACAAGTTTCTAAAACCAGAAGATTACACTTACCTCCTTGGGTAAGAAAGTCCTTGTAATTCTTCTTTATGTGCCCAAACTCTCTGTCCTTAGCCTTTTGCTTCCTTCCATTCCCTGGATTAGGATTGGAACTGGATGCAACCGCCAAGTCAACCTCTCCACTAGTAGGAGTTTCCTTGATCATTTTTTTGAACTCTTGTAACTATTTTATCAACTCCGTTAAGGTCACATCCTATCTATTGCTCAAATAAGCTCTAAACGGGATAAGCTCCTTTGATAGAGTCTGAAAAACCATAATCATCTATGACTCGGCATCGATATTGGCTCCATGGGTTTGAGCCTCAACAAGGTAACCCATGACCAACATTATATGCTCCTTTACAGATGTCCCCGGTTTTTGCTTACAGTTCAAAAGTTTCCAAAGTGCCCTTTTCTGCTTTGTTATGGCTTGGCCTCCAAACCTATTTTCAAGATTATCCAAGATCTGCTTTGCGGTCTCATAATCTTCAAGTTGAGCCTACAGTATGTTATTCATACTAGCCATAACATAATACCAGGCCTGATCATTAGCAACTTTCCGGCGATGATAGGCTTGGATTTGCTCATAAGTGGATTCCTCAGTAGGTTTGGGAGGACACTGTGTGGTTAGCACAAAAGTTAGTTTCTTAAAGGATAGGGTGATATTTAGGTTCTGTTTTCAATCATTATAATTCTCTTCGGTTAATTGGTTTTTATCGAGTATCAAAGACAAAGCGTTTTTAGACATTTTTAATTCTACAATAAGGAACCATATAC
Organism: Artocarpus heterophyllus; assembly: GCA_025403435.1. NCBI lineage: Eukaryota > Viridiplantae > Streptophyta > Magnoliopsida > Rosales > Moraceae > Artocarpus > Artocarpus heterophyllus. The sequence goes on from JAJQZP010000445.1 coordinate 315,984, forward strand.
CAAACATAAGCAAACATATCATAATAATTTAGTAAGATAACAAAATCATGTAAAAACATACAAATGTGTTTATGTGTCAAAACCTTGAAAATATCACAACCTTACAACGATAATTCCCAACTCAGAATTCAGCAAGCCACCTTGGGGAGACTTGCCAAATTCATTTAGGAACACGGATCCCCTCCTAATTAATATATATCATCTAGGACCTGTATGATCTAGCATATATTAATAATCGTTTCTTTGACCATTAATTTTATTAACAGAGTTCCTATGGGAGGTTAATAATAAAATTAACATAAGTATATAACTATCATTTCAATATTTTATCTAAGGCATATTATCGTCACCTTGGGGTGATCAACAATGCTAAAATACCTTATCCTTTCAGAGATCCAACCTGGTACATGATAAAGTCCCTTCCTTGGGTCGAGACCACCATGGGCTGCTTATGGACCAACGATGGATGCCGTAGGTCCTCTATTCGAAAACCTTCTCCCACTCATTCTTTTGAAATCAAGGTTTTATTTTAAGTATATGCATGAACAATTTTAATTGAGCAGCACTCCCTATTCTATATAGCATGTTATCAATATACATGATAAATCATATTATAATACAGACAAGCAAAACAGTCAAGCAAAGCTATGAGCAAAATAATAATAAATAACCGTAATATTATGGCTCCACCCTAAAGAATAGAAAACAAAGATTACAAGAGAATAATCAAAACATTTTATTTATTCGTCATCCTTGAATCCTCAAGCTGTATCCTTCTTCATGTAAAGCCCGTCTTCAATCCCGTATGAATCGAATACTCTAAATTTTTGGTCATATCTAAATTTAATGTTTCTAAAAATTGTCCTAAAAATAAAATTAAAACTGCATGAGAAACTACACCTTTTCTTGAAAAAATTCCAGCTCTCAGCAGACAAGCCGATCTATCTGATCGGCCTGCCGGTCATGACCCTCGGCTTGCCGATCTTTTCAGGTCGGCCTGTCGATTATGACAATTTGGCCTACCACCATAGCCACCTGATTTCTGCCCCCAAACGGCCTGCCGAACCTCATGTCTGCCCTACTGATTTGCGACCATCGGCTTGCCGGACTTGGATGTTCGGCATGCCAACCGAGTAGAGATCACCACTTTTAGGAAAATACAATTTTTTGATGCAATTTATCAATTTTATTTTCAACAATTCAAAAACATAAAATTAAAGACTCAGGAACTACCTAGGAACGGCATCATCCATCTTTTAGATCCACTTCTAAATCCGTCTTCTTCGAATGATTATTTAATTACAAAATTTTTATAAATTTAAAAGTAAATAATAATTCCCATATGGAGATGATAGTCCGCCATCTAATTACATGAAAAATCTAGATACATATTCTAACCTTTAAGGAACCATAACTAGTATAAATTAATTAATTAAATAATAATTTAATCAACCATAATTAATTAATAAATATTTACTACATAATCCATGACAACATATAAAAATATATAGAAACTTAGAGTGCTAACTCTCTATAAAATTAAATTCAAGCATAGGAGAGATCAAGATCACATAATTTACAAATATAGCACGATTACAAACTCGTAAATTTACGTAAAAACCTGGCTCTGATACTAATTGTTGGAAAAATAGTACGCTGCAAAATTTTAAAATTTTTTATATTAGAGTATTTTCTAAAACATAAGTTTGACATGCTATATGCATAAATTAACCAGATCTAACTAACTTTTATATGTTGAAGAACTCCCACAATCTGTGAAAAGAAGTAACATTCTAGAAGAGCCTCAACTAACTGGTCTTCTTTGCTATTCTGTATCCACAATTAGAGTGAGTGTGAGCTCACATGTACAGCTCTTCCACTAGACGACTCTCCTTCCAACCAATTGAGAGAACCTAAAGCTAGTGTTCGTGATTTGTAAACAAGAGCTCTCAAGGAGTTTTTAGAATCTCACCAGTAGAGTTTCACTCTTAATCTCTCAATTGATCTAAATAACTTATCAGACTCATTCTCTATTTATAGAGATTAGGCCCAAGAGTCAATCCTTATTAGATAAGGCCTCAAAATTTGAATTAGAATCAAATTCGGATCAATATCTGATGAGATCAGCATGTTGACTATGCGATAAAAAGATCACACGTTTTCATGTGGCTTTCATCAGATATTGATCTGAATTTAATTTTGATTGGAATTTTGAGGCCTTATCTGATAAGGACTAACTCCTAGGCCCAATCTTTATAAATAAGGAGTGAGTCTCATAAATTATTTAGATCAATTGAGAGATTAAGAGTGAAACTCTACTGGTGAATTTCTGAAAACTCTCTAAGAGCTCTTGTTCACAAATCACGAACACTAGCTTTGGGTTCTCTCAATTGGTTGGAAGGATAATTGCCTGGTAGAAGAGCTGTATGTGTGAGCCCACACTCACTCCGATTGTGGATAGAGAATAGCAAAAAAGACCAGTTAGTTGAGGCTCTTCTGGAACATTACTTCTCTTCACGGATTGCTGGAGTTCTTCAGCATATAAAGGTTAGTAAGATCTAGTTAATTTATGCATATAGCATGTGAAACTTATGTTTTGGAAAATACTCTGTTATAAAAAATTTTAAAATTTCGCTGCGTACTATTTTTCCAACAGAAGCCTCCAAATGCCTACTTAATCTATTTTGGTAGTTCCCCCTAGCCATCTTCCAACCAATAGAATCAGTGATACCAATTAGTTCAGATTGATGAATATAGTTTATATAAGCAAAAGGGTCATTGGAAAATCTCACGTCCAAAATTGTTAAACATGACACAACCTCAACAACAAGTTTACAAGCCTCAGCAACAAATTTATAGGCCTCCACAAGCTCATATGCCTCCTATGCCCACCGCTATAGCAGCTATACCTCCACTCTACCCCTTGGAGGTTGAAGCAACATCCTCATCTAATCCCACATTTGCAGCCTTTACTAAGTAGTTGCAAAAGTGCTTTAGCTCTCAGCCACATGCTATGTCTGCCTCCTCTCCTATAGGTTTGTCATCCTTTATTTGGGTCTTAGATTCTGAAGCTTCTCATCACATGTTAGCAGATTTGTCATAATTTGTATTGTTATGTTCTAAATCTTGCGTGCCTGTTGTAACTACTGATGGCACTCCTGTGCCATTAGCAATTGTTGGTTCAATAGTTACTCCATATTTATCCCTGCATAATGTTTACCATATTTCTAAACTAAATAAACCTTCTATCTATTGGCCAACTATGTGACTCTTGTTATTTTGTTTCCTTTTCTTCCACCTTTTGTCAAGTGCAAGATCTATATTTCCAGAAGCTAATTAGGATAGGCTATAGAGAAGGAGAACTATACATTTTGGATGAGTTGGCTGTGCCAAATGGGCAACATCAAGTGTTGATTTATCATCCTTTCATTTGAGCCATTCATATTCTAAATTTTATTTATGGCATTCTCGTCTTGGTCATCTTCCATCATCATGTTTGAAATATTTAGCTGCTATAGGAGCTTTAGGAACCTTGGAAACTCATGATATTTTTGATTGTTGTGGTTGTAAACTGGCAAATTTTTCTGCATTGCCTTTCAATCAAAGTCTTTCTTGTACTTTTACACCATTTGATTTAGTTCATTATGATGCATGGGAACCAGCTCCTATTGCCACAAAGGATGGGTCTCAATATTATGTTTCCTTTATAGATGATTATACTCGTTATTGTTGGGTGTATCTTTGAAATATCATTCTGAATTCTTTAGGATTTACAATATATTTTAATCTCTTATGAAAACTTAATACTTTGCAGTTATTAAGTATTTCAGATGTGATTTGGGCTGAGAGTACAATTCTAATCAATTTTTTGAATTGTTTAGCTTAGATGGTACTCTTTACTAAACCTCTTGTACTAATAATTTAGAACAAAATGGTGTTGCAGAAAGAAAAAATAGGCAAATTGTTATAACTCGTTGTTCTATCTTATTATCTTCCTATGTTCCTAGTGTGTTCTAGGGGGAAGTAGTTCTTATTGCTATCCATAAAATGAATAGGATTCCTACATCTCATACCTCAGGTTTGTCATCATTTGAAAGTTTGCATGGACATGCTCTTGATTATTCTTCTTTGCGGGTCTTTGTTTGTACTTGTTTTGCTTTGAAACCTCATTTAGAAGGTAGTAAGTTATCTTCTCATTCTGCCATTTGTGTCTTTCTTGGCTCCGAGAAGGTCAAAAAAGATATCATTGTTTTGATCCAGCTACTCAGAAATTGTATGTTTCCTACCATGTTATGTTCCTTGAGAATATGCATTTCTTCTCTATTTCTACTAGCTCCCATAATTTGAACAAGTCAAATCTCATTCACATTGATCACTTTTTTTATGACAAGATGCTATACCCTTTGATGTTCCTTGTACTACAGACATATCTCCACATTCTACTTCTCATCACCTTGGTACTACTATTGATGCTATTGTCAATACTTGTATTTCGACTCCTAATGCTCCTTTTCTTCCTACAACTACCCAAGTACCTTTTGAGAGTATAGATCCTCCTCCTCCTCTTCCTCCTCATCATCTTTCATGCAATCTTAAGTCCACTCAACTTCTAGACTTAGTCTGATCGTGTTATTCAAGTTCCTTTGCATCCTTTTTAAACTCTATTCTTAGTCACTTTGAGCCTTCATCCTATAAAGAGGCAGTCATTGACCCCCTTTGGTAGCAAGCTATGGATGAGAAACTCATTGCTCTATATAAGACAAGGACTTGGGTTTTGGTACCTTTGCCTCCAAGTAAAATTGATATTGGTTCTCATTGGGTTTATAAAATCAAAATGAAATATGATGGATTTATTGAATAGTACAAAGCCAGATTGGTTGCTGAAGGGTGCTCTCAGCAATATGGTATGGATTATGAGGAGACTTTTGCTCCTATTGCAAAACTGACTAGTGTTCGTACCCTCATAATAGTTACATCTATTTGTCAATAGTCCATCTCTTAGATGGATAGTAAAAATGCATTTCTAAATGGTGATATTCAAGAAGAAGTCTATAAGGTTTTGCCACATGGTGTCTCACATAACACTGGTGAAGTTTGCAGATTTAAGAAAGCTCTATATGCACTCAAATAAGCCCCACATGCCTGGTTTGAGAAGTTTTCCTCTATAATCTTATCTTTTGGTTTTTGACCAAGTGATTATGATTTAGCACTTTTTACCATGTGCATTCTAGCTTGTCGTATTATCCTGTCCTTATATGTTGATGACATGATTATTACAGGCGATGATGTTGACGGGATCACGGTATTGAAGTTAGAATTAGCTCGGCAATTTGAAATGAAAGACTTAGGTCCTTTGTGCTACTTTTTGGGGATTGAAGTAGCCTATTCTCCAAAAGGTTACCTTCTTTCCCAATCTAAGTATGTTATGACATTCTTGAGCATGCTCGTCTTTTGACACTCAGATAGTTGACAGTCCACTTGTTAATGTTAGGTACTCTTCTTCTCTTGGTACTCCTTTGTTAGATCGTCCTTTTGATTGTACCATGCCTAGATTTTGCATATGATGTTCACATTGTTAGTCAGTGTGTTGCCTCTCCAACTACTGATCACTAGGCTATTGTTTTTTGTATCTTGTGGTATCAATAGGGCACTATTTTTAGAGCTTACTTTTTCCCTAGGCATCTTCTTTGGAACTCCGATGCTTATTGGGCTAGCGATCCAGTTGATCATAAATCTGCTACAAAAATCTATGTATTTTTAGGTGATTCTCTTATTTCTTTGAAGAGTAAGAAGTAGGCCATTGTGTCTCGGTTCTCCACCGAGACTGAGCATCATGCTATGGCCTTAACTGCCACTAAGATTGTTTGATTGTGTTGGTTACTTGCTGACATGGGTAAACTCTTTCTCATCCCATGCCTATGTATTGTGACAATAGGAGTACTATTTAGGTTGCTCACAACTCGGTCTTTCATGAGCGGAAAAAGCATATCGAGATTGATTGTCATCTCACTCGTCATCATCTTCAACATGGCACCATCACTTTGCCTTTTGTTTCCTTTTTCATGCAAATTGCAGATTTGTTTACAAAGTCCCAATCCATTCCATGTTTCTGTTTTCTGGTTCACAAACTCTCAATGCTTCTTATAATAGCATTGTGAGTTTGAGGGGATGTTAGACAAATTATGTTTATTATTAATAAATGCAGTTTAGTTTTTTGTATTGTTAGGATATTTTAGTAATTTTATCTTGTAACCTTAGGTTTATATTTTTTTTTCTCTTCTCTTGTGCTGTACACTATTCATTGTCCAAGAACCCTAGCCTCTACCATTATTTTATCCTCCTCCTCCTTCTTCTTCCTTTGAAATTTTATTGTTATTAATGAATTTTGCATAAGCATTCATCTTTAACCAAAGAATCGGTTTCAGTAAATAGGAATGATAAAAAAAGGGAGTAAACCAACTTATGTACTCTCCTATTTTTGAGAGTAACAAGAGTGGTGTAACAATTATTAATTAAAATTCAAAATTTTAGTGGTGTAATTATTATTAATTTTTGGTGTGGAAAAAGTAGACAAGGATCCCATTAATTAATTTTGTAATTAACTGTAAATAATATTTTTTATGGATGCAAATTAAATAAGAAGTTAATTGAAGTTGATAAATGTGCCAAACAATTGCTTCTTAATATATTTTATATTCTTTTGAACGTGCAGAATTATTTTTAAACAATTATTGTTTATATTAGAGAATGAGATAGAGCATTTATGACCGTTATAAACTAAATAATTAATTTAATATACGTTACCAGAGAGAAATATGATTATCTAGAGTTGGCATGCTTCTTTTTTTCTTTCTTTTTTTATTCTTTTATTTTTAAGGAAAGAGTTGACATGATCAAATAATCAAAATCTCAATTCTTTATTAAATGGATGTACAGTGTAAACACAACGGCTAGGTAGTTGGCATTTCTCCTAATTAATTTAGATAAAGATTTCAGTATAATGAACATGCAAATTAAAGACAACATGCGTTTCCCTATTTTGAAGCAAAACACGAAAAAAAAAAAAAAAAAAAGAGACAGTACTTCCACAAATTAATAGTGGTCCAACAGAGAAGCAGCTCAAAAAAATAAATATATACATACATATATATTTATATATATATATATATAAGTATATATATATAAGGCAGCTTTGAAATCTTTATTGCTTAACGTTTAGTTAAGCAAAAAGTTACCAGTATGAAATCGTTCACACGTTTAACACTTTATAGAATCATTAAAATTCACTATTGAGTAGGGCATTGATGTGTGTGTTTATATATGGATCAACTCGATGGTTGTGAAGTTATACAAGACCTGCGATAATATCCATGGCAACTCATATAAACCTGATCTCAAACTTATGCCCATGGCTGCTTCTGATTGTCGCAGCCATTCTCTCATCTGCATCTCACACCGCCCCCGCAATTCGTCAGAACTTCTCAATCATAGATGCTTCGGTGGACGATATCAGAGATGCCTTCAAGGGAAACAGAGTGACTTCTAGGCAACTCGTGGAGTCCTACATCAGCCGAATCAAAAGCCTAAACCCGAGGTTCAAAGGGGTCATAGAAGTGAACCCGGATGCGCTTTCTCTAGCAGATACGGCTGACCGCCAGCGCCAGAATCAGGAACCAGTGTCACTTAATCGGTTGCATGGAATTCCCGTCCTGGTGAAGGATATTTTTGACACCAAGGACAAGATGAACACCACGGCAGGTTCGTTTGCGTTGTTGGGCTCCGTTGTGCCTCACGATGCCGGTGTTGTGACTAAGTTGAAGAACGTTGGGGCCATCATGCTGGGAAAGGCCAGTTTAAGCCAGTGGTCTGGTTTTAGAGGCTGGAGACAACCTGCTGGTTGGAGCTCTAGAGGTGGCCAAGGGGTGGTAAGCACAAAGTATTCTATTGATAAGGTGCTTTTTAATTAATTTCCAAAAATTCATGGGCTGACTGCTTACATGTTTTTTTTTTTACCCAATTTATATACCTCATATCCATGCCTTGGCGTGTTATTCATCTAACTAACAACCTTTGCTTTTAAGTCTCACATATATATTTATATATTTTTTTTTGCAATTTTAAGTTTGAAAATTAAATATAATGCTAGAATACCAACTTCTAAGCCCAACTTCTGTGTACCAACTTAAATGATATTTTTTATGTAGATATTTAAAAGACTATTATATCAATTTAAATTTAAAGATTGCGTCTACTAAGTGAAAAAAAAAAAATTACAATTCACTGTCACTGACATGGTGCTCAAAAGTTAGAATTGGTTAAAAAAAAGTGAATTAATCATGATCATAGTTCTATTTACATGCAGAATCCTTATAATTCAAGCCTCATTCCTGGTGGGTCCAGCAGTGGATCAGCTATATCAGCAGCACTAAGTTTCGCAACAGTGACGATCGGAGCAGAGACGGATGGATCCATTTTAAATCCTTCTAGTCTGAACTCAGTAGTGGGCATCAAACCAACTGTTGGTCTCACTAGTCGAGCAGGGGTTATCCCCATCTCTCCAAGACAGGACACCGTCGGGTAAAATATTTCACACATTTAAGTAGAGATTGTTATTATTTTTTTTTTTAACTTAGGGATGAGGGAATTGAACCTTTTATATAGAATCGGATGCGATTTTATCGCTAGCTAGACTATACCAACAGCCACTTTTAATTAGTAGAGATTACGATTCAGCGTTCCTGTACAAGGGTCTCAAAGCAAAAGTACTGCTAGTGTCTTAACTGAAAAAATCTAATCTAGTAGTGCTAGAAGTTAATTCCTCAAAGAGAAATTATTGCTTCAGATATAATTTATCAAAATACAGATATGATAATACAAAAACAATAAAGGACAAAGATGAAAGTTTCCCTTATTAAAAAAAAAAAAAAAGATAATATAATTTACCTTTCCTAAAATTGCACTTTGTGGCTCATTTTATACTAAGCTATGTCTTTTAGATTCAAAGCAATATTTATTACTAATGAAAATGAACACAAAACGTGACAAAGCTTTGGTCCCCTAATTTGTAGGACCCTTGTAACTAATTATGCTGATCATTGTCGTCATAGTCACAGATTTCCTTATCTGCTCTTTTGGAATTAGTGGTAATTAATAGATGGAGTTGGATGGATGAACAGGCCAATTTGTAGGACAGTTGCGGATGCGGTTTATGTTCTTGACGCCATTGCTGGCATTGACAATAATGACAGTGCAACGATTCCCATGTCCCAGTACGTTCCCACCGGAGGCTATGCACAATTTCTCAATCGCAGTGGACTTAGAGGAAAGAGGCTAGGGATTGTAAGACATCCCTTCTTCGAGTTCAGTTCGACTGCAGTTCTTGATGTTTTTGAGCAACATTTCAATACATGCAGGTGATAAAAATGCACACTCTAATATACCATATATGATTGAGAACTGAAAATGATCAATATGATCATCAGCGGCCTGAATTACTACTCTGCTAGATACTGTCCTTAATTTAGTAAACATTTATTACTAATGCTTGTTATTGAAAATTAATTAGGAGTGAAGGTGCAACTGTGATAGACAATCTACAAATAGCAAATCTGAGCGAAATCTTGTTGGCAGAAAGTGAAATGTTTGCGTTGCTTGCGGAGTTCAAAATAAGCTTGAACGTGTACCTAAGTAATCTAGAGAAATCCCCAGTACGATCATTGTCAGATGCTATAGCCTTCAACAATAATAACACTGCTACGGTGAGTCCCTAAACAGATTCATAAGTATATTACATGATGGTGGCCGCATATAAGTACTTAAAACTAACCATTATCACAGGAAAAGATTAGTGAGTACGGACAAGAGTTGTTCTTAAGCTCCAACGGCACGAATGGAATCGGACCAGAGGAGAGGAAAGCAATAGATAAACTAGCGAATCTAACAAGCGAGGGGTTTGTGAGGTTGATGGAAACTAATAATCTAGATGCTTTGGTAGCTGGGCCTGGTGGACCTAATTTTCCAGAGTCACTATTTCCGCGTGTCCTTGCCATTGGGGGTTTGCCTGGTATAAGTGTTCCTGCAGGATACACTAATCAAAGCGAGCCCTTTTCCATCATATTTGGGGGACGAAACGGTACAGAGACGAAGCTAATCGAAATCGCATATGCATTTGAGCAAGCCACTAAAGCTCGAAGGCCTCCCTCCGTTCAAGGTTTGAAATATCAGGCCTATTGAGCGTCCATAAGTCGAGTTTTAACTGTACCCTTTAGTTTTATTATGATCTTTATTATTATAATAAGGCGTGGCTTGGGCTTTGTGGACTGAACTATTACTATATGTGTATTAATGTTGAAATAAAGAGTGTAATTATTAATATTTGCCTCTCTTGGTAGAAATATTATGGCTTAGTCGTACAGACTAATGCTTAAATGACGAAATGGTTGAATGTGTATATCTTTACCCTGACACAAAGTTAGCATGCAATTAGCAGAAAATTTTAAAAGCGGACCATATAAAATCTTGTGTGAACTTTCTTGTCTTTCTTTATTTATATTACTCTCATTATAATCATATAAAACACACGGCTAGATGTCTATAGAAGGTGGCCCATTTGGCGTTGCATGAAGTGTAATTTGCCATCTAGAGAGTATAATTACTAAAAATTGTTTGTTCTATGATGATTGTGGTGTGGAAACGCTAGGTGCTTCCACAATGTTGCCGTGGTAAAGATCGTTGAATTACTAATTTTTAGTAGTGGTTGATTTGGCATCTAAATGATAAATAAAGGTGCTTTAGAAAATAAATAATGACCAGTAGAAATGGTAGATTTTACAACAGCCGTTGTGGAAAGTTAACATGAGGGTTAACAAACTATCGTGCAATCTAACGTTGTGGTATCATGGTAAAATTACACGATAGTTTTTGACTGTCATGGAATCTAAAACTGGGTTGGCTAAGAGTGAGTTTTACACGATAGTTATTCGTCAAAACCATCATTTAATGTGTTTATTACCACAATGGTTTTTCAAACAAACCGTCATAATATGTGTACCAAAAAATAATAAAAAAATATAATTTCCAGAATCATGCATTGAGTTGAAACTCTAAAGACTAAAGACCAAATTCAAACAAATCATACCAAATCCTACGTACAACAAAGAGGGAAAACAAAATTAAACACAAAAAGTGCCTAAATCTGCTTCTTTGGCTCTGCTCAAATTCACCATCGTCTTATAAAAATCTTCTAAAATATATTCCAAACAAAGCAGATCCAAATATTAAAACCAAAAAAATGGATGAGGGAGAGCAAAATGCTACAAAGCAGATCTAAATATTAAAACCAAAAAAATGGGTGAGGGAGAGCAAAACGCTAGAGAAAAGTGGATCAAGGAGAAGAAAAAATGAAAAAAAAAAAGGAGAATATAACAAAAAATAGAAAGTACTCACTGGATTGTGCTTGCAAGACTATCCATGTCAAACAATCTCTCGCGAAAAAAAATAGAGAAAAAATAAGACGTATTCAGATTTAAACACTAGAAAAAAAAAAGTGAAGGAGAAAGAAAATAAAAAAAAATAGAGAGGACGGAAAGGAGATAAAAGTATATCTAGGCTTTTTTTGGGAGGAGATGAAAAAAATGAAGGTAAAATTGGGCATTTTAGTGTTTACATGCTATATACTTTAATCTTTTATAAATATACCATTTACTTACAATAAGAATTAAAAATGTGTTATTCGTTGCAATTTTTTTAAAATAAGGACAATAATTTAGCTATGAGTCACATAGTATAATGCCCAAAAAAAAAAAAAAAAAAAGAAGAAAGTTAGGGAAAAGCGATAAATACCTACAGATGGGAAATGCCATTAATGTACGTGATGTACTATAATGTTTTTTATGTTATTTTTCCATAGATCATATTATATATGCCCCCCTTTGAGTGGGCTTGTCGAATTTATGATTTTCTTTTGGGAGAAAGTGGAAAATAGATTAAACTTTTGTTGGAATCAAAATTAATAGCTAACGTTTAAATCAAATTAATAAATAGGCCAGAAAACATAAATACATATTTATTAACATATTTATTAACTAGTTAAAATATAAAAATAACCCTAATTTAATTATTAAAATTTTTTATTTTTTCTTTTTCTTCTTCCTTGCTTTCTCTCTCTTCTTTCCCCGTTTCTCTTTCTTCCCTTCGCTCTCTCTGTTTTCCTCATGTTTCTCTCTCATCCTCTCCTTTGCTTCCATATTGTTGGAGCCGTCCATCAGAGCTATCGTGCGAGGTTGAAACCGAGCGAAGATCGCAGGAGCTGTGCCAAGAGAAGCGCAAGGAAGAGTGCCAGAGTCATGAGGCTAAAATCACAAGAGCTATACCAAGAAAAGCATGAGGAGGAATGCCAAAGTCTTGAGGCTAAAATTGAGCGACAATCATAGGAGCAACGTTGGGAGAAGCTATCGGAGTCACAAAGGGGGTCACGCGAGGTCCCACGGAGGGAGATGCTAGATTCGTTGTAAGAGTCAAAGTCACGACAGAAGGGGTTGACGGAGTTGCCGCTAGGGCTGGAGAGAAAAGAGGAAGGGAGAGAGGAGGGAGAGGAGAGAAAATTTAGATATAAGTTTTTTTTTTTTTGAGGAGATGAAGAAGATGGGGGTAAACTTTAACATTTTCAAAAGTGTTTTATTTACTTATAATAAGAATTAAAATTGTGCATTTGGTACAATTCTCTTTTTTGATAAATGAAATGAACTATAATTGAATGTATTTAAATAAAAAATAATTAACAGTTTAAAAAATTATATATTATAATTGACAAAAACCAAAATCATGTGACAGTTTAGAAGAAAACCAAAAACTATAGTGCGGTTTTGGTTTCTTTTGTTAGAGAAATTATATTTGTTATTAATAAGGGTAGTCTATTATTTTGTATTAGGTTTTAGTAATTTTATCTTGTAACACTTGGTTTATTTTTTTCTCTTATCTTGTGTTGAACAGTATTCATTGTCCAAAAACCCTAGCCTCCTTCATTGTTTTCTCCTTCTTCTTTTTCTTCCTTGGTAATTTTCTTGCCATTAATGAATTTTGCATAAACTTTCTTGGCATCAGAGTTGGAATTAATCCATAGGAAGAGATTCAATCCCATACACAATTTTCCCTGTTTTCCTTCATTTTTTTGGTACCAAACAGCCTATGTATTATTGACTACTATTAAGATAAAAACACAGTTACTATCATAAATTTTACTTTTTTTAATTGGAAAATAATTTAAATATAGTCACATCATACGGTACCAAAAAGGAAAAAGAAAAAGAAAAAGGAAAAGGAAATGAAGAAAATTGAGGGGAAAGTCCATACTTATGTACACATGAGAAATGCCATTAAGCCATACGTATGTACACATGAGAAATGCCATTAATGTACCATAATGGAAAGGCTAAATTATATGTTTGGTAGCGTGCAAAATTGTTAATAGGAAGACTTTAAGATGATTACAATAAAGGAAATTTACACTGCAAGATCATTTAATTTGTGCCATTAATAAAACTTGATGTTTTAGGCATCTTGGTACCGTTCAACCAAGGAGCAGAGAATTTCAGATGCAGATTGCAGTTTTCTGGTAATTGAACATTCTTCGGCATTTTCTGGCTCTTTTATGAGATCAGTATTTTGGATTTTCAAATTGTAACTTCTAGGTCATTGCATGTTCTTTAGCATCTTCTGTTTTTATTGAGATAGGTGTTTGAACTTCTTCATTTGTCATTGAGTTGCATCTCTTGGCTGATTCATTGTTGTCGATTGTTGAGTTGTATTTATTGGTTGATAAGTTATTGTTGATTTCCCTCAAAATGGCTGGTGAGAAGGATGATTCTCTTCAATCTATTAGCGTCAGATTAAATGGAAAGAATTATTCTTATTGGAGCTATCTTATGAGAAACTCTCTTAATGATAAGAAGATGTGGGGTTATATTTCTAGAATTTGAGTAAAACCTAGTGATGAAAAGGCTGAAAAACATGAAGAACAATGGGATACTTGGGATACAAATAATGCGAAAATTATCACTTGGATAGGCAACTCAGTTGAGCACTCCATAGGTACTCAATTAGCCAAGTATGAAATTATTAATATTTGCCTCTGTTGGTAGAAATATAATGGCTTAGTCACATAGATCAATGCTTAAATGTCGAAATGGTTGAATGTGTATATCCTTATCCGGACACAAAATCAGCACGCAAATCAGTAGAAAATTTTGAAAGCGGACCATATAAAATCTTGTGTGTGCTTTCTCTTTCTTTATTTATATTACTCTTATTATAATCATATTGAAAATACGGCTAGATGAATATAAAGGATGGCCAATTTAGCATTGATTAATGTGTGATTTCCCATTTAGATAGTGTAATTACTAAAAATTGTTTGTTCTATGATGATTGAAGTGTGGAAACACGAGGTGCTTCCACAATGCTGTTGTGGTAACTATCGTGGAATAACTAATTTTTAGTAGCGGTTGATTTAGCATCTAAATAGTAAATAAAGGTATTATAGAAAATAAATAATGATGAGTAGAAATAATAAATTTCACTACAGTTTAAAACCGTCATGGAAAATTACCACGACAGTTAAAAAACCGTCTGTAATTCAACATTGTGGTATCATGGTAACATTACATGATGGTTTTTGACCATCGTAGAATCCAAAATTGGGTTGGCTAGAAGAGAGTTTTGCACGATAGTTTTTCATCAAAATCATCATGTAATGTATTTATTACCATGATGGTTTTCAATGAAATCGTCATGGTATGTGTACCAAAAAATAATCAAAAATAATAAAAAACAAAATAAAAATATAAAATTTACAAAATCACGTATTAAGTCAAAACTCTAAAACTCTAAAGATCAAACTCCAAACAAATCATATAGAATCCTACATATAACATAGAGGGAAAAGGAAAATAAATTCAAACACAAAAAGTGTCTATAGATGCGTTGTTTCGTGGTTTAAATCACGGTTCGAATTATTTTGCTACAGTATTTTCTTTCACAAAAATTTAAATCTTTATTCAAATATTCTATTCAAATACTCGAACCAAACGAACTCTAAGGGTATGTTTGGTTGAATATTCAAATCAAGGTTCGAATCATTTTGCTACAGTATTTTCTCTCACAAAAATTTAAATCTTCATTCAAATACTCTACTCAAATACTCGAACCAAACGGGCCCTTAGGGTGCATTCCTTTCTTAAATATATGGTGGTGTGCATTCCTTTTTGGCTGGAGATCGCCAACGGGGGATAAAGGTAGGAAGATGGCTAGTTGGCTCACCCATTTTATTTAGTTTTGATATTTAGATCTATATTGTTGGGAATATATTTTAAAAGATTTTAACGAGATGATGGTGAATTTGAGCGGAGCTAAAGAAGCAGATTTAAATTTTTGGTTTGAATATTTGAATATAGTATTTGAATGAAGATTTAAATTTTTGTGAGAGAAAATACTGTAGTAAAAGTATTCGAACCGTGATTCAAGTATCGAAACAAACGAGCCCTTAGACTCTTGATACTCAAAGGATTTGGATTTTTGAGGAAGCAAACACATATTCAAAAGATTCTTGATACTCAAATCTAAATTTGAGTTCATAAAGTACAAAGAGTATTCCAAACAAACAACCCCTATGAATCCAGTGGCAGGTATTCCACTCTAGAACAGTGCTAGGAAAGTACATCCCAGCATGGTAGAACAACCCAGTTGCTAGATGATCTGACAACCATTCCTTCATTTGTCTTCCTTTCCAAAGGCCAAACTTGTTTGTATTTT
Organism: Artocarpus heterophyllus; assembly: GCA_025403435.1. Classification (NCBI taxonomy): domain Eukaryota; kingdom Viridiplantae; phylum Streptophyta; class Magnoliopsida; order Rosales; family Moraceae; genus Artocarpus; species Artocarpus heterophyllus. The sequence continues at coordinate 331,791 of JAJQZP010000445.1, forward strand.
TTCAATACATGAATATAAACTAGAACAAAGGGTGATTTGAAGTGATGGAGAAGTATAACAACATATACAAATCAATAAAATTACAGGTGGCTTAGAAAAATGGTTAAAATCAATGATTTTGGTTCGAAAACTATAGTATATGAGAACAATATTATAACTTTTATTGTATCATGTGAGAGTTTTATACTTTTTCTAGTTATAACTGATAATTAAAATCGTTCTTTTAAACGGTCATTAGTGACAAGATTTATATGTTAGAACAAAATATTGTGATTAAAACCATCATCATCCAAGATCATTCATGTCAAATCACCGAGATAGTTAATAAAATAAAGAAACTAACCTAAATCTATAGATATGATATGATTCCTGAGTCTGTAGGTTAAGTACCTTCTAAGTCTAATACGTAACTTCCCCTTCAAAGAATGTCTCTATAATCTCTCTATAATCTCTCTATAATCTCTCTGTAGATGGGTGACAGAAAAATAACGTACATACTAACTTAGGGACCACAACTCCTTTTATATAATTACTAAACTCTAACAATTATCCTTAATTACCGATTCAGCCCATCATAAAGTCAATAATTATATTTTGGTCTCTACACATAGGAGGCCCACACTTAATGATGCATTAAAAGGCCAAAACCTAAATTGATCACTTTAATTAGGCAACCTTATCTAATAGTCTTTAATACACATTTATTTAATATATTAGCCTATATATCATAATAATTCTAACAATCACCCACTTAGGCTATATATACAACTTTATAAATGTGAATTATACCTTACGAGCCCATGAATTTTGCTATCAAAACTTTATGCATCTCAACAATCTTATCCATTAACCATATCAATATAGGACTAAAGCGACATTCGTTACATATATCGTAACTAGACCAAAATGACCTTCGTTACATATATCGTAACTAGTCCCATTAATGATCACATATACTAATACAACTAATGACAAAAATCAAGCAAGGAAGTGTAGCATGGAAATTTCATAGAATATGATCTTAACATGCCTATTTTCAACTTGTACCTTAAAACCTTAGTGAGATCAAACTATACCAAAATCAGAGTGTGAATAAACTAAAAATTTATTTTTGCAGAAAATAACCTCAAAATATCCATAAACTGAAAAAACTAAAAATATGTCTATATCATAAAAGCATCTAAAATTACAAACTCCTACCAAAATTAAATATCCTAAGATGATATGGCACCCATACAAGCAGTGAGCTCATGAAACATTTTAGGTGGCAATCCCTTAGTAAGCGGATCCGCAATCATGGAGTTTATACCAATATGTTCTATAGGTAACTGTCTACTCTGAAATTTTTCTTTCACAACAAGGGACTTGATGTATATATGCTTTGACTTCTTCAAGCTCCTGTTGTTGTTAGAATATAAAACAGTTGACTTATTGTCGCAAAATAACTTGAGTAGTTTTTTAATACTGTCTACTATGCGCAGCTCTGTGACAAAATTTTGCAATTATATTCCATGATTGGACGCCTCATAACATGCTATAAACTCTGCCGCCATGGTAGATGATACCAAAAGAGACTGTTTAGCACTCTTCTAAAAGACAGCACCTCTAGCCAAAAGGTAGATATAGCTCGACATAGATTTTATACTATCTTAGCATCCAATATAATCGGAGTCAATGCACCTAATGATCTCAAGTTGTTTCGACCTTTGATACGTGAGCATATAGTCTTTTGTTCTCTGTAAATACCTCAAGATTCGTTTGGCTGCTATCTAGTGATCCTTTCTGGATTTCTTAAATATTGGCCCAACATCCCTGTAACGTATGCAATATCCGAACATGTACAAACCTAAGCATTCATCAGAGTCCCTATTGCTGACGTATAAGGAATCTACATTTCTTGAATCTTAAAATCATTCTTGGGACAGTGATTGAAACTAAACTTGTCTCCCTTAGCAACAGGAATACCACTTGGTTTGCAATCTTGTATGCCATATCTCTTAAGAACCTTTTTGATATAGACCTTTAGTGATAATCCAATAATACCCCAAGAACGATCCCGGTATATCTGTATACCTAACACAAAAAATACGTCACCAAGATCCTTCATCTCAAATTTCTTTGAACGAAATATCTTGGTTTCATGCAATAAGTCTATATCGTTGCTGGCAAGCAATATGTCATCGACATATAAGATGAAAAAAGGATAGTTATTCCCACTGAACTTGTGGTATATACAATCATCGACCACATTCATCTCAAAACCAAACGAGATGATGACCTGATGAAATTTGTAATACCACTAACGAGACACCTACTTAAGCCCATAGATGGATTTCTTTAATTTGTAAACTATCTTCTTTGCATCTCCCGATACAAAAGTTTTTCAGTTGCACCATATAGATTGTTTCATCAATATCACCATTGAGAAACGCAGTCTTAACATTCACATAATAAAGCTCAAGATTAAAATGCACCACTAATGCCATTATAATTTTAAAAGAGTCTTTTGAAGAAACATAAGAAAAAGTCTTTTTATAATCAATGTCCTATTTCTGTGTAAGGCCTTTAGCGATAAAATGAGCTTTATACCTCTCTACATTGCCTTTTGAATCCCTTTTGGTCTTAAATATCCATTTACAACTAATGGGCTTTACTCGTTTAGGCAATGGGATAAGAACCCAGACATCATTGTCCTTCATGGACTTTATCTCCTCATTCATGGCTTCAATCTACTCTTGAGATCTAGAACTTTCCATTACTTGACGGAAGTTGATTGGATCATCTTCTACCACACCAATGTCAAACTCATGTTCTTGGAGAAATACAATGTAATCATCTAACACCGCACTTCTCCTTTCTCTAGTGGATCTCCTTAATGGCATAGATTCTTGAGGTGGAAGAGTTTGTTCTTCTAGAACAATTTTTGGAATAAGAGGTTCTTCGACATTGTCTTGATTTGGGTCTGCTTTTTGAACAATGACAGGAATAAAAGCCTGATCAATGTCAATAACGGCTGTGGGTATATCAACATATTCCTTTTCAAAGACAAAGTCCCTAACCTTATCTCCTCCCGTAAACTTGACGTCCTCAAAGAACCGGGCCTTTCCCATCTCAAAATCAACTTAGTTGTGGGATCATAAAACTTGTACCCTTAGATCTTTCAGAGTATTTAATAAATAAGAACTCACCGTCCTTCAGTCCAGTTTCTTTTCTTTAGGCTATAAGGCCTTGCCTCAACTGGACATCCCCAAACATATAAATGCTTTAAACTAGCTTCTTTTCCATCCAGATTTTGTAAGGGGTTTTGGTAGTTACTTTAGTTAAAACCCTACAATCTTAAGCGCTTCTCCCCAAAGTGATTCCGGTAAGGTAGAATAAGAGATCATACTCCTCACCATGTCCTTATGCATCATGTTTCATCTTTCAACAACACCATTCATAGTGGGCTAACCTGGCATAGTGTGCTGTGGGACAATACCACATTCCTCTAGGAATTTAGCAAAAAGTCCTAGATTTTGTTCACTTGAACCATTATATCTGTTATAGTATTCACCACCACGGTTAGATCTGATACTTTTAATCCTTTTGCTTAGTTGGTTTTCAACTTCAGCCTTATAATTTATTAACATATCCAGTGACTATGACGTTTTATGAATGAGATATATATAGCCATATCTAGAAAAATCATCTATGAATATTATAAAATATTATTAACCATTCTAAGAAACCGTAGGGAATGGCTACAAATATCTATATGTATAAATTCTAAGACGTTCAAAGTCCTGTTGGCTTCAAATATCCTTTTATTAGTTTGTTTCCCCTTTATACAGTCAACACAAACATTAAAATCTATAAAATCTAAGGGACACAAGTCTCTCTATTCTCCTTCTAGAGATATGACCTAATCTCTTGTGCCATAACACAGCCAAATTCTTATTGGTCGGTTTTCTCTTTATACCCTGTGTACTTAATTGCAGGGATTCATTAAATGAAGCAATTGTATCAATTAAATGAAGATTATCATAACCTGACAAAGAACCGGAACCAACCAATTTTGAATCATGAAACAAACTAAATTTTTCATTTTGAAATGAACAAGAATAACCAGATTTTTCTAAAGCAGAAATAGAAATCAAATTCCGTCTAAAAGATTGTACAATAAATATCCCATTAAGATCCAAATAAAATCCAGTCTTTAACAATAATCTAAATTTCCTTATTGCTTCAACTTCAACCTTCTTGCCATTGCCCATATAGATGCATCTTTCATCATCATTTGCCTCTCGGCATCTTAGACAACCCTGCCTAAATACACCAATGTGAGTGGTTGCATCAGAATCTATCTACCAAGTGTGTTTAGGTACTGAAGTTAAATTAATCTTAGAACAAACGAAATTTAGAAGCATACCTTTCTCAGTACAACAAGCGTAGTAATTAGTGCAATGCTTCCTTTTATGCCTTTCAGCTCCACAGAAGAAACAACCCGTACCTTTTGGATCATTCAGTTTCTTTTGTTGTTTCCTTTGAGGTGTCGTATCTATAACTTCCTTATCCTTCTTTCTTTTCTTCCATTTGTCCTTAGAAGTATTAGTCAAGTGAGCACTTTTTATCTTTTCTTACTTCAACCTTTCCTCTTCTTGCACACAGTGTAAGATGAGCTCATTAAGAGACCAAGTCTTCTTTTAGCAGTTATAGCTCACCTTGAATTGACTGAACTGTGTGGGAAGAGATATTAGAACCAAATGCACTAGTAAGTCCTTAGAAAAGTCAAGCTTAAGTGCTTTCAGTTTTGAAGCAACAAGAGACATCTCCATGATGTACTCCTTGATGTTCCCCTTACCTCTGTATCTGATTAAGATGAGGCTTGCCAAAAGTATACTTGTTTTAGCTTTTGCAAGTTTGGCAAATCTCTTTTCAATGTCCTCAAGGAACTCTTTGGCTGTCTTTATCGTTTCCAATATAGTGTCCCTGAATGCTTCTAAAATGGCCTTTTTCATGATCATCATACACATGTAATTTGACTTCTCCCACCTTTCCATGTCCTTTTTTTCATTAGAGAAACTCTTATCTGTCAGAGGTGCAGGAGAAGGAATCTTTAACGTAAGGTCGAGACCCATGACTGCGAGAACTATAAGGAGGTTCTCTTACCATGATTTGAGGTTGCTACCATTCAGTATAGGAATTGAATTGATGTTGGCAATAATATTTGAGGCAGAACTAGTAGCTGAAACATAGAACAAAACAAACAAACCCAAATTCAAGCTCATATAAGAATCCAAAATAACAATAATAACTCCAAATAAAGGCAACCCTATTTTAGGATACCAGGCACTCCATTAATTTTTAGTCTTTAGATAAAAATATTAATTTGTAAGTGATATCTTGGTGTAGTAATGAAACACTCACAATAAGAACATGTCAAACAATAAATTTTCCTTTGGGCCAATTTATTATTCATCACGTATTTATTACTATAAGTGTACATAAAATTTTGTCAAATATTGGCCTTTTTTTGGGCTGGTCAATATTCACATAAGTTGCATGGACACAATCGTTTATATTTCAAAACAAATTAATTTCCACAAGAGATGTCACTTTGGTAACATGTTGCTTCAATTAATTCATCTCAAAATATATATATATATATATATATATATATAAAATACAAATATTTGAATTTAAAATTGCACCAGAAATGACCAAAATTTAAATAAAAAATAAAAAATTTTGGTTAAAATTCAACCAGTCAACTTAACTTGGTCAGGGCTAGACTAGGACAATAGACCCAACCCGGATCCTAAACCAGCTCCCCTCTCTTTCCTTTTTTTTTTTTGGTCGCCCAGAGGTTTAACCCCTTGGATTCTTTCTAATCATGGGCCCAATTGGGCCTGTGTATGTTTCATTAGTTTTTTTTATTACCCGGTGACCTAGGGCTTTAACTCCTAGATACTTTTCTAGTCACGGGCCCAATCAGGCCCAAATGATGTCCTTTTATTTTGGGTTGAAGCCCATAACTCTAAAATAACCCTAATCCCTGGGAAGACAACATATAGGCGCACTCCGGCCGACGCCCCAGCGGTTACTGCTTGAAGTGGCTGACGTTGGCAGTGGCAAGGCCTACCACCATTGAAATGACCCTTCCTTTTTGTTTTTTGTTTTTTCTTTTTTCTTGCAGCTATTGCTGCCGCATGAAACCAAAAATAATAATAATAAAAAAATCTTTGAAAAGCTAAATCCATGAATTCGGTAAAAAAAAAAAAAGAGTTTCCTGTTAAGTGTATCAACCAAAACACATATATACATAACGATATTTGCTTTTTCTTTTCTCGGCAACTGAGTCGTAATACTTGAACGAAACAAAATATATAGATTTATGTGTATATATATTATATTACGTCTACATTATATCATTCACAATGCATATATATATATATATATATATATATTAAGAAGAAACCGAATCCAGCTAAATCCATATTTTCATAATATATACATCTACAAATATTCATATATAATATATATAAATCCAAATGTATATACATATATATATATATATCAACACAATAATGTATTCCCATAATAATTCAGTCAAAATTTCAAATAATTGTTCTCAAATTCAATAATTTTAAATAACCATAAATTGTAAAATTTGAGAATTTTTCTATGAGAATCACATCTAAAAAATTATTGATTCCCAATTATTTAACATAAAAAAACTTTAGATACCACTTGTTAGAATAAAATATTGTGATGAAAACCATTATAACCTAAGATCATTCATGTCAAATCACTGAGATAGTTAATAAGATGTGGAAGCTAACCTTAATCCATAGATGTGATGTGATTTCTGAGTCTGTAGGTTGATGATCTTCTAAGTCTAGTACGTAAGTCATCCTTTAAAAAATGTCTCTATAATCTCTATTTAGATGGGTGATAAAAAAATAAAGTACGTAATAACTTGAGGTCACAACCTTTTTATATACCTACTAAACCCTGACAGTTATCCTTAATCATTAATTCAGTCCATCATAAAATCAATAATTATATAATAGTCTCTACATATAGTAGGTTCATGTTTAATGATGCATTAAAAACCTAAAATCTAAATTAATCACTTTAATTAAACAACTTTATCTGATAATCTTTAATACACGTTATTTAATATATTAGCCTATGTATTAGAATAATTCCAACATTATAGACTGGAAAACATGAAAGACAAATACAAAGGAGTCAATTAGAACTGACATACATAATGTGTTTGATATGCTGCTTCAGATAATATAGTTAAGTGGCAAGAGAGCAAAACTGACCGCAATAATGCATGACTTCTGTTTTTGGTTTTATTATTGGCACTAATAGAATTGAGATTTGAACCTACCAACCTTGTTAATACAACTTGTATATATATATGTAATAGTTGGCTTATTATTAATCGATAAAATATATATATATATTTTTAAAAAATGGTTGGCTTATAATTAGACATTATAATCTTAGTCTCTTTTTTTATTTTTATTGTTTATAATTAATTACAAATATTTCCCCCTCAACTATAGCCCTCTTGTAATACTATGTCCTCTGAACTTAAAAAACATAACATGCATTCCCTCAAACTATGTAAATATTAACAAAAAAAACTCCTTTTGTTAGACCTTTTTAATAAATCTTAGTATATAATTAAGATTTAATATATAATATAAATATATTTTGGTAACTCTATCATGTCTAAAGCTTATTTGAATTTAAAAAGTTAATATAATTTAAAATTTTAATTGTTAAAAAATATAAACTGAAAAACCTTAAAAAAATTTTAAAACAAATAATCTATTATTTCACTTTCATGTGACTATATGAAAGTAAGATAACAATCTATTCCTTAAATTATTCAACAATTCCATTATTGTGTAATATAGTATCATTTATTCTCAAAATCATAATTCATGGAGTTTAATTTTTAATATTTTATAAATCAAGGGTAGCAAATGTTACGTTTTTAAGTTCAAGGAAAACGAATGTTATGTTATGAAGTATAAGGTCATAGTTTTACAAGGGCTATAGTTGAGTGGGAACCTTTTTAATTAATCCTATTTTTTATTCATATGAAACAACTAGTGTGTGACTTTGAGCTTTGGATTACACATATAAAATGAGGAGATTTATAAACTGATGGGTATGTATATATTCACAAGTACAGAAGAAATAGATTTCAGCAAAAAAGAAAAAAAAAATATGAATAGAGGATTGTTGTAGAACTTTACGTCCTTTATACAAGCCAAATAGGTAATGTTGTCTTGAGGTAATAAAAGACGGTTTCAAAGTAACTGTCCTCTAAGGTGAGGCTATAGAGGACAGTTCCAATAGTTGAATAGATTACACCTGTGTATATGACAGTTTAGAAAGTGTTTCTTATAGCGTTAAAAAAAAGTCCTTTTGTAGTAGCATGAATAGATTAAAATAAGGATATATTTAAGAAAATATGGTTTTTATAATTTTGTGTAACACTTGTTATTTTTAACAGGTATAATTGTGTCAATTTTAGATATTAGTGTGCCAATTTAATTTGCACAAATTTTGTTGCATTGAAAATTTTAACTTTTTTATTTTTAGTATTTTTTTAGATTTTTCTTTTTCTATGCTTGTTTGACAAAATTACCAAAATGACCTGCATTATTCTACTTATTTATAAAAATGCCATTTTGGCATTTTCTTCTAACCCCACCCGTGAAAAAACCCAGGAGAAAACTCTCCTTCAATTCCTCCTCAGTTGCCTCTCCCTTGTCTTCCACCTTCTCTTTCTTTTCTTTCTTTTTATTTCCTTCACTCATCTCTCTCTCTACTTCTCCTTTCTTTCTTCTTGATTTTCTTCTTCTTCTTTTGCTGCTTTTCTTCTTCTTCTTTTGCTGCTTTTCTTCTTCTTCTTTTGGGTTAGATTTTCAAATTTCAAATTTTGATTTAAATTATAATTTAAGTATAAAAATGGTTAGAAATTAGTTTATGATGATTGTAGATTGTTTATGCATGATTTTTACGCTTAAAAAGCAATTAAAAAACCCAGAATTTGAGAAAAATGGTTCAACGTAAGATTTTGGAGATTTTGTAAAGTTTTTCCAGGAAAAAAACGAGTCGTTTTCCTCCTTTAAAGAAAACGACATGGCATTTTCATTATTGAAATTTGCTATCATTTAAAAAAATTTCTTAAAATCCTACTTTATGTAGAATTGAACATGTAACCTCTTATTGTAAAACCCTTGGTTTTAATTAATAGAAATTCAAAATTTGGGCCATTTTGGGATTTTACAAAGACTTGTGGAATAATAATAAACCCCCCACCCCCTACCCTAAAAAAAAAAAAAAAAAATCTCCACCCACACTTTCTCTTTTTTCCATTCTCTCTCTTCCCTTTCTTCCTCTCACCTTCATGCCCAAAACAAGAAAAAAAACTCGCCACTGCCTTTCCCTAACTGTCAACCTCTGGCTGCCGCCGCCCTGCACACGTTGGCCAAATGCACTCACTGCCACTCAAACCTCTAGCCACTCTAACTCACTCGCCACCAGTCGCCGTGGAGAGACGTGGGAAGTTAACATTTTTCAAGCTTCTTCATGTGATTCTAGCGCCATCTAGCTCTGCCACCTCTGGCCAACCATACCTTAGTGCTACCCATGTCGAGAGGAGCAAGATCCACCCCTTCATTAGTTCAATCATTGTCGGACTTTTTTGGGCCACAATGCATCCCTTTTGATGGATTTTACGATTTTTTTGGCGAATCGGACGTCGTTTTGAGAAGCAACCACTAGAAACATACTCTCCTCAATAACAGCTTCATTTTGGTACCCACCTTCACCACCACCTTCTCCATTGGCGTCGGTCAACGTCGATTAACCCCCAATCAACGCCGGCTAAACCGTGACCTTGACCACAAAATTAGACGCAGGTGTATACTAGCCTATTTCTAACGCTCCGGACGTGTTTATGACATCGAAATTGTGAGAAAAAATTCCAAAAGGGGAGATCAACAAACAAAGTTTCAAATTTTGGGCTCAACAATTCCAATTTTTCCAATTGAAGCGTTTTTGCACCTCATCAGACTTTCTAGTAGGAATTTTGACTACCTGAAACTTCAAAAAAAAAAATTTAATAAATATTTTTTGAAATTTGTGATATAATTTAGTTTCATTGGTTATAAAGATTAAAATGAATATTGAGAACTTCCTAATTGATTGTGATGTTGATTTTTGATTTAATTAATTGTGTTGGTTTATCTATTATTGTTACATATATGCTCTAAAAGACACATCTTGAAGTTTTAACATGTTATAACTATTCCATGAACCACCTCTTGTAGGTTTAAAATTTTAGTTTTAGTCAAAAAACAGCCATTATGCTACCAGAATTTCGTTAGAGCAATGAGCTAATAAACTAACATTTTGAGAACATGAGTGATTTGACCCCGTTTCTTCTTGTTGTGACTTTATGCGGCGTCGCTAGATTAAATATGACTATTTGGAAGATTCCTTGAGGATTGTTAAATTTACATTACTCTCGGGGTGCTAATTTAGGGCACAACGGATAATGGGTGCTCATTCAAAGCACAACAAATATCTTTATATTCCTTTCTTTCCTTCTTTTGCTTCACTAACAACCAGAACTTGAATGTTAGATTTAATGGTGAGTTTCTAACTCTATAAAGGTTTAGATTAATGTTCTTTAAATATTTATTTATTTATTCATTTGTTTGTTTATTTCTTTATGAATCATGTTAGAACATTAATTTGTTTAGTTTCATTAGAATTTTATTTGGAACCATAAAGTCTACATATATGTTTTTGTTTGTAGCAATACATGAATTTTGGTCATTTATTTTGGTATGTGAATTTAAAAAAATTGAGTCGTCGGTATTCTTATTGGACTCTTGCCCACCCCTCTTTTTTCCCAGGTGGTGTTCAGTGCTAGCTTGACCAACAGAGTAGTTAGAACATCTAGAAGCTTGCAGCTACATCCTTTGGTAGTGCTTTTGGAAGGATTATCACATTTTTTTTTATTTGTCCCCTTGAACATTTTGTATAATGGTGAGGGAAGAATTGAGATTTAGGAACTTCTATATTTAAAATACGCTCAAAGGTGATATTATAAATGAATGATGCTTGACAAACACACTTTTATGATTATAAAAATTTATATCAGTATACTATCTGGGTTTGACAGGTAGACGTATTACTGTGGGTTTAAGAATTAGAATAGAAAGTGAAATAAAATTTGTCTGAAATATTGGTATTTTGACTAAGACCCTGTCTTCATAAACTTTAAAATTTTGTCACTAACCTTAATTTTGGGTCGTGACAAAAAGGGTATTAGAGCTTAGGTTTGAAAACTCAGAATGTGCCACTTGTTGAATTAGATTGTTATATATACATTTCTAAAACTTTCATGCATCCTTGTTTTCTAATACATTTAGCTTATTTAATAAATACTACTAGGACGTCGTCTAGATGAGAAAAAACACAGCAAAAATGACCTTAGTATTTTGTCATTTAGTGTCTGGTTTTCTTTAAGCCTTCCATTGGCTTATAATTTCTAGATAGGGGCGGTATGGTCATTGTATTTCCAATATCAGCCAATTTTTTTTATTATAATTGGCTTGGACTTTTATGTATAATTGAGGACTTCCAGTTCAGGTTAGATATTGAGATTAGTAATCTAGAGTTTTTTATCACTTATTTATTGTTTAGCTTCTTAGTTGACCACATTGCTAATATTATTTGGTCTCTTGGGTGGTTGAAAACCGTCTTTTGGTTGGACTTGAGAATGATAATTTTGGGATTTGAAGTAGGAAAGTCATTTTTTTGAGTTTGAAGCTCTTAGAATCTAAGTTCTATTTTATCCGTGTATGATGAAGTTTATGAAAGGTTCACCATGACAAGTTCTTATACTTTATTTCACGTTCATGGTTTCGACGTACGCAAATGTTCTTTTACTCTACACGAGGGAGGAGTGGGATGGATTTAGTTTATTTTGGGTTAGGTAATGGAACTTTGAACTTATGATTCTAGAGACTGGAAGTTTATAGGCCCATGGGTATGGCAAGGGATGTCTGATTGAGATAAAAACCCTTTAGTTATTTTGATTCTGTTTTTTTTTTTGGTGGTATGGAATTGAAAATCTTATAATATATATATTTTTATGTAATTGTTGGTTAGAATGATGGGGCATACATGAGTGACGACATTGTGATATCTAATTTGAAGGTTAGAACAAGTTGTCCTATATTAAGTTTAGTATATGCAGTTTGTTTAGTCAGATTAATAGACCTTGCACAACGTTTTATCCAATGTACACAATTTTGGAGTTTGCTTAAGAGGTTTTCATCTTATTATATTTTGATATAGACATGATTTTGCATTGGATAATGGGTGTAATATTTATAGGATTATAGAGATATTAGTTAGACTGAATTATAAATAATGAAATTTTAAATTAATCTAAGCTTTGAAAATGTTTTAATTGTGAGATTTAGATCTATAAATATACCTCTAAGCCACTCCTTTGGCTTAGAAGGCATCTTAGGAAGCTAACAATGAGAATCTAATGATGAGGATAATGCAACCGTTTATTAAATTTAGAGAAAAATGGTCTAGTTAAGTATATTGAAGTTGAAGCTTGGGTTACGTAAAATTAACTCCTTTTGATCAAATTGTATTAGATCAGTCAAGAGTGATATTATGTCTCTGTGATATAGGATGGTTTTAATTTGATGACTTCTAGTAGTTTGGGCAAGTTTAAAAGCCGATCATGAGGTGATTTGTACATGATTAAAGTTCTATTCTTTGCAAAAGAATTAGTTAATGAATTGAATAGTTTAAGTTTTAAACGGCACATGCTTATTTGGAAGATTGAGAGAAGTGAGTCAAATCCCACGTAACTACAATCTTGTGTAAAACATAAACTGAAACGATTCTAACAAGCAAAACTATATACATATTAAAATCGTAAATGTAAACGGAAGCATGAAAACGTTTTGTTACCTCCGACCATTGCACCTGAGAAATCCGACGGTGTACCATGACAGCCTGTACTTGAGAGCTTCCAAGTCCTCCAAAAAGCTCAATTGATGGTGTTGGTACTTTAGAGAATTTTCGGACTTGGAGACCCAACTTTTGTTTCACAAAATCTATACGTGAAAAAACTTTTTTTCTGGTTTTTTTTACTTTGCACTCATTTCCTCCCATCAAGGAAATAAATAGCAAAAATATTCAGTTATTAAATTAATATGGTTTAATGAAAACATAATGTGAGACCATTTATGTAAAGCTGTTATAGAAATTAAATTGGTTTCAAAATGAAACCGTTGGCTGGCAAATGTAACAATTACATTCTCCCACTTGGTCTTCATATTTAACCTTATATTTATTAAACCCACACTTTCAGAAAACAAATACATGAATCATGGCGATAGTTCCTCTAAATTATGAGTATTATCTTCCATGTATTACTATGTATTGTTTCTCAAACTTTATTCCTTATATGGTAACTTAACTTTATGAATAAACCCAATGTTTATTCTTGGTCCTACTATATGTGAATTTTCTCCAATAACTTAATGCGCAAAACAAATATGAGAAAACATCACAACTGAATAAGAGTTTCATTAAAACTGTAAATTGTATGTACAAACAAATTTACATTATGGAACCAAGTCGCATCTGTACAACATGATCCTTAAATGACTTTGGTGGCATTCCTTTTGTCAGAGGATCTGCGATCATCATTTCAGTGCTTATATGCTCAATGACCACTTTATTTTCCTTAATGCGTTCCCTTATGGCTAAGTACTTAATGTCGATATGTTTACTTCAACTGCCACTCTTATTATTCTTAGCCATAAAGACAGCAGCTGAATTGTCACAATATATCCTTAATGGCCTAGACACAGAATCTACAATTCTAAGGCCTGTCATGAAAGTCTTCAACCATACACCATGCGAAGTAGCCTCAAAACAAGAAACGAACTCTGCCTCCATCGTGGAAGTAGCAACGAACATTTGCTTTCCACTCCTCCAAGATATAGCTCCTCCGGCTAGCATGAAAATATAACCTGAAGTTGATTTTCTCGAATCAACACAGCCAGCAAAGTCTGAATCGGAGTAGCCAATCACCTCTAGAATGTCAGTTTGTCTATACATAAGCATGTAATCCTTTGTACCTTGAAGGTACCTCATCACCTTCTTTACAGCCCTCCAGTGATCAATGCCTGGGTTACTCTGATATCTTTCCAACATTCCCACAGCAAATGCAATGTCAGGTCTTGTGCAGACCTGAGCATACATAAGGCTTCCAACAGCTGAAGCATAAGGAATGTTGCTCATTTGAACTTTCTCGAAATCATTCCTTGGACATTGGTTCAAATTAAACTTATCACCCTTCACAATAGGTGCTACACTTGATGAACAATCTTTCATCCGAAATCTGTCTAAGACTTTATTGATATAGGTTTCCTGTGATAGTCTCAAAATACATCGAGATCTATCCCTATGGATTTTTATGCCAATGACATAAGATGCCTCACCCATATCCTTCATATCAAAGTTCTTAGAAAGGAATTGTTTCACCTCATATAGAAACCCCTTATCATTGGTTGCAAGAAGGATATCATCCACATACAAAACAAGGAAACAAATCTTGCTCCCACTGACCATCTGGTATATACATTGATTCATGATGTTCTCTTCAAAACCAAACGAAGTGATGACATCGTGGAATTTCAAATACTATTGACGGGAAGCCTGTTTCAAACCATATATGGATTTCTTGAGTTTGCACACCAATTGCTCACCATCACTAGAGGAGAATCCTTCAGGTTGTTTCATATAAACCTCTTCCTCTACATCACATTGAGGAATGCCGTTTTCACATCCATCTGATGTCACTCAAAATCAAAATGAGCTACTAATGCCATGATCACACGAAGGGAGTCCTTTTTAGATACAGGAGAAAAAGTCTCAGTGTAATCTATACCTTCCCTTTGAGTGAATCCTTTAGCAACGAGTCTTGCCTTATGTCTCTCAATGTTGCCTAATGAGTCTTTCTTTGTCTTGAAGACCCATTTGCATCCAATGGCTTTTACACCATCAGGCAACTTGACAAGATCCCAGACTCCATTAAATGACATAGAGTTCATCTCATCTTTCATGGCATCATACCACAAGTTAGATTCCTTACAACTCATGGCTTGTGAAAATGTTTCTGGATCATTTTTGACTCCTATGTTGTAGTCAGACTCCTGTAGATACACAATATAGTCACTAGGAATGGCTGATCGCCTTACTCTAGTAGATCTCCTTAATGCTGGTTCAACATTCTCTTGAGGAGAATGTTGATCAACTGGCTGTTCAACAGGTTCTTGTATCTATTGTTCAGCTGGATCTACTGCTTCTTGATCAGCAATCTGTGGAACTTGAATGACTGGCTATTGTTCAACACGCGTTTGAACTGTAGGCGTATCGCGTATAACAATCACTCTATCATATGAAGTGGAAGCTTGAGCATCTGTATGATCTTTCTCTAGAACGGTGTTCCAGGATCGATTGCTCCCACTGATTAAGTCATTCTCAAGAAATTTTACATTTCTTGATTCCACAAACCTAGTGGTATGTGATGGACAATGAAATCTATATCCCTTAGACCGTTCAACATATCCAACAAAATACCCACTTATGGTCCTTGGGTCTAGCTTCTTTTCTTGTGAATTATACACTCTCACTTCAGACGGGCATCCCCAAATGCGTATATGTCGCAAACTCGGTTTCCAACCTTTCCATAACTCGAACGGTGTCTTTGAGACAGCCTTGGTTGGAACTCAGTTTAATATATACACAGTCGTCTTGAGAGCTTCAGTCCACAAAGACCTAGGAAGCTTGGAGCTGCTAAGCTTGCTCCGCACCATATCCAACAATGTTCAGTTTCTTCTTTCTGCCACACCATTTTGATCTAGAGAACCGGGCATAGTATACTGGGCAACTATCCCATGTTCTTGATGAAACTTCTCAAATGGACCAGGCGCTTGTCCATCTTTGGTGTATCTACCATAGTATTCACCACCTCTATCAAATCTCACTATCTTTATTTGCTTACCACATTGTTTCTCTACTTCTGCCTTAAACACTTTAAAGGTATCTATAACTTCATTTTTGTTATGAAGTAAGTAGAGATACATATATCGTGAGTAATCATCAATAAAAGTAATGAAATACTTTTGACCATACGCGTCTATGTCTGGACTACAAATATCTGTATGTATGATCTCTAATATGTCTAAACTCCTCTTGGCACCTTTCTTTGACATATTGGTCTGCTTTCCCTTTATGCAGTCCACACAAGTGTCAAAGTCAGTAAAATCTAGAGTACTAAGTACCCCATCATTCACTAGTCTCTTTATTCTCTCAATAGAGATATGACCCAATCTACGATGCCACAACATAGAGGAATCTTCATTCATAACACATCTCTTAATGCCAGCATTATCTTGAACATGCATAGAAGTATAAGAAGTTTTATCTTGTAAATTAATTTTGAAAAGACCATTTGACAATATACCATTTCCAATAAGTTCAGATCTATAAAACAAACTAAATATAGTGTCTGAAAAATTAAAGGAAAATCCCAATGGTACAAGCCTTGAAACTGAAATTAAATTCCTAGAAAAACTAGGAATATAAAATGTCTTTTCTAATTTTAAAATAAAACCACTAGATAAAACTAAATTGCATGTTCCGATAGCCTCTACATGTGAGCGCATCTTGTTGCTTGAATAGATGCACTGCTCACTTCCCACTGGCTTCCTTAGGCCTTGTAATCTCTGCAAGGAATTAGTGATATGGATTGAAGAACCAGAATCAATCCACCATGTGTTATATTCAACGTCAACCATATTAGATTCATAACAAACAAGTGAGAATTGAGTACCTTTTTTGTCAAGCCATCTCTGATATTTAGGACAATCCTTCTTTCTGTGCCCCTTCTTTTTACAAAAGAAGCACCTGAATTCCTTCTTGATATCAGCTTGAGCAGACAATTTGCCTTTTCCCTTATTATTGGCTTGGCCCTTGTTCTTCCTTTGAGTTGCCAGATGCACACTCTCTCCCGCTTCCATAGCAAGCCTTCCTTCTTCCTGGACACACATGGTCATCAATTCATTGATGGACCACTTATCCTTATGTGTATTGTAGGATATATTGAAAGGTCCATATTGATGTGGGAGAGTGTTGAGGATGTAGTGCACAAGGAAGGTTTCAGACATCTCAACCTCAAGTGTCTTTAGCTGAGCCGTTATATCCCTCATTTGCATGATGTGCTCACACACACCATGAATTCCAGTAAGCTTCATGGATGAAAATTTCATTATCAGAGTGCTAGCCAAGGCTTTGTTTGATGTAGCAAACTGCTCATCAATTACCTTCATCAGAGCTCGCACTTTGTCATATTGCTCCAATGAACCACGTATGCCAGTCGAGATTTTCGTCTTTATGAACATTACGCAGAGGCGATTAGATCGCTCCCACTTTTCATAACGGTCAACGTCATCTGGCTGGCTGGTCTCCGTAATGACAGGTGGTTCATCCTTACGGATAGCCAAGTCAATGTCCATGACACCTAAATGAAGAAGAATTCTCTCCTTCCACACCTTATAGTTGTCTCCCTTAAGTTCGGGAATGTCACACTGGAAATCAGAGTAACTCACAGTTTGCATAGCTGCATAATAAAACATACATGCTTATGTTATTAAATTGAGGCTACAATACTTTATGACATGTTTACCAATGTAAATAATGCATTAAAATATGAATCAAATGACATAAAAATTGCCTGTGGGCTAAATTTTTAACTCAAACAGATTCATATATTCTTATGATGACACTACCAAATTATATTCCCTATTCTTAATTCCTGTGGGTAAATTAAGAAAAATAATTTGATACATCATCCTAACTAATCATATTAAATATAATAAAAATTCCTGTGGGATAAAATTTATCATATTACATATGATTAATCATAATTCAATGTCTTTTTACCATATGTGATTTAAACATCTTACATAATTTTTTGCATAATTAAAGATGCTATGGCTACTCTTTAATTATTCAAAAATTAAATACATATATCACAAGACATTTATTCTTAAATTTTTGCTCATAAAATAAATTGCATTTTCCTTAAGCAATAAATAAATATGAACAAAGAACCATAATTTATGTACTAATTTTCATTATGTATATAATAAAATTATACATTCAAAAATATAATTTAGCACATTATTGCACAAAATTAAATGTACTAAATTATTTAACTTAATATTGCATGCATAATTTTAAATCACAAATTATACATAATGAACACTATATGCACATAAATTTACAAAATTATATCCACACAATTACTATATAATATTCATAACAAATACCAAAAATTATGAATATTAAAAATTATGAATTTTTCATAAATTATTCCATAATATGAAAAATTTCATAAAAATATACCAAATTGTGGATATAATGAAAATTTCATAAAAATTATAAAAACTGAAAATTTTATGAAAATTTTCCCCCCGCGCGCGTAAACGACACATCGTTTACTGAGAGGGCAGCCTGTCAACATACCAAACGACATGTCGTTTTGGTCATTAATGTCTAAAACGACTTGTCGTTTTTTAACTCTAAAACGAGCCCCTCAATGCCTGAAATGACATGTCGTTTTTGGCTGACCCAAGCCAAACGACATGTCATTTTTCTCGTCTTCAACCTTGAATCCGGGTCTTCTTCACCCGAACGACCCGGTTTTGACCCGTTTCAGACCCGGCTGTAATTCTACCATCCGGACACCAATTTTGACGTTTCAAATTGTAGAATTCATAGAAATCTAATGTCTAAATGATTTCTAATCTTAGTTTCAATTAAGAAACGTTAAAAAACAAAACCCAAAAATTAAAAAAAAAAAAAAAATTTCAACCCGTGCGTTCAAAACACGAAATTTTTTTTTTTAAAAAAAACAAACTCTACAGTTCGCACATAAGGCAGAGGTAGTTTATGGCTCTGATGCCAAATGTAAAACATAAACTGAAACGATTCTAACATGTAAAACTATATACATATTAAAATCGTAAACGTAAACGGAAGCGTGAAAACATTTTGTTACCTCCGGCCATTGCACCTGAGAAATCCGACGGTGTACCGTGACTGCCTGCACTTGAGAGCTTCCAAATCCTCTAAAAAGCTCAATTGATGGTGTTGGTACTTTAGAGAATTTTCGGACTTGGGGACCCAAGTTTTGTTTCACAAAATCTGTACGTGAAAAAACTTTTTTTCTGGTTTTTTTTTTTACTCTGCACTCATTTCCTCCCATCAAGTTAATAAATAGCAAAAATATTCAGTTACCAAATTAATATGGTTTAATGAAAACATAATGTGAGATCATTTATGTAAAGCTGTTATAGAAATTAAATTGGTTTCAAAATGAAACCGTTGGCTGGCAAATGTAACAATTACATCTTGATGTTAAGACTTAGTTTTCTTTGACGACAAAAGTGTTGTACGATAAGCGATATATTTCATATGGTTAAATAATTTGCTCTTCAGATTGGTGACAACAATAGTCTTTCAAAATACATACGATTAGTGGGATGACTGAGTTGGCTTATTTGATTTGTGATTGTGTAGCTTTAGGCGCTTTCTAGTAAGGCGCTTTCTAGTATAACCTTGTAGAGTCATGGAAGATGGATTTTGATGTGGAGTCATAGGTTTGAGCATTATGTATTATAGGAAAAATAAAATGAAGAGTGAAGTGATATATATATATATATATATATATATATATATATATATATATATAATTTTGAAGATGCATGGTGATGATAATAATACAAAACAAGTGATCTTGGTTGTTAAATCGAATTAAGGGAACTTAGATCACATGAATTTAACGATTATATCAAATTGGGGTGACGATATAGATTCAATGACTTTGGTTACATGAACTAGCGTTTGCCTCAAGGTGAATCCAAATTTTATTGCAATTGAGATGCTTGTTTAATTTATCTAAGAATTTTAGCTTCACATGGAGATATTTTGGTAAGTGGTTATAAGCAAGGGTGAAAAATGTTACTTGTACGAGTATATTTTAAAATCCACGAACACAGTTTTAGACACATTTTTGATAATTATTCTATGATAGGAAGAATGCCCTTGATCCCAAACTTCTAAATTACATTACAGTAATTAGTATTTAAACACATATTTTGTAGCCTTTCGTGAATCCCGACGGAGACATAGTAAGCGTTATATCATAGTTTTATTGTAGTTTGGGTTGTGACTATGGAACATGTACAAATTACATTAAGTTATTTACAACTCTAGTAGTTATGGTTAATTCTTTTGGGAATGCTGAGCTCTGGGGTATCAGACTTATTAATCTAGGCTATGACAAGACTTGCTCCCTCAATTAGCCAGGATCATTTGGAGGGGTATCAAGGTGTGCTTTAAATTATTAGTTGAAGAAAGGAGGGGTTTAGGAATATTAGTTCAACTCTATATCCTTGTTTGACATTGTAGTTCAATATCATTTGATAGTTGGATTGATGATTTATTATTATGAGGTTCGCTTTGTATCTTTCAACTTTGATTTAGGTGTGATTTGTAAGTGAATTGATATTGACCATTATTAAGGACATTCAACGTGTTTCTCAAAGTTATAACCTACGGGATGCTCATTTGTTGGGTACAATGGACATATGTGCTTTTGGTGCCATCACTAATACATGGCCTATCTCGGGGGTGCTTCTTTGGGGTACAACGAATACGGAGTGTTTATCACAATTCTTCTTTCTTTCCTTTCCTTCACTAACAATCTGGGATATGTGTGAAAGTAATTGAGCAACAATCACAAATTGTGAGTTATCCATTTATTTTATAAACTGTGAATCTGATGAATTTTTCTTATATTGATATGAGATTTTATTTTTAATAACTTTAGAAGGATCTTATTGATAATATAGTAATAGAAGGAAAAACCAAGAGGCAAGTAATAAATTTCCTGCTAAGCACTGTGTGTTTACCCTCCCCCTGCTTTCCTTTTCAGACTAGTCGAATTAATACTTGACGTCCAGGAAGGGTGCTGATACTCCTCGCTATACGATTAGTATATGTATTATCCTTTTATTTTTCTTAGTGCATAGATAATACATGAAATGAACACTGCTAGTAAATAATTGATTATTTATAAACTTTGTCTTTATTTGTTATTTGAATCTATTTTTTATTTATTTTGAATCAAGTTGCGTAGTTGTATTTTCATTATTTTATAAGCATCCATATAAATTTTGTATATTTTCATTTTAAATTTTCTATTTGTATTTTATTTCTTTTTATTTGGCTTTAAAGACTTCGGTGCATTATTGAATTATTTTTATAAATTTATAGACCCCACTTTAGTTTCTAAGTATTTTTAATTTTCTAGATCTTTAGAAATATTTCTTTCAAATTAGTCACTATCCCCTATTTTGGGTTGTGACAGTAAAAGTGCTTACAATTAATAAGAAAAGATATAATAAATTAAATCCTTTATATAATTATCTAAAATTAAAATTTTATATCAATTACGAAGCATATAAGAGATTCTCAAAACTTTACTATTTTAATTTTATATTTTAAAATCTTATTTTAAAATTCTTAAAACTATTTATTTTCTTTTAAGTTTTATTTTGAAAAATCTCTTTCCACTTTGAACTGAAAATTTTCAATCTTTTCAATTCTTACCTCTTTATAAATGTGGGAACTTTTTTATATTACATACATCTAAATCAAAAAGAATATTTTAGGCCACACAACATCATACAACGTAGTAATTCCTTGTAATTTGTTCATATTTGGCAATAACAAATCTATTGCGTTCTTCAAGGCTTCTTGACCAATCAACATTTTTTGTTATTCTCTTCTCTTTAACTGGGTGTATGGGTACTCATTGAATGTTCTCTCCTTCAATTTGTTCAGATTTGTACTTACAAAGCATGTTTTGTACATCTTTTTGTGACCCAATGAGAAATAAGTTTTTGTATTTTAGCAATAAATAATATTCCTTATTAAATTCTCCCCCCTTCAACAAGTACTTACGTTGCTCGCACTACTGTCACAAAAAATTAAACTTTTAGTTAGAATAGTTTTTAACAAAATTTTTAATTATAATAAAATGTTATAATTAATATGTATTTAGTTATAAATTTTAGTTCAATTTTTATTGTACTTAAAATTTTTAGCTAAGAGGTTTTTAGTTACGGAAACTTTTTGTAATTGAAAATCCCTATGGTTAAAAGTTTTAGTTACAGCAAAAATTAAATAAAAAGTTGTGATTAATTGTACATTAATCACAATATTTTATTGTAATTAAAAGTTTACCAAAAATTATTGTAACTAAAAGTCTAATTTTTTTATAGTATATACAAAAAAAAGGTAATTAAAGACAAAAACAAAAGGAAAAAAAAATCTCTAACTCATTCCTTCTTCAATCCAAGATTGGTATCTCCGAAAAAGCGCGACCTCAACCTCATTTCTTCTTCCTCAATCAAAAGATTGGTATCTCCGAATCATGCGAGTTATAACAGGGAAATTTTTACATTAATTGATCAACTTGTGTAATTTATATGTATACGTTTCTAGTAAGTTCCATAATGTTGGGAAATCAGCATATGAAGAATACTACCTTATTTGTATTCTTTCAATTGTATTGGCCAATTATTCACAAATATTCCAGTTTTTGGAAGAAGAGGTCTAATTCTACACTTTAAACTGCACATTATAGCATGTGTGGTTTAAACTCTAGATTCAATTGACAATCTCAAACACTCGTTTGCTCATTTACCCTGAGTTAAGTAGGGTGTTTAGAAGGGCGGTGGAAACCGTTGGTTAGAACTACTTTTACTATAGCATGTGAAAGCTTTACACTGTAGCAATTTTTTTTTTTTTTGTTACTGTAGCATGTGAGAGCTTTATATTGTTCATAACTGAGTTTGTGGTGAGAACCATGGTTCCCACCGCTCAACCAAACAGCCGGTTGTAATCACCAATCATTATGCACGAGTATAGCCCGATGTCTTCTCCGCAGTTTAGCTTTATATTGTACGAGTTATATAATCTCCTTATATTGCAATAGCGAGCATTAATCTATTAGATAAGAGTTTGATAAACTCCAAAGCAAACGTTATGTACATTTCTCCTGGCCCTCAATTGGAAAAAATAAACAAGGCGTTTGTCAAATTTTGGTTTAAAGTTTAAAGTTTAAACTCAAGTGTAGTATGTGAGCGTATTATAACATATTTTACTTTATAGTACTGTAACATATAAAAAATATACACTATTTAAATTTGAACTCAAAAATAATTAAAATTAGCAAACACCCTTTCATATACCTCTATGCCAAGCCAAAGCATAAATGCTTAACTCCCAAAAAAGGACAAAGGCACAATTAATGAAAGCAGTTGTAGAAGTTCCCCTTCCAACATCCTCTACGAATGGAAATTAGTCTCATATCTAAAGGCACAAATATAAAAACGCAAAAACAAATAAATACCTTCTAATTAGTAGGTCGTTTGGCAATACAAAATTTGAACTACAAATTATAGTTCAAAAGTTTATTTTAAAATTTTATTAGGGAAAAAACTGTACACCACCCACCATTCTTTATGAATGGAAATCAGTCTTGTATCTAAAAGCACAAACATAAACACAAAAATAGATGGATGCCTCCTAATTAATAAGTCGTTTGCCAATACGATTTGACTGACAAATTAGAGTACAAACTAAATTCATTTTAAAATTTTGTTAGAAAAAAACTAAACCACGCTCAGTTTGAAATATGAATTATAAATTGTAGTTTTATCCACGTGAACGGTATATACCTTTTCTAGGATGTTTGAAAAGCAGTTAAAATTAAAATAATGATTTAAAAATTGTACCATCTGTTTAGTTCATTAGTTTAAATTACGTTAATTTGATCCTTTTTTGTTTGAATAGAAAAATCCGAAGGGTCTAGTTTAAACAATAATCCAAAATAACGTTTGGATGTGTAGTTAAAGTGTTAATTTGAACAAGATGTCTAATCTAAATTTTTGTTTAGATGAATATTCGTAATTCTAGTTTAAAGCATGAAGAAAATATTTAATTAAAGAATAAACATGAAATATGTAAAAAAAAAAAAATTATTTAATTAAATAATAATAATGTTAAATTATAAATACAAATATATAAAAGTGAAATCACAGTTCAACATGGATTTAAAATGTTAATATGGATGGGAATTTGAATTCTAAATTGAGCAGTTTAGTCTAGTTTGAACTGACATTTTAGTTCGAATTAAATATTTTACCAAACACCAATTCAAAATATAATGGCTATTTAAATTGAACCGAATTAAACTAAATTAGTAAAATAAACACGATTGTAACATATAAAATTTTTATACTATAATAATTTTTTATTTTTTGTTTTTTATTATAATTGTTAAAATTTTTACGTTTATTTTAACCCAGATGTCAAACCAAAAGTTCATTTGCAGCGGTCACAGAAGGATTCAAGAAAAATGACAAATATACGTAGAGAGACGGTCGTTGTTGAGAAATTAATATCTAACATGGAAGCAGCAAAAGTACACGCACATGAGGTAGTACTACTAGTCTACTACTAATACCGCTACTGGCTAGTCGGATCAAAGCTGTACCAGTGATACCGCTAAATGGACATAGCGCACAGCAAATGACAGCAATGTAGCATCATATGTTCTTATCGTTGTCTTACGTAGGGGGCTGCAAAAAACGAAGAACAAAGAAAGTAAGGGAAAAAAAAAAGAAAAGAGAACAGAGTGGTTTAATAGACCATGTGTAGTCCCATCACAAACGTTGTGATGATTGTGATGCTTGAAAGGCCAAAATAAAAAAAATAAAAAAAAAGCTGGCCCTTTTTTTTTTTTTTTGGCTAAGAAGCTGACCCCACTTTGTTTGAAAGATCATGTTGAACCCACAATGCGACGCGCCATTTGACCAATGTAGGTCACTTTCCTTACGTGGGGTTTTGTGAAAAAGTGTAAGTAGGGAAAGTGTTGGCACTTTCTTTCTTTTGATGGGGTTTGACGATTGATACTATTGTGAAAAAAGAAATTAAAAAAAAAAAGTTCCGTACTGGTGTGATGATCAGTGTGGTCATGCAGTGTAGTCTGTCACGTATTGGAATAACTGCTCCATGCCTCCATGACTTGTACACTACTGACGCAACAACTCATATTTTACAGACGCAAACCCTAGCTAGCAACTACAGCTAAAGCTCTGTATATTCAGACTATACAAATATATACACACTACCTTGCTGCTCTGCAAACACAAAAAAATTATTATAAAGTTGTGGTGGGAAAGAGCAAATGCATGGGAACGAAGATACACATGGGGAGGAGAGGACTACTCTATATAAAATACGTAAGGGTTTGTTTGACGTATAGATTGAGAATAGTATAGTTTAAAACTTTATGATTTAAATTGAAAGTTTTAAACTGTATGATTTAAACGATGGTTTTAAACTGACTTTTGAAATGTAAAGATTTAAAATGAGAATAAAATATTACATCAAGTTTAAAACGAGAACTAACGTTTAGAAAACTATAGTTTATAAAAGGTAAATAAAAATGAGAATAGTTTTTATTGTAGAAAATGCTTCAAATTATGTGAACTTAAAGAGGGGATAAAATTTAAATTTTGAATATTTTGGTTAGTTTAAACCATCTTTATGGTTTAAACTGACCTTAATTATTACTTTATTAAATATTAATTTAAATCACCTTTATAATTTAAATTGATTTAAACAGTTTTAAATCTACTTATCAAATAGACTATAATGTATTTATATTTATATATACGGTCAGCTTTATATATATTTTTTTCCCAAATAAAAAACTCTTCTCTTAAAATGAACCAAAAAGATTTTCTTTGGCAGTCTATCGGTTCAACATTGGACGTTGTGTTACGATGACGCAGTTATTGTATCGAGCGCTTAAATATACTTTTGCATGAGACGAAACTTGTAAAACGCTATTGTGGCCATACATGATAGTATCCTTGCACTACTCCTTGTCAATGGGATCTTGCTTGTTTACGATGTGGGGTTTAGACCAATCAGGAAAAGTTTATAGTCATTGACCAATTAGATAGTAATGACCCCATTTCCTAGATTTTCTTGATCTCTTTACTTTCCTACGTAAGTTTTCTAAATATTTGTTTTGTTTTTTATTTTCTTTTAAATTTTAATCATTTTTAAACAGTTGTGAATATAGTTTTCCTTTATCGCATTGTCGTTTTTGCATAAAATGCACGACTGAAATGTCATTTTTCGGACAAATTTTCAACACAAAAACGTGAAAGTTATAAACCGTAAAGGAATGGCCAAGACCCATGTGTTTTTCCTGCTTCACTATTAATTTAAGGCAGAAAATGTTAAAAGTATAGTCCTTATCATCATTCATCATAGCAAACCAGCTATTGTACCCAATTCATAGCACTGAATAGATCATATTGTGGATCATAATAAAGTTGAATTTTTTTATACAAATAATAAGGTTAGAGAATTTGTATTTTGTCGTAGAGTACAACTCTACTCAAGGAAGTACTCCATTTTCATGAAAGAATAATCTATATATAATGTTAAGCCAACTTTCAGTCAACCACAAATTGCTATGTAACTTGATAAAAAAAATTGATATGTAATTTTAAATAATTTACTACTTTGAATTTCCTTTACCGTGTCTAAACACAGATATATTTTTTTGTGAGACAAATATTGGGGAGAATTACATGATAAGAAAACCTAATTTTATATTGAGAGCGAAAAGTGGGCAAAAAAATAAGCTAAAAACGAACATTCAAAATTCGTAATAGTTCACACTATGTGAGTGTTATGTTTACTTTTAGTCACTGAAGAAAAAACTCACTATGATGAAAAAGAAGCTTCTAGAGAAAATCACACACCACTATCAACTACTCTTAATAAAATTTTGGTCCGAGGACCTCCAGCTCTGCACCCTTAGGAGGAGGGCTTCCCACCTCTCTTCCAACCCTATGGCAATCTTATCAGGAAGGTCGATCTTTGTAATCCTATCCATAGAGAAATAATTTGTTAAGGCATTAAATGATGCTCCAAAACTTGACATAAATCACACAGTTCAAACTTTTTTTTATGATGTTTAACCACACAAAAATTTTAAGTTTTTGTTTAGTTGATTTTTTGCTCAAATTTATAAACCAAACATGTCAACAATTTTTAACTTCGTAATTAAATTACAGTCATATCAAATTAAATATATATGCTATTTTCTTGCACTAAAAATATTTACACGAATTTGATGGAACTTGTTGAAGATTTGTATGTTTAAGCTATTTTTTCATATCATTTTAAAAATTCCCTTTATCTAAGGATGAAAATATCCGTATCGATGAAAATATTAGTATTTCAATTTCATAGAAATTTCAGGAAAAATATTGATATCAATAGAAATTTATACAAAAATTTTATATTAAATATATCTCTAATACTTTGAGATATAGTAAACATTAAAAAGAAATAAATAAACATGATTTACATAATAAACTTCATACATGTTAGATTTGTCAATACCAAAGGGAAGTTCTGTGAGGCTCAAAGATGGCTAGGATTCCAATATCGGTGTCATGACCTGTTATTTAGTGGTGTTAAATATAGTTATAAATATATCATATGTAAGTTTGTTGATTTCTTCCCACGGTATTTCCAAGAATGAGAAACTGTGAATTCTTCTAATTGTTTTCTTAAATAGTGCTTGTATGCTTAGATGAGAATAATTAAAAATTCTATAATCATCATAGTTTCAAAGTCTTGATTTTATAAATAATAAGCATGAGGAGCCTCATTAAAAGAGCTGTTATAATTGGATTCCAAATTTATTAGTTGTAAACTCAGAAAAATATTGTCTTCGTCTGATGTTAGTGTTCTTAATGTTTATATGACAAATATTCATTCATTGAAAGTATAAAATTCTAATAAATTATTTAAGAGGAAAAATCTATTAAATTTTTTAATTTTCAATATTACCAAAATATGGTCGAAATTTTCATGGTATGAATCGAAATTTTGTAAAAAAATATACTATAGATTTTTCAATATCAATATTTTTGCCAATATTTTTGACATTTTTTTCGATATTTTGCCAAAATTGATATTACAATAGAAAGATATTTTTATACCTTGAAATTTTTGAAATTTTTACCAAAAGTTCTGAGCTTTTGTGGATATTTACGTCCATGCCCTTATCAATTTTGGCTATAAATTTTTTGTAGTTTCATGTGTTAAAGCAAAAATTTAAAGAAAGTCATTAAAAAAAAAAAAAAGGAAGGAAGAATCATTTTCATTGTACCAAGTAACAACAACCTGTTGCATCTCACCCTTTCATCTTGATTATAAGTTAGTTTTAAGCCAATTAATTAGATGATTCCAACTAAATATTTTGTTAGTTTTAATTAATTTCTAGGAATTTGATAATGTTTTATGTTTTTTTGTAGGTTTTGAGGAAAAAAATGAACATTGATAAGTTGCAAAGCAAAGCAGACCAAAAAGTGAGCACAAGTGGACTCAGAGACAAAAATATGAAGCCTAGGTGCCATTACGAAGCCTAGGCACTAGAAACATGATGCCTAGGCACCATTATGACGCTTAGCTGCCAGTGCCAGTGCGATCTTTATTCAACTCTAAGTTTAATTTCGTCTCAAAATTACACTTGTAAACCCTAGCCTATAAATAGAATATTATGAGGGGTTGAAGGATGGTTTTTAACAGAGGAAAACTGTAGATAAAAAGAGAAAACTGACTACTTAGGAAAAGAAGAATGGTGCAACCTAGAGATGGAAACCATCTTCACATCGAAACATAGTTTTTTTCCTTCACTCATCATGTTTAAGACATTATTTAAGATTGTTTTTAGTTGCATTAGGAACTAATTTCCCTTTTTTTAGGGCTAAGATGTAGCCGATTATGAATGTTCATTTTATTTATTTTAATTTAATTTGATGTTTATTTGTTATCTATACCGAGTGTTAATCTGATATTAATGCTTGTAAAAGTTTGTGCATCTTTTATATGATTTGTGATTTAATTTGAAGCTGAGAAGCGATAATCAAATTGGACCATTATTGAATGCCATGAGATTGTCATAGGATAGAAATTTTTATCAGACTTGTGTAATATTGTGAATTTTCTATTCTTGATGAATCTCGGTAAGTTAGAATTTTCACAAAAATATAGGAAATTTGTTAACTGGGATAAATTGTTATGACTTGAGAAAGATTAATGATTACTTAATTGCATTGCATTGTATTATATTGTATTATATACAGAAAATGCTATGTAATATAATACAATATAATACGATGCGCCAAACAAGCCCTAAGAGAAGTTGTTATCAACATAGGAGTAAACATCGGTTAATTAAATTAGATAATTTGAATAAGATTAATTTAGGTGAAATTGGATGCTCCAGTCTTTTATTTATTTAGGTTTTCATTTATATTTTTTGTTTTTTTATTTGTCTATTTTATATTTGATTATTCAAATAATTTTAGAGTTAACCAATTTCGGTATTTGGCTAGGTTAACGCAATTCTCTTAGAAACGATACTCCACTCACTCTTTATTACTTGTCTACGATTTTGTGCACTTATACATTTTTTACAACAAGTTTTTGGCACCGTTGCTAAGGATTGTTGTTTAATTTGGTGAACATCGATACCAATGAGCTCTAAGATTACTTTGAACATTTTTTATTTGTTTTATTTCATTTTTATATGTTCTATTTTTTTTTCTTTAAGTCATTTGTTTTCCAAGATACGTTATGATGTTTCATCAGAATATCCTTGCAAGTTTTGTCCAACAACACATAGAACCATTATATGCAGCTTAAGAGCGATTTAAATATATGCTTAAGCAGTACCCACATCACAACCTACCAAAGTGGGCTCTTCTCCAAATATTTATTAAAGGGTTGCATTTTGAAAATAGAGATTGGGTGAAAAAAGAAACAATTTCTGACAATCATTCTTTCTTCTCAAGAAATGTTGATGAAGCTTACTAGTTGTTAAAGGATATGGCAGCCTTTAATTATCATTGGCATTTGAATTCTTTAATGCACAGTTCCTGTTGGAGAGGCACCAAAATCTTTCATAGAATATCCATCCCAACATGATAGAACAATCTTGTGGCCAATATTAAGAAGAGAAGACACCTTTGGGAGTTGCTTTAGACTGTCTAAAGGCCATTCTTAAGGGAAGTTATGAAATCTCCAACTCTAGGCGAAATCTTAATGAACAAATCTGTTTAAAGAGCACAATTTTAGAGAGTCATCTAGAGCAGGAAGTTGCAACATTGAAGTTGCAACATTAAATCCTTATGGTGACCATGAAATGATAAAGGATGTGGTTTTGTTTAATGATGATTATGTGAAACATCTAGAATTTAAGCCTCTAGAGGAAATAAAGTCTCAAGATGAAGAATAAGAACCCTTTGAAGTTGTGTTAGCTCAACCATTTACTGAGTTGGGCTCTTGCTTGATCAACAATGATCTATACTTGCTAAATCAAGAGGAGCCTATCCAAAACCATGACTTTTATGAAGACCAAATCACAAGCATGGTAATGGTTAACCAAAAAGAAAGGGAAGAGCAAGTAGAAGGGTTATTATAGGAATTCTAATATGAAGAGAAGCCACGATGGTCGTTGAAGGATATAGAAGTACATAAGATCGTTGATTTGAGCTCATCAATGGTTCCAAAATATAGATCACTAACCGATTCGAGTTGGCCATGGACATCACCACCATCATATCTCACATTGTTCAAGCTTGAGCCAATAATGAAGTTCCCATCAAAAGCACATAATTTGAAGACATGTGTTGTTAGTGCAACGTGCGGATCACTTATAAATCTTACTAAGCTTGAGGGCATCTATAACCAAGACCCATATATGGTGTTGTTTGACACTTACTATGGGCAAAAGTCGCTCTTTGACGAGCTTTTTTAAAAGTCAGGCTGATGACTATAAAACAAGCACTTCTTGGTAGGCAATCCAAGCTCTCTATCATTTTCTATTTTAGTTTTTATCATATTATTTAGTTTGTTAGTTGTTTCTCTTAGTTTTAGTTTATTTTGCAACTTAATCATGATGTAAGTCTTGTTTGTGGTGATTTCAGTTTGTTGCGAGACATCAAGGTGCAGATAGAATCACAAAAAACCCTAGGCGTTAAATTTTGGAAACCTAAGCGCTACTGCAGAGTAAAAACCTGAGAGGAAGGCACCTAGGTGCCAATTCTTGGGTGCCTAGGTGCTCAGCTTGCTAAAAAAAAAATTCAAAAACTGAAACTATGTCTGCAACTTGGCATGGATGATGAACCACATAACCATGCATCTGAACATGAACTTGGACAACTTTTCCACGGTCTTTGCGTTTAATGAAGATAATGAAGAGAATGAGGACGAGGAGGAATAGGCTGCCGCAACGTTTGATTTAGGGAGTGTTTTTTCTTTTCTCATATTTCTTTTCTTTTTACATTGAGGACAATGTATTGCTCAAGGTTGGGGGTAGTTTGTTGCTTTATGTTTTGTTTATGTCAATCAGTTATTATGGTTTAATTAGGCTTTAGTTTAGGTCTCGTTTTTTTCCTTTGTATTTGATAGTAATTAAAACAGTAAAGTTATATTGTTTTAGTATTGTTTAGTTTGAATCATAGGATGCCAAAGAAATTATGTTAATTGAAATTGAAAATGGCTCTTAGGAGATAATAATTGTTGTTATTTTTCTTTTTTTTCTTATGTTGGTCTACCATACTATGATTCTTTAAGCACTTTGAGCACTTACGCCTTGATTACCTAAGTAGTTTGCTTTTAGAGGAAGTTTATGTTGATTAAGTGATGTTTTTTATCTCAAATGAACGCTATAACCTATTTGATAATCACTTGAGGCAAAATCCTAGGCTACACAAAGTTAAGTACATTATTTAGGCCTTTTGTGGACCGTTTAAGCTTTTCAAGCCTACCATTGATATCATGTAATCACTACTTACCCCTGTTGAGCCTTACTATCCATTTTCTTTGGTACCTACATAATTAGCCTAGCATTTGAATAATTTTATCTTATTTTGTCCCTAACCCATAAGCATGATTTGATTGTCTAGAGAATTATTTGAAGGCATTTGGCATTATGGGAGGATGGGTGGAGTTTTGAGTAACGTTGCCAAGGGTTATGTATTCATTTATAAAAACAAAAAAAAAAGAGAAGAAAAAAATAGAAAAAGAGAAAAAAAAGAAAATACATGAAATAAATGTGAATGACAAAGGGAGTGCAACATAAGTTTTGGGGTATACTTAGAGAGAAAAATTGATGCTTTTATGAGATATTGAGACAAATAGTGTGTTTATGGATGAATTTTAAGTCATAGTATATCCTTTATCTCATATTTTTATCTTAACCACATATTTCAAGCAAAATAAAGTCCTAATAATCTTTGATGTTGTGATAGTCTATATTAATGGAAAGAGATTCGAAACATAGGCTTATGACATTCACAAATTTCGCTAATCTAGAGATCCTCCACAACAAACTTGTTGACATAAACTAATTCAAGTGTAGATACATAAGTGCTAGAAACCTCATACACACACACTCAAGGAATTAGGAGTATAAAGGTTGGAATTTGAGTTGAAATTTTACATGATTGCAATGGTAAGAGTCCCCTTTGAGTCCTAAACTTTATGCAATCTTTGAGACTAAGTATGATGAAAAATGAATAAGTGCTCAAATTGTGTCTAGTGTTAGTGTCAGTCTCGTCTTTTCTTTTTGTTTTTTTCATCTTTTGTGTTTTTTGCTCAAGGACTAACAAGATCTTAAGTTTTGAGGTATTTGATAAGTTAGTTTTAGACTAATTAATTAAATGATTCCAACTAAATCCTTTGTTAGTTTTGAGAAATTTCTAAGAATTTGATAGTGTTTTATGCTCTTTTGTAGGTTTTGAGAAAAAAATACACATTGGCAAGTTGCGGGGCAAAACGGACTGAAAAGTGAGCACAAGTAGATTTGGAGACAAAAATACGAAGCCTAGGCGCTAGAAACATGATGCCTAGGCTCCATTATGAAGCATAGGCGTCAGAAATATGGAGTTTAGGCGCCAGTACAATTTTTATTGAACTTTGAGTTTAATTTTATCATAAAATTACCCTTGCAAATCGTAGCCTATAAATAGAACATTATGAGGGGTTGAAGGGCGGTTTTTAATAGAGGAAAACTACAGACAAAAGGAGACAACTCATTGCTTGAGAGAAGAAGAACGGTGCACCCCAAAGATAGAAACTATCTTCGCATCTAAACACAGTTCTTTTCCGTCACTCATTATGTTTAAGACATTATTTAGGATTGTTTTTAGTTTCATTAGAAACTAATTTCCCTTTTTCTAAGGCTACAATGTAACCGGATTATAAATGTTCCTTTTAATTTAATTTAATTTGATGTTTATTTATTATCTATGCTGAGTGTTTGATTTGATCTTAATGTTGTTTGCGCATCTTTTGTATGATTTATGATTTAACTTGAGGCTGAGAGGCGATAATTCAATTGGACCATGATTGAATACCATGAGATTGTCATAGGATAGAGATCTATAAGATTTGTGTAACGTTATAAATTTCATGTTCTTAATGAATCTTGGAAAGTTTGAATTTTTACAGAGATATAAGAAATTTGCTAACTGGGATAAATTGTTAATGCTTGAGAAAGATTAACGACTACGTAAGAGAAATTCGTTATCAACATAAGAGTAAATATTAGTTGATTAAATTAAATAATTTAAATAAGATTAATTTAAATAAAATCAAATGTTCTAGTCTTTTATTTATTTAAGTTTTTATTTATATTTTTATATATTTATTTTTTTATTTTATATTTAATTATTTAAATAATTTTAATGTTAATTAATTTTAATATTTAGCTAGATTAATATGATTTTTATGCAAACAATACTTCGCTCACTTTTTGTTATTTGTTTATGATTTTATACATGTGTAGATTTTTCGCAACACATAAGAAGAAAAACATCTCTAAACTAAGAAATAGAAAAAAGAGAAAAGAGAAAAGAGAAAAACCGAGTTCCCATGCTTCTTATTCTTTCGCATTTACGTGACTGAGATGGTAAAAGACGTGAGACAGCTGAGAGAGTCAGAGTGAGGATGGTTAAGTCACAGTACTCACACTGCTTTCCTTCTGTACTTTCCCCTCCAATACCTTGTTTCTAGTCAGTCACAACTTAACTGATAATTATCTCACACATGCCACATTCAAATATAATTTATATGTAAATATGCACACACACCGAGAGACTCTAGACTATGCCCTTATAGCCTTCATGGTTTTTGGGGTCCTCCAAAGTCCAATCCGATGCCTTTCCCTTGTATTAAACTCTTTTTCTGAGAACCAAACACATATTTGGGAATGTCAGAAGACTTTTCTGTTGCTCTCATTTATTTCTCCCTGGCTAACTCCTCTTTCAATATTCAATAATATATATATATATATCCTCTACCTATCTCTTCATTTTACCAATTTATATCACTTCACAGCACATCTTCAAACTATTGTTTCCTAGAAGTTTCTCCATGTTGTCTTTTCTTAATCCTCATCGACAACAATTTGTTCATTCTCTAAACCACTCGAGCCAAACTTGCTCTAGCTTGGCTCATCACAATGCAGTCTATTTGGAAGAAAAATTAAGCAGTTGGGCAACTTTTACATCACAGATGGATTGCAAAGAAAAAAATTAATTCTCAAAGGTGCTATCCTACCTGAGCTTATATGTAAATAATTATTTTATAGTTTTAGTTTAATTTTTTTTCTTGATCTTGCAAGACTTATTTAGTTTTGTATTTAGACTATGGTTGTCTTTTTTTTTGTTTTTATTTATGTTTTCTTTTTTTATTTTAGCCGATACTTTCGTATTATCTATCTTTATTTATTCCTCCTGAGCTTTTTCTTAATAATTTGAAAAAAACACTTTTTTTTTTTGCTATAAATTTGTTAGAAGCAGGTAGATATTTTTTTTCTTTTTCACGAGACTTAATGTAATTGTACTCATTTTCAGTTTGACTCTGTACAATTAAAGTGCAGTAATATTTGCATGAAAACTTATGGTGTACTTGTAAGTGCAAAACATTCTTAAATTATTTCCATTTTCGATGCATCCTGTAAGCTCTGTGAAGCTAAACAAGCAGGAAACAACGCTTTTAATTATCCTTTATACATGGCTTTCTCAAAGGTCCACGCTGAGAGATTTAACTATAAAACAAAAAAATTAGCTAGGTTACTTGAAAAAGAAGAAAATTAGGGTTTTCAAAAAAAAAATTACGACACTTGAAATCTAGAAGATTTCAGCCTTTGTTCAGAGGTTGAAGCTGTGCATAAAGCACATTTCTTTGAAGGAAACAAGTGCAATGCATTAAGATAGAGTAATAGGACCAAAAACGACAAAGTTAAACGAACGACACAAATAAGTTTGTAAAAGCTGGCGTTAAATACATGTAGATGTACTAGCCTAACGTTGGACATGAAGCATTTAATTTATAGTTATTAATATTATTTTTTAATTTTTGTTCAACTTTTTTATTCTTATTATTATTAATATTGTCATTATTATTTAAGAATATGTTGTAATAACAAGCTAGTAAACTCGTTTGATAGATTTTTAGACTGCTAACTGGACTAATAAATGCTTACGTTTGCGGGGTGCAATAACTGCCTGGCACATGATAAGTGCAGCCAAATGTACATAAGTACAAATCTTCACCCGACCCTAGAGAGTTGAACGATATAACCAAAGAAATATTTTTATTTAATAAATTTGAGTGAACGGGGTGGCATATGACTCGCTTTAATAATTTATTTTTTTATTAAAAAAAGAAAATAAGAAGAAAAAAAATGGTGATTTACTATGTTGAGCTCTAGTACTATGAGATCTATCTCGTTTCGCAGTAAGTAATTAAACAACCAAATGTAGTCCTACAAACTCCCATTGAGTAGATCTCACCGTTCAAAACCACTCGACATGGTAGTTTATAGTAAATCCACCGTGCTTGGGCTAAAATTTGCGGCGGTCCATATTAATGCATTATCGATATTGACTTAGTGTAGCCCTTTTCTCTTCGGCGGCTTTGCCTAATTATCTTCAATATCTTGATGGGCTTGATCAATGCATTTTAATCCATCTTATAATGCAATTCATTTGAATCCCAGACATGGTGAAATGGCTCTCATCGATTGTTTAAGCCCATTAAGTGGAATACATCCTTGGAAAACCGGAACACAGGCTTTTAACCCACTATTTATTTTATAATAGGTCCCTTAAGTATCTAACAAGTTCTAGCATAATGGAAAATTTCTATTAGAAATGGATGTTAGCCTTTCAGACGACAAATAATCATCTTGGTGCACAACACTTTTATTTGGGTTGGTGAAATGAAGGACCTCCAATACAAATAAATTTGATAAATAAATTGGAAGAGAAACCACATGTTGTCACTTGTATCATATGATATCCCAAAATTTGGTATGAGCAGTATAGGATTGTAGTTTTTTGAGAGAGAAATAATCTCTAATGCCATTAGTACAAGGATCGTATATGGCTTTATATAGTGTTACATAGTTAATGGGAAAACAAATCCTAGTGGGTTTCCTTAATTGACTCTATACCTAATTTAGGCAGTCTAATATTAGGTAACTAAAAGTTTAACTATACAGTAAAGTAGTCAATTTTTAACAACTATAATTAATGCACATGTTTCACAATCCCCATAATAGCCTTATTAGCTCCTATAAATCTAACACTGCCCCTCAAGTTGGTGCATAGATATCAATCATTCTCAACTTGCTTACAAGAAGCTCAAAATTAGGCCTAAACAGCCCTTTAGTGAGAATGTCAGCTATTTGTTGCATAGTACGGACAAAAGGCATGCAAATAGCTCCACAATTAATCTTCTCTTGATGAAGTATCTGTCAATTTCCACGTGTTTCGTATGTTCATGTTGTATTGGATTTTGTGCAATGTTGATAACAGCTTTGTTATCATAACACAGTTTCATTGGCTTGTTTATCAGCATCTTTAGCTCCTTGAGAATTCTTTCCACCCATAGCATCTCACAAACTCCATTAGCCATAGCTCTATATTATGCTTCAACGCTGCTCCTTGCAACGACATTTTATTTTTTGCTTCTCCATGTGACCAAGTTTTCCCAAACATAAGTACAATATCTTGACGTGGATCTCCTATCAACAACTGACTGTGCCCAATCTGCATTAGTGTATGCTTCAATGCTCTGTTGTGGGGTCTTTTGAAAAAGTAAACCTTTGCCTAGGGTGCCTTTCAAATATCAAAGAATTCGATAAACTGTTTCAAGGTGTTTCTCTTAAGGCGAATGCATAAATTAACTTACCAAACTTACAGCAAAAGCAATATTTGGTCGTATATGAGATAAGTAGATCAATTTCCCTACTAATTTTTGATACCGAGCTATATTCACTAGATCACCTTCCTTGTCATCTTCAAGATTTTGATTGGGATCAATTAGAGTAACTATTGGTCTACAACCACTCATCCTGGTCTCCTTAAGAAGATCAAGAACATACTTTCGTTGGGAGACAACAATTCCCTTCTTTGATCTTGCAACTACCATACAAAGAAAGTATCTTATAAGTCCTAAGTCTTTGATCTCAAATGTTAAGAAAAGGGAATTTTTCAACCGGTTTATCTCAAATACATTGTCTTTGGTACGAATTATATCATCCACATACATATTCAACGTAGCTATTTTCCCATCCTGTGAATGTTTAATGAACATTGTATGATCAGCTTGCCCTTAAGTGTGCCATTGTCTTTTGACAAACTGAGTAAATTTCTCAAACTAAGCTCTCAACGATTGTTTCAACCCATATAAAGATTTCTTCAGTCTACACACCTTCGTACCAAACTTTTCATCAAATCCTAGAGGCGCATCCATGTACACTTCTTCCTCTAAGTCTCCATTGAGAAATGTATTCTTAACATCCAACTGCTATAGAGGCCAATCAAGGTTTGCATCAAGTCACAAGAGAACTCTCACAATATTTAGTTTTGCAACTAGAGCGAAAGTTTCTAGGCAATCAATGCCATAGGTTTAAGTGAATTCCTTGGCAACCAATCGTGCTTTGTATCATTCTAGGGAATCATCAGAGTTATAATTGAAAGTAAATACCCTACAGCTATCTTTTCTCTCGATAGATCTACTAACTCTCGTGTGTTGTTATTCTTAAGAGCCCTCATCTCCTCTAAAATAGCCTCCTTGTACTCAGAGACTTTTAGAGCATCCTACACACAATTAGGAATCCCCATAGAAGACAATTGTGAGGTAAAAGCATGAAAGAGAGGTGAGAGGTTTTTGTAAGACACATAATAGGATAAGGGATGTTGGATATAGGACCGTATACCCTTTCAGTGTGCGATGGGAAGGTTGGAATTATTTTTCTCAAAACTAGTTCTTGGCTCAGTTACTGGACTAGGAGACTCAAAATTTGAAAATGAAGTAGGTTGAGCATTTTGTAGAGACTCAATAGGAACATTACTTGGGGGAATCATAGATTCTAGCAGTGCAAAGGATTAGAAGATCCGTTCTTTTGAGTTGCCTTCCGTCTCAAATAGACAATGTCAAATGGTTTTGACCCTGTAGCTGCATTGTTAAAAATCGTGGAGTCATGATCATCATGAGATGGCAGAGTAGGAAAACATTCATTCTTAGTATCAAAAACACCCAGTCTACTTCTATCCAGTATAAAGACATCTGAATTTTCAGGAAGAATGGTCAAGGTGGGAGGAGAATTATTTTGAGTATCTTCGGGTAGCATGGTCAAGGTGGGAGGAAAATTATTTTGACTATCTTCGGTTTGAAAAACATCATCATCATGAGACATCAAATCTTCTGTTTGGTTCCCCCCTAAAGATAAGGCGTGAAATATGAAAGTAATTCAAAAAAAGCAACATCCAAGATAACAAGCATTTTTTTGGAAATAGGATCAAAGCATTTATACCCCTTTTGATTACGAGCATAGCCAACAAATACACATTTTGTGGTTCAGGCCTCTAGTTTTCCACGATTATGATTGTAAATGTGAACAAATGCAGTACAACCAAATATCTTTAAGGGTAAAGAAGAAGATAGCCTATTTGTTTGGTAAAATTTATAAAACACATCAAGAGGTATTTCAAAGTTCAAAACTCTATTAGGCATTTGATTTATAAGATTGTTCCCCCCAAAGATATTTAGGTACCTTATTAGCAAAAAGTAAAACCCGAGCTACTTCCAATAGGTGTTTGTTTTTACTTTTAGCCAGACCATTGTGTTGTGAAGTGTCAATGCAAAAACTTTAGTGAGTAATTCCTTTTTCGGGGAAAAAAATTACTCAAACACTTTTTGAAATACTGCCAACCATTATCACTTTGTAAACTTTGAATGGGTTTTTAAAATTGTGTTTGCACCATGGTGTAAAAGTTTTTGAAATTTTTTTCCACTTTAGATTTTTCTTTCATCAAATAAACCCAACTTAATCTTGTGTGATCGTAAATAAAAATTACAAACCACTTTTTACTAGAAAATGTAGATGTTTAACATGGACCCCAGATATCACTATGGATTACAGTAAATGGTGTGTTTGGTTTGTAAGGATAAGGGAAGAAAGATACACGATGATGTTTGGCAAACTAACATACTTCGCATTGAAAAAAAGATGGATTCTTATTCTGGAATAGATTTGGAAACAAGTGTCTTAAATACTGAAAATTAGGATGGTTTAGCCTATAATGCCATAACATAATATCACTATCCTTGAGAGCAGAAGTGGAATTTAAACAAGTACTTTGGCATCGTCCATTCGAGTCAGATCTATCTTCAAAGTAGTAGAGTCTATCCTTTTCTGTAGCACTGCCAAGCATCCTCCCCATGGTCAATTCTTGAAACTCACAATAAGTTGAATAAAAATTAGCTTGACATGGCTGATCTGAAGTGATTTGATTGATGAACAACAAATTACAAGACAAATTGGGAATGTGAAGAACATCATGAAGAATTAACAAGGGAGTAAGTTTGACTATTCCTTTCCTGGTGGTGACTGAGAGTGAACCATTGGCAATCTTGACCTTTTTATTGCTTGCACAGGGACTACAAGATGACAAAAACTTGAAGCAACCAGTCACATGTTCGGTTGCACTTGAATCAACGATCCACGAACCAATAGAATTAGGAATGACACTTAAACATGTGGTGGTTAGAGAATTACCTTTCTAAGCCACAGAACAAGATGGGGTTAAAGGCAATTTTGGAGATTGGAATAATTTGTATAGGTGTTCTAATTTCTCCTTGGTGAAAGGGACTGCCTCCGAGTCGGTAAAAGACTCCTGAGGATTTTCAGTTATGACTTGGTAGGCTTGATCATTGCATTTGGACTTTGTCTTTTAGTTTGCTGGTTTACCATGTAGTTTCCAACAAGTCTCCTTTGTATGCCATGGTTTTTTGCAATGTTTACAGCATGGCTTCTTACGACCATCGTTTTTAGAGTTGATACCTCTAGATACAAAGGCCGAGCCTTCAGTTTACAGCATGGCTTTTTATGACCATCGTTTTCCTACTTGCTTCTTCACATCTCACTTCAGAAAACACCTCATGAATAGGAAGTAGGGGTTTCCTCCCAAGAATGTGGCCTCAGACTCCATCCAAACTCTGATTAAGGCCAGCTAAAAACGTGTAGGCCCTGTTGTTTTCCTCTCTCTTCTTGTGACAAGTGTAGTCATTTGAATTCTCCCAAACATAATCATAGCACTGATCAAGCTCTTGTCATAATGTCATCAATTCATTGTAATAAGTGGTGACATCATGGTCTTTCAAGATCCGAGTAAAGTTCGCAAACAGCTTCCCACTCGTCTCGAGTTGTAGGAAGAAATAGATGTGGCTTCCAATGGCTAGCTCCATTGAATTGATGAGCCAAGCAATAACAAGGGAGTTCTCAAACTGCCATTTTTTCAGGTGTGGATCTCCTGTAGCAGGTTTGCCATCGATAGCCAACTTCATAGATTGAGCCCGCTCAAGGTAATTCTGTCCATTGAGTTTCATAGCTGTGAGTTGTAGGATGGAATTCTGCGAATAAACATCTGCGAAACAGGGATGGAAGAAACTGTAGAGGCAGAGGCTGATTTTGGAAGAATCTGAGGAGATGGTGGGGTTGTGTTTTACCCCGGTCATAGCTGCCTTGTAGGACATTGTGAAGGAAAAAGAAAAAACACAGTGGCTCTAGTACCATCAAGTTTTCTGAGAAAGGAATAAGCTTTACTGCCATTAGAAGAATTGTACAAGGCTTTATATAGTGTTATATTGCTAATGGGAAAACAAATCCTAGTGCGATTCTATAATTGACTCTATACCTAATTTAAGTAGCCTAAACATTAGGTAACTAACAGTCTAACTATGTAGCAAATTATTCAATTTCCAACCATTACAATTAATGCACATGTTTAACAATTTCTAAAATAACCGTATTAGCACCTATAAATCCAACAAGGACATATCTCTTTTTGTTCTCCTCAATTTCACCATCTCCGAGAGGAATAAGGTTTCAATACACCTTTTTCCTCTTGGCAGGAAATAATCAGGCAGTCCCTATTTTTATTCACATACAAAATTACTTTTTTTGGGTTGAAAAGGAAAAGGCAATTTAAAACCGCTCACAGGTATTGCTGCTAGCACGAGAGGCTGAACTTTAAGATTTCATGGATAAGTGTTGCGGTCCTGATATCAGAGGACAGTCACCGCATTAGTTTACTGACATTACAAATAATATACAGTGAAGAAAAAACGTCAATCAAGAAAACAAATTGCTGTTCCTTTTGAATCTAGTCCTTTCTTCCAGCAAGAATAAAGGTAAAAAGGCCCATCATTCTAATGGTAAAATTTTCTTGAGAAAAAGGTCTTCCTTTTTGCAGGGAAGCATCAAGCATATACTTGTTTGAGGTTGAACTGCAATGTTATAAATGGGGCAGAAATGAAAACTTAAAACAAATATACAAGAGAGGAAGCTCAAATCTGAGTTGATTTCTCCATAAAATGACAGGAATCCATTTACAATGAATCCCAACTTAAAAAATCAGTAAGTCCCAAAACAGTTTGTGATCCCTTTTTTTTTTGGTTGGTCGCTAGTTCCTCTTATTCATTCTAAAGTCTATACCAGTTTTTGATCTTGTACATATATCTACACAAAAAATAGTCCATATTAATAGAAGAATGCTTTGATCTAGGATGATCAAACAATCACTGATGTATACGAGGAAAATACATCAATGATATCATCGTGCTAAAAAAAAAGAAAGAAATGAGATGCTACTTAGCATCCGCCACCAGTGGCTACATACTGATTAAGAGCAGAGAACCATGACCTTCTGCCCACAGTGTGAGAAGTGGATCGTCTAAAACGCGCTCTTGAACACCTAGCTAAGTGGCTTCGCAAGTTTCTATCAACATCACAAGGAATTAATGAAGAACTAACATTCGGAGCTCCCATGCAAAAGGTCGAATTGATTTTCATTGATGGGAACCTTTGGCAGCTAATATATCGGAGAGAGGATCTCACAGGGGAGATTCGCGAGCAACAAAATTCCGGCTTGCAAAATGGCGTTGTTAATGAGGTGGACTCTATTGGTGCTTCAGCAGAACAGGTGCAAAATGTTAGGGACAAACTTGTTCGTGCAATCTCCTTGACAGCTGGTTTTGTGCTGGGAAGCATGGCAAATGAGACTATGCCATTCCGACAAAGAGGGCATGCTATCGCGCCTGGTGGCCCATGAGAAACAGTCGACGTGCAATTTGTAGAACAAAGGTACAAGGCACACCGTATGCAAAACTCGTGATCACAACCTGCAGTATGAGACATGTTATTGTATTTTTCTCAGAAATATATGCATTTCGATGGAAACAAATGCATGATAAGGAGATTTCTATGGTAGCGCTTGAAAAATCGTACTACTTTCAGCTGTCAGGACTATATCTTCTTTATATTATTTTAGTTTGGTTTGATTTTGATTTTGACAAACAGTCAGAAATATGCACTACCCTTATGAGGTTTCACTGTAGGACCTTAATAGAAAATAATTCGGTTTTCGATTATTAAGAATTTTTTAAGCAACTCATGTCTAGATTAGAGTCTTCCATTTTCGTGTCAATTGTGGATGCTTAACAGATTTGTTATGCATATGAAATAAGAAAACAGGCCATGATTAACTTAAATTGGCGATATGTAGTTACAGGGATTCTAAGAACTGAAAATGATCAATTCTCATCATTACTATACGTTCAAATTAGATTAAAGAAAAAAGGCCTCAATTAAGAAAAAAAGAACATCCAACAGGCCTCTAATGGTATGCATCAAAAGCAGATTGCAAGTATAAACATATACTACGAGCTTCCTTAATTTTGAGGCCTAGAAGATATAAGGTTGGTATGTTATATTATGAATTATAAGAAAACTGTAGTTCTTATGAAAAACTACCGCCCCACAATGAAATACTATAAAAGTACGATATCAAAAAAAGAATTACCTTCTGCAGCAACTGTGCACTCTCTTTCTAAGCAAACAACACACGGATCATGGCACGTAGGCAATGAATCAGAATTCCTCCATCCCAATTCTCTGCAAACGGCGATAAAGGGAAAAAAGTGAGTTTAGAAACAGTACATATGTTTGTACATATTTCATAGAAAGCATTGTTTCAATCGATGTATTGATCCTCACAATTTATAACGCAAAGTTTACTCAATAATATTTGCAGTTATCTGACACACTATTGGGTCAAATTGAATGGTTGAATTAGCCCCCTTAAACTTAATAGAAATTATCTACATTCATTAATGAGAGTAACTC
This sequence comes from Artocarpus heterophyllus, assembly GCA_025403435.1. Taxonomy (NCBI): domain Eukaryota; kingdom Viridiplantae; phylum Streptophyta; class Magnoliopsida; order Rosales; family Moraceae; genus Artocarpus; species Artocarpus heterophyllus. The sequence continues at coordinate 375,856 of JAJQZP010000445.1, forward strand.
CCATAAATATGCTTAAGTAAAGAATCCCTATATGACAATTTTATAAGTGATACATCCAAGTGGTATCGTTTTTCATGACTTCTCAGTTTCGTTTCTCTATCTATCAGATTTAGAGGGAAAATAGAAAACTACAAGAATCGAGATTAATGAAATACTTGGCCAAAAGGATGGTTCAACTTTACTCACCTAGCGATTTTGACAATGCTCATAAGGGGAAGAGATAGGTAAGGGGAAAGAAAAATGTTAGATCGGCCTTCGTGCTGCGTGCTTAGGATCTCCTCGAGCCAATTTCTATGCCACGATCGAGCAACCATCAAGGGAGTCCATCTTCAAAGAAACAGAAAAAAAACATGGGTACCTAGAAAGCTTGTCATAGATCAAGATAAAATATATATTTATATAATTGTGCGATGATTAATCAAGTAAAACTTCTGGTTTTTAATACAGGAAATAATCAGCATTAGTTTAGAATCAGTAGATATCCACCTTGCAGAACGCAGATGTCACTAGTGGAAATAATAGAACTTTTCAAATAATAATTCGATTTTTTTTTCATAAGAAACGTAGAAAATTTTATAGAACTAAGAAAGAAAATTGATACAACCAAGTTTCAGGTGGACGAGATATCCATCGAAAACAAAAGAGAGACTTTTTCTAGCATTTTTAAACTCCAAGTTCATACATATTCAGAGGCAATCATCAGAAGCTGATGATGCACACACATCCTTTACAACCATAAACCTAATGCTATCTACACACTCTTGGAAGAACAAGCAACAAAGGTTGTGGCACCTTCAAGTCTACTTGATCTGGAAAACTTTAGCTGATAGGAAATAAACCTAACAATATGCATCATCAAAGCCAGTGGACTACACTTAAGAAATTGATACGGGATATCAACCTTTCTCAACCACAAATAGTTGGAAAGTCGGTTCATGAGAAGATTGTAAGATGTTGTTCTTTCAAGAGAACACAAGTTGTTCATGATGGAGAGACGGAACTATTTTGTTTTCTTTTCTAACAAAAATGAATAGAAAATTTTGTAGTACCGCACAAAGGTAAAAGTATGAAATAATTAAGCATACAGTCAATGTTATATTGGCCATCATAAGAAACAATAAATATAGCAGATGATAGTACAAAATGAAAAGGATTTTATGTAGAACCAAGAAGAGATAGAATTGAGATAGCGAAATAGTTGAGATTGTAGAGACAAAGGGAGTGCAAAGGAAGAATGAGAGCTGAAAATGAGAGAATTCTGAAATCTAAAAATTCGTTCATCAACCACATTTGAAGTGGAAATAGAATATTTACAGAGAAATAAAACATAATAATAAGAAAAAATCAAGACGATAATAAGATAAACAGAAACTTAACTAAATCCTAAGTGGTCCTGATATATAACATTATCATAAATTCCTAATTATCTATATCTTGTTTTGAATCTGATTTCTTTCAGCAAACAAAATTAGGAGACCGAAAATGCATACCCATTTGCATTTTCAGCAGTCAGATTGGCGCCCCTGGCTATCAAAATCTGCACAACAATTTATTTGAACAAAGTAAAAAATACAGAAAAAATGCAAGGGAAATTTAAAATCACATAAGTTTAAATAATAATAGTTAAAAAAACATACTTGACAACATTGTGCATTTCCACCACATGCAGCGTAATGGAGGGCTGTGCTTCCAGCACCTACAGAGTGACGACAGGAGTTAAAAGTAAACTCTTACTATGTAAAGTAAACTCTTCCCAGGTTAGTACAACATCATGGCCTAGCATTTTCATATCTAACTCTGTCTCTGTCTCTCTCTTTCTCCCCCCTCTACATTAATATTAACATTGTTAGAGAAAGAAAGGGATAAACATTGGACTTGGCACTTCAGATTTTAAGAGTCTGTAACTCTTAGATCTGCTACAGACACAAAGGACTTGGTAACAAACGGGAAAGAAGAGCACATCCACAATATATATATATATATATATTTTAGAATTAATCTAAAGTTGCATCATGAAACACCAAAAAGATCCACTGGAAGAATGTATGTTTAACAAAAATGTATGTTTAACAAAAACGTATCACTCTGCCAGTTTATGCTGACTTTATGTATTAAAAGAACTCTGGCAGTTATCATTCAATAATGAGCAAGAGTATAACTATTGGCAAGTAAGGACAATCATAAGTCGTCAACAAGTAAGAGGATAGAGTTACCAATGAGGTCGATTGTAGTTCCATCTTCCACAGTAACCTCAGAAACAGAAGCCCCCAAATCCAGAAGTAACTGCACACTTTCAACATGGCCATTCAACGCAGCCATATGGAGAGCAGTTACTCCTCCATCGGATGGCCTATTAACTACCTGAACCAGAGCACTGGCGTGTGCAAAATGAAACAAGAAAGTAAGTCAATAGAGCATTCCAAGAAAAGGAAAAAAAAAAAACACAACAACAACGACAAGGAACACAAGCACATTCGAAAAGATTAAAGAGAACAGGTGTGAGAGTTTAAGATAAACTTACTTATAGTCAAAGTCTGATATCGATTCTCTATTATCCAACTTTTTCCTTAACATTTTGCAAAAATCTGGGGAGCTCGGAATGTAATCGGCCAGGAGGAGCCGAATACACCGAGAATGACCGTTCAAAGCAGCCAAATGAAGTGCCGTGCCCCCATTTAGATAATCAGCTTGGTGAATCTGTAATTCGGTTGGCAAGAAATTCATCATAATCTTGTAACATGAAATCTTTGAATTTATAGCTACACTTTGAGGAATGTAACAAGTAGCTTAATGGTAATAATCTTACGTTTGCTTTGAAAAGAATGAGAATCTGAACAACCTCCCAGTGACCATGTTGACAAGCTTGCATCAAAGCAGTCTAAAATGCAGAATACAATTCTATAATTCTATAATCTCAATAAGATAAAAATCTAAATTTGCCATAAAAGCAAATGATTTTAGAGGGGGGGAAATTCCCTCTAAAATCATGAATCTCAAGAGATAGAATCCAACTAATATTACCTGCCCACGATAATTCCTCAGATTAATATCCACCCCAGACTCAAGCAAGAGGGAGACAATCTAAAACCATGAGAAGATACAATCGCCATCATATCAACTTCACAAACATGTTACAGAGAATAAGAGAAATCCCTTAAGAATATATATATATATATATGGATTCAATAAAATACCTCATGGTGGCCCTGAGCTGCAGAGTAATGAAGAGGGGAATTTCGAACACCAAAAGTTGAATACCTCACAAGCCTTGGGTTACATTCCAACAAGGCCTTGGCTTCTTGAAGGTCTCCATCTCTGGCTGCTGAGACTAAACGTTCCCCAGATCCTGAACATCCAAAGGAATTCCCCACTAAGCTCAGAAACTTCATTGACCCTCAACAGGATTTGCAGCAACTTTTCCAAAAACGAGAGATTTTTTTTTCTTTCTTAATTATAATTAAAAAAAAGCCCTGCTGTTCTTGCTGAGAAAAGTCGCTTATGTCTTACAATTGGTACATTACAGGGAAGACCAAAGCATTCTTAATTCATCCGAAAGATTAGAGACAAGGATAAAGTAATCTTTTTGTGTGCCAACCTGGTAACAACTCTTCACACAACAGATTTTCTTGTTTTGGTCGTAACGGTCAGAAAAAGAAGAACAGACCAGTCTTGAAGAACAGGAAGGAAAAGGATTTGCTAACAATGTTTATGGATTAATTAAAGACATCCTCAACTTCGAGAAACCGAACAAAAGCAACAACAGAGAAAATCCAAATTTCTTTAAAAAGGAAAAGTTTTGAAACAATCTTATATGTTCTCTTCTATTCTCTTGTCCCTGGAAAAAAGCTAATCTTTCAATGCCCACTTCAAAATTCTCACCCAAAGGCAAAAATCCCCAATACCCATTTGCAGAATCAACTTGAAGAATCAAATTTTTTCATCACCCGGATTGGAAAAGAGAAAAGATAAAAAAAAAAAAAAAAAAACCCACCTTTTCTTTTGACTTTTTCCGATCCGGAAATTGAGAAGGAAAAAGGAAAATATAATACAAAAGAAAGATGTGACTTTCACAATGAAATTGACAAGAGGAAAATCACAACAGTATAGCACTATCTTGAAATATGGAAAAATTAGGCCAAAAATGAGACAGGAGATAAAAAAAAATAAAAAAAAAGAAGGAAATGAAAGGGAAAGGTCGGAAGTGGTGGGTGATGTTTATTATATGCGACAGCAACCTTTTTACAGCATTGGCGACCTCAACCAACAACACCCAGCAAGAAAAGCGTGCCTCCATGATTGAATATAATTAGGCAGTCAACTCAGTAGTTGGGTTGTTCTTTCTTTTCTCCCCTTCTTAGTTTCCTCTAGAGAGCAAAATTTACATAGTCCACACGCGCACCCGCACAAAAGGGTAAGCTGAATAAGCATTTCCTTCTCTTCTTGGGTGGTCAAGTGTGCCCGCAAAACCGCAATGTTTTTGCCTCGAAAAATCCTTTTTCGTCTCTACGGGCTATATGTCCACTGCCCACAAAATTATAAGCTTAAATTTAATATATATAGTATCTTTTTTAGTCTAAATTTTATTATTTTATTAATAATAAGGTTATAATTTTATGGGTTAAAAAGGATTGTTCTTTTGCTTTTTTCTTATTTATTTATTTATTACTTCTACTATTACTTGGCCCACTTACATTACGTGCACCTTTTATGTGAATACTAGTTGAATTCACATGGCATGCACGTAGGCAATGATTATGTAGACTTTATTTGAGAGTTAAATTTTAATTATTGTATAGTTTTTTTAATTTATTTAATAAAAAAGACATAAGATATAAGAATGCACTTATTAAGAGAACAATAGTTAAAAGATAGGGTGGAAAAGCTTCCAAGAAAAGACAAATATCTGGAAAAAATCATTGTAGTAGGCTAATTAAAAAACCCAACAACATTGTTTTAATAGTAGCAAATGAGAGTTAAAAAAAAAAGTATTCCAAAAAAAACATATAAAGAAGGAAATTGTAAATTAAAAAGTAACACATTTGGAAGTAGTTATTTTAATTTGAACCAATTTATTTTGATATGGTAAAATAACATAACAATAAAGAAGCAAAAAAATAAAAGAGAAATACGGTTAAAAATAAAAAAGGTATAATTTTTTTAAAGGATAAGTTTTTTTGAGGGTATAGAGTTAAAAATTTGAAAAGCAAAAAAAAAAAAAAAGCTACCTCAAAAAAGCAAATAATAATAATAATAATAATAATAATAAGGAAATGAAACGGGAGTCCAAAAAGTAACTAGTTAAAGAATGAGGTGAAAAAGCTTTTAAAAAGAGACATATTTAAGGAAAAAATTACTGTAGTGAGTTAATTAGAAAAAACCTAACAACATTATATAGTAGCAATTGAGAGTAAGGAAAAAGTATGAGAACATTACATGTTATGCCACATTTTTAATAGTTACGTTTATTCATCAACACTTAAAAAAAGTTATGTCATATTATTATTTATATTACATGTTAAATTGCGCAACAAATAAACATACGTAGTAGTTATGAAAAGTAAGTCTTAAAAAATGACATTTATAAAAATTCCCTTATTCCAAAGAAGCAAATAGAAAACGAAATTGTAAAATAAAAGTAACATATTTAGAAGAAGTTTTAATTTGAGAGAATATATTTGGATATAGTAACGTACCAAAACAATGAAGATAGAGAAGAAAAATATGGTTAAAAAGGTTAAAAAATATTTAAGTTTTATTTTAAAAGGATATTTTTTTGAGAGTGTATAGTTAAAAAGAAAAAAAAAAACTAAAGTTAAATAAGGAGAAAAAACTAAAGTTGAAAAAGCAAATAAAAAAAACTACAAGCAACGTTCAAAAAGCAAAAAAAAAAAAAAGGGATGAATCGTCCCACGTAATTTTGCAAGTGCCCCACGGCACTTATAAATAGATAATAGATTTAAAATTTCTTCCAAAGCTAACAGGTGTTTGATACATTAATTTAAAACATAATTTTTGATTCAAACATTACTGCATTACTGTATGTAAAAGCTTTACATTATTTATTTTTTTGCTTTACACTATAGCATGCGAGAGTGTCACATTATTTTTCATTCAAACCAATGAACCAATGTGCCAAACACCCTATTATTCTTCTAATAGTTTAATTTTGTTAAAAAAAAAGTTTAATAGAACACATTTTAAAAAAATAGTGTGAAAAATCAGACAGAGAATTATTTATGGGATCCAAATAAAAAACCATTTAAGAGGATTGTATCATAAAAATGTTTAGGCAAGAACACATTGGGGAAAAAATTATATAAGGGGAATGATTAGAGAAAAAACATTTATGAGAGTCATAATTTGGATGAAAATTTACCATTAAAAAATGTAGATAATCTTACATTTGAGAAAAATTAGTTTATTAAGAGTAGATTAGGGAAGAAAAAGTTGCCCAAAAAGAAAAGAACAAGAACAAGAACAAAACTTAAACGATCAAGCTTGGTAAAATAGTATTTTAAAAAAGGTAAAAGAATATACAATAAGGGTAATTTAATAAAAAACTATTACACATTAAGAAAAATAATTTACTTGAGTGAATCTAAAAGTATACAAAATATTTAGATGCAAAGCAACATAAAAAACACAAAGATTGAAAGTAACAAAAATGAAGCATTGAAGATGCAAATTAAAAAAAAAAAGGAGGTAGGACAAAAAAAAAAAAGGATGAGAAAAGGGCAAAAAAAAGATGACAAAAGTATAGAAAGAGAGAGAGAGAGAGAGGGATGAAAAAGGAAAAAAAAAGAAAAGAGAAAAGATAAGAAAAGAAAAAAAAATAAAAAAAAGAGGTAGCGGAATGAAACGTTCTTCCAAAATTATCGGGAAAAAAAAGGAAGGAAAAGTTCCATCCATGCGTCAAACTTTGAAAAAAAAGCCTACCGAGGTTTTTATAATGGTTATAATACAATAAAAGTATCAAAGAGTAGGGTCATCTCATTTTATCTCATACAACTTAAAATGGGACAAAATTCTCCTAAGATTATTATTAGGTGCAATTTTGGTAAAATTTTTATTATTGAATCATTTTTCTTATGTATGCTCGCCAAAAATAATTAAAGCCAATAAAAAATTCACAAAACAGTCACATGACCCACATGGAATTAAACTATTAGAAAATTGACATATTAGTAAAGAAAATACCAAAGTTACATCTTATAGTAAGCTTGAAAGAGGTCGGAAAGTTTTGTTTTATTTTGAGTTATAGGAAGCAAAATGAGACGATCACTATTTTTTGGGGATCAAAGTTAACTCTAACCCTAAGAAATATATTTGTCAAATTGATAGAGTAATAATCCTAACACTAATTATACCTCGTTGCCTCCTTGCGTCCTCTTGGGGTGCGCGGGCTTCCATTCGAGAAATGCATTCCAATATCCAGGTCAATAAAATGTTTAGGAAGTGTTGTAATAAAGTGCAACGTGCATGTGAAGTGGTGAGACATGTCATATTCATTATCGACATAAATGGTAAGATGCAAAACCCTAGGCTAGCTTTAGGTTTGACTTAAGTTGTACTTCAAGGAGAGTTATAGTTGTTCGCTTATTTTGATGTCCCGTGGTAGTTTCTTGAAACTTTGACTAGTATATTGACGTGTTGGGCCCTTTGTGTTGATCCGTAGAACCCTTTTTTTTATTGGTTCATTCTCGAGTATAGGAAGGCGATGCATCCATCATTGGCCTCCAGCTTGAGTGTAAGGTGGTGGTGGCCTCCACTTTGAGAGTAAGAAAACATCGTCCACCTTAAACATAAGGTGGCAACGACGTTTCTCTCGAGGCGTCAATCTCCACCTTAAGTGTAAGTCATTGTTGTATTGCCCAAAATGTTTCTCTAAATGTAAATGTTTATAGTATAAAAAGATTGTCGTATCCACATGGAGATGGGTTTTTGAAAGATTGAAAATTTTCAGTTTAAAATCTGGGGAGAAAATAATTATATCTGCATAGAAAGGTTCTCGTATCTACTAAATAATTGCTGCACTAATTATGAAAATTGTAACTACTGTCACTACAATTATAATTAACATAATTTTAAGATAGAAAATATAATAAAAAATCAAAATTATTATATTTAAGTGGAATAAATTTTGACCTTAATTTTGGCATAACCTCATCTTATGAAACATCTAAAATCGACAATATAATAAGTTATATTACAATAAAAGACATTCCATAAGATTAAGCATTGTTTCGTTATTATTAATATTAATTATGCAACACAATTAAATTTCATAAACAAAGTATGACTAAATTTATGAAAAAATGGGCAGCATAATAATACTAACAATAATTACTAAAGAATTGAAAAATATAATTTATTCTATAAAAAAATAAATATTATAAAACAAATAAAGAGTTAAATACCATATTAGAGTACTATGCATGCATGATTATCTTTTTACCTCACCAAATTTTTTATACTAATTTAAACATTATTTTAATATTAAAAGTGGGATAGAGTATCTTAATAGCATCTCCTCTTAAAGAAAGATACTGCCGAGTCAGAGACTCAATAGTTGACGGAAAAAACAAGAGATGGAAGAATGAAAGGCCAAATGGCCGTGTGAAATTCTAAATAGTATTTTTCCCCTCTAGATTTTTTTATTAATATTTTTATTTATTATTTAATTTTTATTAACTAATTTGGTTGCATCTAACGTAGACGCAATTAAGAAACAAATTGTTTTTTTCCTTTCTTTGTGTTGATCTACGCTCAGCATTGTGTGAATTTTACTCTGGGATCCTGTTTGACGCGAAGCAGCGGACTGGTGTGGCGACACGGCTTGGAGCATAGATTGGCTGACCGAGATTGGACAAATAGCTCGTGTTCACGAAGACCAGCTGGGACCGAGCGAATTCATTAGAACTGTTTATTTCGTCTTGATAAGTTGATCAAAGGGCAGGAAAAAGAGCATATGTGGTGGCGTGGCAGCAAATCCGAGACTGAATTTGAGATAGTGGGGATTAATTGGTATGAGGTGGACGACTCTGATTGATTCGGCGGCTTGATTCAACTGTCCTAGGCTTGCACGTGCCCTTCTTTTTGATTTCTTGTGTTTTTGCTTGTTTTCATCTCGTTTTGCTACATTTTTTCTTTAGGTTTAAAATTTAAAATTAACAAACACATTAAAATTAATTATTTTATAAAAAAATATTTACAATAGTTTTTAAAACTATTTATTTTACAATTAAACACACTAAAAATAATAAAAACTTTTAAAATTAACAAATCTCAACATATATATTATCTAAGGCCCTGAAATATACTAGATATATAATATAATATATTTACAAACGAAAAACTTATTAAAATTTTTAAAACTCTATTGTGTATCATGTTTCCAACAATATGGTGGTTGCAAACTACCTCAAACCAAAATGTCATTCTTTCTTAATATGATATTTAGAAACATTTGAGATTTCTTTGAGGAGGTTAAATTTATTATCTCTTTTTTTATGTCCAATTGGTTGTCATTTCAATTAAATTTGACATTTATTTGATTTCTTAGTTTTTTAGCATTTAATTTCTATTTATACGAAAGGTTGTTGAATTTAATTGATATAATAAAAATAGGAAGTGGAAGAAAAACTAATTTATCAGAAAATAAGACTGGAACAGGACATTTCTTTGAGGGTGTCAATTGCCCACAAATCGCAATGGTTTTTTTGTTTTGTTATTGTTACTCTGTGTGTGTACATATAGCAAAAATATACCTGTGGAATACAATTAGATTTGCATGCTCTTGAATTCGGATTTAATATTGATTTTGAAATGCTCAATTTCATTAGGTGTTTCTTCATGCAAATGTAGCGTACCGAAAAAAATTTCTTTATAAACAATCGTATAAAGTAATATATTTTTACAAATCATAAGCGATTGTGTTTTGTTCAATTTTTTATTATGATTTTATTTAGAAAATATTCAGAAACAGTGGGTCAATTTGATAGATACACTTGGATGGCTTTTTTGTAATTGTATTATTTCTATAAGAAAGTTTGAAATATACCACTTTTAAAGGATATAAAAACATAGTTGATCATAAATATTTTGAATTACAGTTAAGTAAATATAGGTTATCTAAGGATGTTTTGACTTTTTAGTTAGAAGAAATTATGTGACTGAAAACAAATTAAAAAAAGGCAGTAAAACGCAGTAGGGATATTATAGAAAGATAAAATAGCATGAATCATTTGTATACTTTGATCTTTTCTAAAGATGACATACTCCAACTAAATTCTAACGAAGTTTTTAGCCTTTTGGCTTTACTATATTTTCCGTCGTCAAGTGGACAAAAAATTAATTAATGATATGTATCTCTGACGTAAACACAAGTGCTAGGTCATTTATTAATATAATATACTTTGATCTTAGTTATAAAGTCGAAATAGTGCTTATTTAAATTCTTTAAAAAATTATGCTTACTTAAAATTTGACGTCTAAATCTCTATACTTATAAGGAAAAAATATTAGGGTCTTCCTTTTTGTCGTGTCTCTTGTTGTCATGCTTCATGTTCTATAAAAATGTGTCACTTGATTTCTTTGATTTCATTTCTTTTACTTTTTTTCCACAAGGAAATGATCATATATTTATGCTTGCTATACCCGGTAACCTAATTATTTTAAGAAAACTATAGATATAGACAGAAAATAATAGAAAGTATAATGGTCAAGGTTTCACTTGATTTTAGTTATTTTCCTTAGCCTAATTGATTGATCACAACAAATATTAGGGAAAGTAGACAGCGTAACATGTACGATAGATGCAAATAAGAATGTATACCCAAAAAAAAAAAAAGCCACAGATTTTATGAATTCCTTCGAACTATGTTATTTGTGTCAAAATATACATCATAAACTTTTAAACTTATTTGTTGTACCTCTTGAATTATAAAACTATTGTATATTCACCACTTCAATTTTAAACCATGTTATTTTTTCAACAAAATAATACTTGATGCACTCATTAAAAGGATACATTTATCAGTTTACTCAAAATTCTTAAAGAACCAACTTGAATTATGATATATTCTCTTTTTTTCCTCCATCTTTTTCTTGCTTTTAAGCAAGTATTCTAAACAAAGAATATACGAGAGTTTGGTGCTCACTAGTTCATTTAGAGTAAAAAGGACATTCATATTAATATCTAAGTATCATATCTATTCTTAAATGAAATGAAACTCAACAATTCTATCTAAAAAAATATTTCAGAGTTCCTAGGTGAATATAGAGAAATATTATAGTTTATGACATAATATATACATTTTAAAGTTTAGAAAGCATATTGACAAAAGTAACATACTTCGTGGAGAATTTGTAAAATTAAAAAAAAAAAAAAAGAACGCATGCCTAATTAATCTTTAGGTGCATCCATTGACACTCCCTCATTCTACTTTTCATGCAACCTTATTTAATAAGATTCATTTATTACTGTATTATGTATTAATAAATCACTCTTAAGGACAAAAGTGTTTTAAAAAAACACTCATTACATAGCCTTTCTTAATATATATATATATATATATATATATATATATATATATTCCCTTCTTAAAAATTAGTGTATTTTTTAAAAAAGAATAAAGATGGATTCTAACAAGAAAGAGTGTTTCATAAAAAATATATATGCAGTTTTTTTTTTAATTCTTATTTTTATAATTATTTTATATATACTAATTATAATTATATATATCGTTTCAAATTTTTTGATAAATAACTACAAATTATGTGCTCTAGTACAAAGAACCACATTTCATTTGATATAAAAAAGAAAAAAAAACTTGTTTGCCTTCTTGTTTTTAAGTAAAGGAAATACAATTTGTTCAATTCATATATAAACCCTTACACTGCCAATTATTGTTTTCTTGAAATCCAAAATTTGGTTTAATAAAAAAAAATTATATTAAGGAAAAACTATCGCTTAGTATATAAACTGAAGAAGAAAATGGTTTGAACAAAACTGTTATTTTATTTGATGGGTAGGTGAAAAAAGGAAAATAAGTAATATTATTTAGGTGTGGGGATTTTTTTTTTTTTTTAATTTTAAGAGCAATGTAAGAAGTAAAATGAAAGGTAGTTAAAGAAAAGGAGTGAGAAAAGTAAAATAGAAGGAGCCAATAGAAGCACCGATAATCTTCTCGCACTCTACCATCTCTCGAATAATTAATCACGTCATCCAAAAAAGAAAATCAAGACAACATTTAACCTCACACGCTACAGGTAATAACGATGAGCTGAATAATATGCTTTTCTTTTTCTAGGACTACTCTGGGGCACTAGGAATCTTAGCCATTTCTATGTTTAATTTAATTTATTCTTTGTTTAAATTCCGCAAGGGGAAATGTGCTGGGCACTAAAATGGAATATCCATCTCTAACAAATAATGTATTTCTTGTTCTTTAACTAAATCATGATGTCATTTTATTTAATTAAGATTATGAGCACTTTAATATAACCTTATAGAATTAAAACCCGTTATTTACGAAACAAAGGGTTCTAATTTAGCTAGTACATCATTTTACTAGAATTAGGTTCAATATATATTTTTTTAGTGATAGTGAGCCCAACAAGGACAGAAAAAGATTTTGCAAGGTTATATATCTTGAAGAATAATAAAGTTTAATAGAGGAAAAAGATTTTTTTTTTGGCCCTGTTTTAATTAGTGTGCAACTCCAAAAAAACAAGTAGATAAAGTTGAACTTTGCAAGAAATAAATATTGGGCTTTTTCAAAACGACTTTCACGTTTAGTATAGTTCTTTAGATTGAGATAGTAATATATTAATTGTCTCTGAGCTTTGAATTTTGTTATGATGGGGTCCCCCTTCTAAATTTGTGGGCAAAATTCTCCCTTAATCCAATATTTGTGACATTTGTAGTCCTTTTCGTTAATCTCTTTTAAACTTCGGATGGGAAAATCATGTATTGTACACATAAGGGACGTCATTTTGGGTTAGTGGGTCGTGTTAGTGTCAAATTAAAGGTCATTCTTTTAAAATTACCCAACCTTAAAATAACTTGTGACACAAACAGGTTAAAAAATCTAAATCCTAACACGATCTGTGCTAACAAAGGTAACAAGGGTTGACACTTACACAACACGCACAACCCTGATATTTTATAATTTTACATTAATTTCATATCATTTTTCCATATGTTTTATTTGTTAGTTCTTTGTTGTATTGTGTTTTTCTTCTATTTTTATGTGTTATAGGTAATGCATGTGTTAATATATGTTTTGGAGCTAAAAACGTTGATTTAGATGCATTTCGGAGTCAAGGATCCAAGTTGGGAGGAAACCAAGAGAAGAATTTGGCCATTTGGAATAGCTACAATGGCGTCGTAGCACCAATTTTTCCATGCCCCCATGCCATAGGACAAAACCGTGGCGCCCTCGTGACTAAATTTCTTGTCCCTACATGAAAAATCCTAATTCAACAACCGGTGTGGCAACGCCAAATAGGGCTCACGGCCACGCATCTCTTCTGTACCACGGCACGGCCGCGCCAAAGTTCCTTTCAGCCGTGCGCTTCTGCTGACAACGGTTTGCATTTTTTCATGTAGCTGCATGAAATTCTTTCTCGCCCCCATGCATGCCTTAGTTTTAGCCTAAATTTGATCCTCTAAAGCTCCAAAAACCATAGGACTATAAATTAATCCTTATAGCTCATTTGAAGGGGGTTCTTTGGGGCAGTTTTTAGCTTCTAAAAACTTAGAGAAACTCAACTAAGAAGGAGGAGGAGGAAGTCATGGGAGAGAGCTCCAATAGAAGCAATAGTTTTTTGATGCCAAATCCGTTCTTTTCTCCTACTCTTTCTCTCTTTTCCTTTGTAATTATTATAATTTAGTTTTTATTTTGGTTATGGGTGATTTCTAATCTCTAAACTTAATTATGTAGAAATTGTATGAATTATTTCTAGTTTTCTATTTGCGATTGTTTGTATTTCACTATATTTAATATTCAGGGTTTATTTTTCTTGTTGTATTTAGGTGTACCACTAAATATGATTTGAGAATAGTCCAATGCTAGATTCGAAATCTTGATTCATAATTGTCTTGCAATTTTAACGATTACTATCAGATTGTGATCCATGATTGCGGTGAGGCTTTTGTGCGATTGTGATGTGAAACGCAACCTAGGTTGTATGAACTGAACTTATGTGTTTGTTGCTTAAATCAACCTATCTTTCTCAACTTAATGCTTTTGTTAGATTGAATCTAGAGATCTTGTTCTAGATTGTTAATGGAAATAGATTAAGTAAGGAGCTTGTTTTACTAACTACACTATATTGAAAGATTGATATAACAGAGCTTGTTGTTATCTGTGGTTGATAATTTCAATAGAAATTTGGAAATAATTCTACGATTAACTACATAACTAATGTTTAGTGGCGATGAATAATCCTTTAACCAATCTTTATTATAATTATTTTGTAATATTTTATTTATTTATATTTATTTTAATTATTCAATTAGTTAAAAATCCAAAACCCCCGTCTTTGTGTTTAGTTTAGTTTTAGGTTTTTAGTGTTAATAACTAATTAATTAGACCTAGTTCTCTTGTAGAGATGACCCTTGTTCATCATTTTACTGAATGACAACTATACTACAACTCAACAAGGTTTTAATTTATATAGTCCTGTTTCGAACCCATCGGACCCTGCTATCTTTATGACAAGATTTACAATCAGTTTGCAATACACTTAACCCAAAATCAACATGCAACCCGCCAATAACCCATTAGTCGCTGTTGTTGTTTTTTTTAAAAAAATAAAATTGAAATCTATAATTTATGTACTTAAATTACATAAATATAACATAAAACACATATGTCATCAAAATCAAATCAATTCCATATTACAACATTTAATTAAGTGCTAAAAATTTAAAAACACATCTAACCAAATTGGAGGAAAAATATTTAAAAATAATAAAAGTAATAAGCGATCAATTTAGTATCACACAGGATAACATGACGAACATGACATGATTTTTGATGGGTCCATTTTGGATTGACTCTAGAACGACTGGTGACTAGTTTTTCGACACTAACCCATAAAAAAATCATGTCTTGTTTATAAATTGTTATAACCCATATTGCAAGCCTAATTACACATGACTTTTTTAAGAGCAATTACAAATATATGCCTAAAACCTATCAAGAATAAAAATAAAATATTAACATTTTTCAAAACAATCTCAAACATTAAATCTTAGTTTGCTTTAATCTTTACATTTAATTATTTCTTCCAACTCTTAACATGTTACCAATTACCACATAGCAACCAACCTTTCCCCCATAGCACCCTAGTTATCCCCACCAATACCATAACGATGTTAGGATTGGTGGCCTAAAAAATAAATACTTTATATGTATTTGTGATATTTTTGGTTAAATAAATAATAATGTGGATATTTCATGTATAAATAATGGTCCTTGCATTACTTTTATGTTGTTGATTGAGTATTAAACAAATATGTGCTATGTGACTATCAGAACTGAGTATTAAACAAATATGTGCTATGTGACTATCAGAACTAAATATTGGAATTAGGCATATATAGGATGCAAATAGATCGGATTCGGAGATTAATAGTCTAAATTATATAGTTATTAGTCTATGTATATAGCTGGGTACTTTATATATTATAAGACTATAATAGGGATTTACGTCCAATTGGGGAGGCAGTCTATCTTGGTCATTGGAGGGGTTGATTTCATCATAGACACATTGCTTTGATGGATTTAATGGTGGTTGCATATCTAATTGGACTTAAAGTATAATTGATTTAGTAATAATTTTGTTTCACTTAAATGAGGACTCTTTTGTCAATATATTAAAAAATCCAACCTATATTTGATGATAATATAATCCACGTATATGAAATTCATAGCTCTCTAACAAAACATTAATGTTATTCTTTCAAATGCATTATTTAGGTATTGAAAGATATAACAAGGTCTCAGTCGTCTAAATACATATGGTAACAAGATAATATTCTATTTGTATGTGTTACAAAAGGAATTAATTTTTTAATTGTAAAATAATGAAATTTTGAGATAAAATAATCGAAAGATAAAATGAAACTAAGTCCTTCATTTGATTATAGATAACTTATTAGGATGCATATAATATGATAGGTCATAGACAAGAGTAGTATATTTAAACTCTTGTAATAGGTATATTATCAAGAGTGCATCTTCGCATCCATGGACCAAAATTAATAATTAGATAATTAATTAAGGATTAATTTATTTATTATCATTACTTCCTTAATGATAGATTGCACATATATATTATCACCGGTGAGGTAGAAGTGTGCATGAGTTGGGTTATCGAGCCTGATGAAAGCATGTGTAAAACCTGAGAAATTTTCAAGTGCATTACACGTATAATATTAATAATTATGTTAAGCAATATACGTGTCATAAGGATTAGTGTTTAAATCTGAATTTTATGATAAATTCTATAAAAGTAATTATGAGATTTTCAAGGTTAAAAATCTTGTCATAGTCCCAAGTAAAGTACGAATTAAATAAAAGATAAGAGTTAGTCGATACGGATACAGTATAAGAATAATGCAATATAGAAGTTGAACAGTTTAAAACTAAGCAATACATGAATTATATTGTATGGAAGGTTGTGGAACCTCGTAAACCATATAGGAAAGAGTATCGACATTATGGGAAATATGTTGATATTATAAGAAAAATATAGTATATTGTAAATTTTGGACACTTTAGAAAACAAGTAGGGCCCACAAGACGACACACAAAGGGTATAAAAATGCCTCATCTTCCCGTTGATGTCCGAATTTCAAAAGTGGTAGAGAGCAATTATCTTAATTGCAATATCGTCTCCAGATAAGTTAAAATTGCAATTTGGTTCTTATAATAATTATTTGCAAAAAGAGGCCTAAGTGGATAAACCATCTTATCTCCCATGGCAAAGAAATTACCACATTTTCCCGCATAAAACCGGCTTTGATTAAGTGTGTAGCACCCACCAATTTTCATGTAATAGATATTGTTAGATAAGTAACAACGTAAAGTATTTTTCCTTATGATATTATGTTACCGACCATTTATTTTAATATGATGACAGGTTACGGTCATGCAGAATTAATGTACTCAAGGTGTTCATGTCATTTATGTTGTATATATGATAATTATTAATTAATGCTTTGTTATATTTGAGAGTATGCGGTAGTTCGGTAGGCCGATCCTTTAGGTTTCGCAAGCCGAATTATCCCTCACAAAACGGCAGGTTGATGGATTTAATCGTCAGGCCGGACCTCATGACTTCGGCAAGCCAAAGTAAGCCATCGGCAGGCCGAAGACAGTTGACGAGTAATCAACAGGTAATCACCAAAATTGTGGCATGGATGAT
Source organism: Artocarpus heterophyllus (assembly GCA_025403435.1). Classification (NCBI taxonomy): domain Eukaryota; kingdom Viridiplantae; phylum Streptophyta; class Magnoliopsida; order Rosales; family Moraceae; genus Artocarpus; species Artocarpus heterophyllus. The sequence continues at coordinate 393,295 of JAJQZP010000445.1, forward strand.
AGATTTTGATTGGATGATAAATTCTAATTGATTAGCATATTTTTGGTCTTTTTCCTTGTTTAATGTAATAGAATGTTTGACTTTTATGGATGGTTGAATTAATTGATATGGTTTCCTATTTTGATTTAAAAGTTTGAAATTTGGTAAGTGGACCAAATCATTGTTATCTTTCCCTAATTCCCTTCAATCCCACAAATCACTCCAAAAAAAAAAAATTCTGATATTACAATGATAGTTGACCCATCTCCTCCATCATTTTTCGTTCACGTAAATTTCACACACACACTCTCTCTCACTAAAATTTCTCACATACATTTTCTTTCTTTCTTCTTCATGTTTTTCTTCCCTTCTCTCCCTTAATTTTGTTACAATTATTTGAATGAAATTCTGGTTTCCTCTTGGGTGAATTCAAAGGAAATTTGAGAAGAAATTGTTTTGAGGTAAGAAACTCATTTTAAGAATATTTGAAATTTTTATTCACTTTGTAATCCCACCCCTATAACTCTGCCTACAAATTTCTATTTGCAATGAAATTTTAATATGATGTTCATGTATGTGTTATGTCATATTTCTCAAAATTTCAAGCATTTGGAGTTTTCTATGTTGAGATATTAAATTTTTAGTCTCTACCACTCATAGTGAACTGTTGCTGAACGATAATGTTGCACAAAAATATAGTTTTTGTTCATAAGGCAAATGGATGTTATTTTACACGAAATTTAGCAGATATATTCATGTATGTGTTAAGTGTTGAATTGGAAAGCCTCATGGTGAAATGATGAATATGTTATGCGTTATTGAATTTTCTTTCAGGCTAGGTTTTATGGCTGTCAATCAGAGAAATTCTAGACTTCTTGTTTTTGTGATAATTTTGTATAGCCAAATGACTTTATTTGACAACAAAAATTTTTGTGGTATTGTATTAATATGTTTATAGGTTGTCATAAAAATTTTGGAGTCAAAGTAATTTTATTTTAATTGTTTAAAAATAAAGATCATGCATAGCTCACTGCTTTATATGTTTGGAGTCTATTTGGTACCTAAATTCCAATGCATGTTTTGAATTCTTTTAAATACATTTGAAGCTAATTTTTGAATATGTTATAGTTCTAGGTGTCTTCTACATGCAGAAATTTTATGAGATTATTTTGTGATGTAGATAATTTATTATATGAATATGTGTTAGGGCTGCTTACTGTTTTATGGTTGCTGAAAGCTTTTGGTGTTGTATGTTATGTGACTTATTTTAATTGTCTAATAGAATTTTTATGGTTAATGAAAATTTTGAGTAATTTATATATATATTAGTTATGCCCATGCAAAGTCTCATGCCTTAATCGTGTACGAATTGTGATTTAATGAGTTGTAAAGCCTTAATGGTCAGGCAAGTTGTTACTTTGTAGCTAGCGTGAATATTTTAAATGATTAGTATAATGCATATGTGTACTTGCATTTCTTGTGATAGAAGCATGAATGAAGTTATATGATGTTGGATGATTTCATTAAAAGAAGTATTAATTGTATGCATGTAAATGAATGTAGGACATGAACATGCCTAGAAGTGAGCACATCAAGACTGTTACGACGTCATCTACAATTAAGGTTTAGTAAGCTAATCAAGTAAGTACATTCTCACTTGCAACATGATGAAGTTTATAAAAGTTTGAAATCTATTTTCAAGATGGTTTTATAATGAATTCCATGATGATTATACATGATGTTTTATTATGAAAGTTTTGATGTATAAAAGTTTATGCATGTTTTGATGATGATGTTTTTCAAAGCGTATAAGAATATATATGTATATATATGTATCATCTAAATGAGTATTGCACACCCTATGTTATATTATGTTTATGTTTATGATGTCATGTTTGGTTTAGAATTAGCTACCCCTCTCCTTTCATGACGATGCGCCTATGATGCTGATAGTAGTGCAACACTTGGGCCCTTAAAGATAAAATGAACAAAGTTTTAATATGGACAATATAACGAAAGATATGTTCTATATGAAATTGTGCTTACTACACCATTATGCTTATGATGATTATGAATGTGATGTTGCATAAAGAATGTTCATAAATTGTTTTATGTTGTGAGATAGGAAGTGTACTTACTAAGCTTTTGCTTACTTAGTTTATAATCATGTTGTAGATAGAGGTAGAAAGATTATGGATTAGGTGGAGGGCAACGATAGGTGCATGAGCTATGCAAGATGGATTGAAATAAAAGACGCTAAGAAAGAAGTTTTAAATTTCATGAACTATATTTTTACTACTTTGTATGTTAACTTCTTGCACTTTGAGATATTAAGGCTTGTTTTTAATCATCTTGACTTTTGTAGAAGATCGGCCTGCTGATCATTATTGATCGGTCTGTCAGTGTTGGTATCGGCTTGTAGATTATTCTGTATCGGCCTGCCTATTTTAGAAATCTTAAACCTTATGTTTGCAGAGCCTTGAATGGCCTGCCGGTCAAGTTCAGCCTGCCAGTGTCTGGAGTTCAGCCTACCAAACTACAAACGGAATTAAGTAATGATTTTAATTTTTAATTGTATTATGGCGTTATTAACTTGGTATTGATAAACTGTTTAAATAAATATAGAAGGCTTTGAAATATTGCTATTCAGTAAAAAAAAAATGTATGTATGGATCTTGAGACATGTTTCCAAACTATGTTTTAAACTGAAATAGTTTATTTAAATAATAGTAACATGGATAATATAACGATATCTATGACGTTCATAAGGGAGTGTTATAAAGTGGATGGGAGCAGCTTTTTAAAATTTGTAATTTGGCCCCTAGATTAATTATTTTTGCAATTAAGGGATTATGTGGATAAAATCTTTTTCACAAATGGTGGAAAATTTGTCACATATTTTCTTGGGAGAAAACCGGTGGTGGTTATGTTTTTGGAGCCAAAATTCTTTCATTTTAGTCTTTAGTGTAGGTTCTATAAATACCTAAGAATATTTTTTAAATAAAAGTTTGGTTTATTTCATGAAAATGGCTCTCATTTCCTCCTCCATGAAACTAGCCACAATACCTCATAGTTTTCCTAATATTTTTACAAAAATATCACCTCGAAACCACTTTGGAAGCAAGTTTAAATATTCTAGCGCTAAGATTAACAACTTTGAACGTATTCAATTTTTAACTTTTCTAAGTGTTTTGGTGGTTTTTCCTTGGGTTCTAAGTGGGGTTTTGATGGATTATGGTACAGATATTGTAAAGGAGGACTATCAAGGTTCAAAGCATCAAAGAGAAGGTACAAGAGCTTGGGAAATCTCTTGGTAATTCCTCAACCCTAGGCTTGATTTGGTTTATGCATATTTAGTATTTGATATGTAATTTATGATAAGCAAAGACTATGGCATGTAAAAAAGATTAAATGTCATGATTATATAGTATATTATGATGACGATGAAGAGATGAAAACTAGGGTTTTAAAGCAAAAAGAAAAGTTATGATAAACTTTGTCATAAATACAAAGTCTAAGTTGTTAACTCTGAGTATGGCATGCAAGAAAAATGTTATGGCATGTTTAGTTTGGGTATTATGTTGATGATGATGAGACTAAAGGATTGAAAAATAAATCTTTAAAGCGAAAATGACAAAGTTTAAACTTTGTCAAAAATAAAAAGTTTAACTAGTTTTCAAAAAAATGAGTTTTTGGTTAATTTAGAGGCCGAATTATTTCCAAGTTCAACATGAAATTTATTGAAAACATCGAGATGGACAATTTTCATGAAGAAATTCCGCTTAAATTCCAAGCAAATCAAGCCAAAAAAATATAGATTTAAGTTCTTGCAGACCAAAAACTCCATGAAAATTAATGATTTTGAGAAAAGTTAAAATAAAAAGTGGTAGGTCTCATCCAAACTATTAAGAATCGCGGATGGTTCGAGAAAATTCTATACCGATTTTAAGTCATGAGTTTTATGAGATTTAAATCACGAGATTTTGAAATGAGGAAAATGTCAAATCAAGGAGCTTTTATAAGTTTTAATCCTTATGAAAAACCAGACATTTAATATAAGATGGTTATTTTTTGGTTTCGGGGACAAATGTCAAAATTTTGTGTTTCAGGCCAAAAACTGTAAAAGCCTTGTGAAACTAATTTTTTAAATATGCAAATCTGGTTTTCTAGGAACAAGTAATCTTATGTTAGAAGCCCAAAAGAATTTAGGAATTTTCTAAGAAAAACACACCAAGGACGAAATCATCAAAATCTTTGTTTTTAACAATGTTATGAGTACAAGCAGTAAAGAAATGTAAGTTTTGTTTAAAACGGGTTTTGACAGTTTTCTGAGACCCGCCAAGAGCAAAACAATCATTTTTCATAAAAATGACTCAAACAGACTCTGAAACGTCTGATTTATGAAAACGCTCCTAAGCATGAATTTTTCTATAACCTATTAATAACGAGATAGTAAAGTAAAAATGAGAAGTTTAGTAAAGTTACGTGACTTACAAAAAACCTTTTGAGGGTAAAATTATCATTTTAATAAAATGCTAAAACGGACCCCAAGCCCTCCGGATTAGTAAAACGCCTAGATGGAAAATGTTTTGTACCATATTAAGAAACAAAATGGTGAAGTAAGACGTAAAATTTGGTCATGGAACGTTCAAGTTGTGCAGTATAAAAATAAACCGTAATGTAAAGGATAATTTTGATAGTCAGGTGTCGTTTGAACAAGAGACAGAGTCAACTAATAAGAGAAAAAGGAATAAAATGAGAATGTTACAGCAATGTTCAGGTAAGTCTCAAGCCTCACCTATGGCATGAAGCAAATGATTTTTAAATGCTTTAAATATGCTATAAATATGTTTGTATTAATTATGCATATTGTTTTTAAAGACCAAGCATGATTTCCAATATGATGCATTTGTTATGTTTACAGTTTAAATATCAAGTCATAACATAGGACATGCTTAGCATTTGACATGCTCACTAAAGATTATGAGAAGATAAACCAAAGATATTAATTAAATGTCGTACCGGCCTCTTAGATGTGAGGTTTATAAGTTATGTTAAAGTTATGACCTCGTTGTTCTACGGTCTTAAGTCTTCCATAAGGGAAACATCATGTTAAGTTAAAGTTACGATCTCATGATTGATGATGTTGGTATAAACACTTTAGTCTATAAGTTCAAGTAAGTTATAAATGATAATAAAAAATTCTAGTAAGCTATGAATAATAATAAGAAGTTCATAATTGAGTATAAATGGAAACATGTATTATAATATTACTTCATTCCTCTTAAGAAATGATTTTATGAGGCACGTTTTGTGAAAAACAATTTGTGAGAAATGTTTTATGAGAAATACTTGTGAAAAACATTTTATGAAAAATATTTTACGAGGTAAAGTTCATCAAAGAATTTTCATAGAAAGGCTTTAAGAGAAAAGTTTTATGCTGAATTTTTTATGTTTTGTGAAATTATATTTGAATTTACTAAGCGAAAACTCATTACAAGTTCTTTCATGCTGTAGGTATTACTATAAGAGAGTTGGTGAGCTTGGTGTTGCGGTGAGACAGATGTGATGGTTGGGCGATAGATATCACTACAAAAGTTTTCTGTTGCAATGAAAGAAGTTTCTGTTGTTTTAAAAAATGTTTTAAAGGTTTTAAGAAAAATGGATGTTTAAAGAAATGTTTTACGAAAAGTATTTTAAAAGACATGCTTTTATGAATTGTTTTGAATAATTATAAAGTTAGTTTTGTATTATGTTTCAGTTTATTTTGCAATAGTGTCACAACATTTACAAATACATTTTAAAGAAAAAAATTACTTATTATTTTTCTTAATAGTAAGTAGTATTTTTCTTAAATAGTAAATAAGATTAAAGTTAATAAATTATATTTAAACAAGTTAAATTATGCCTCAAAAGGGTGAGTCACTACAGCATGGGCCATAGTCCTGGTTAGACTAAGAGTAGGCACAGGCCTACCATGGGTGGCGCCTTACATGATACGCTTTTTTTAGGTAATTTAACTATTTAATTAATTGTAGAAAATAATAGTTAGCCAAATTAGTATTTCAGATTTTAGACAATTAATTATTTAAATTTAGTATTTGAATAATTAATTTAATGAATCATACTTAAATTTAAATTATGGATAATTATTTATAATTATTTAAATTAGACTATTATTTTAAATGATGAAATTTAAATTGGAATTATTTTGAATTGCAATTATCCTAGCTGATGTAGAAAATCATAGGTTTCTCTACACTATGATTGGCCAAATTTTTGTAGAGGATTATCCTCTAGGTGGCGCCAACTTCAAGGATAGGAGGAAATGATTTTTCCTGATTTCATGATAGACTTATGACTCATCTTAAATCTATAAGTAGAGATCTTGAGTCTTCATTTATTCTCACACTGTTTCGGTGCAAATAGAGACTTGAGCTTAGATTACTCATTATTAGGAATTTTACTTTCTCAGCACTTAAGTGGTTTGAAGGAGTGTAATTGTGGTAAAGATATGTTGAATTGTACCTATACACACAACAATCTGAAGAAAGAGAATAGAATTGAAGACTTGACAGCAAAGATTCTTCTAAAAGATCTGTTGTTTCTGGTCTCCAACCGGTACGTTATATTAGATTTAATTTATTATCTATAGCAACATGAATTAGATACGGGGTGATTGTTTAAGTTTAAAATTCTGTTGTATCTCTAAATAAATTTTTCCAACAATTGTGCCACCCTGTCGCATGCCTTTACCCACTTTGGTGGATTCACGCTATGACAAAATTCTATCGCCCATAAATCCATAGTGACACCACTCAAGCACCTCGAATCCTCTGTGACACCACTCAGGTGGCTTCCAACCACTTACAACATCACTCAAGCACCCTAGCCTCTAGCGACACTACTTTAGTGCACTCCCACCCTACAACACCTTCTTCGGTGCCTCCCACCTTATAGCTCCCACCTAACCAACAACAACCTCCCTAGCCATGCCTACCCACCCCTAACACTACCGTACCTATCACACCCTAAAACTGGGTTGATGACGTGATAGCTTACTTTGAATGATTAATTAAAATTAAGTTTCAACATCAATTATGTCAATTGAATTTTTCTAAAAAATTTAAGGAATTTTTAAAATTAAATTTAGCTGAGATAAAATTAAATAAATAAAATGAGGAAAACACCCTTTCATTCTAACGATTATAAAGAAAACACTAAAATAACGTCATGTTGAAAAATACCGCAAAGATGCCATCTGGGTCCCACTGAACTAAACAGTTTTTGCATACATAATTAAACGACAAAAAAAAAGAGACATCCAACCATACTCTAACATAAAAGAATAGAAGTGCATGAAAATAAATAATTATTACATGCCTTGACAGAAACACAACCAAACTATAAATAAATGAGATCTCAGCTCACGAACTCTGCGAGCTATGGCCAAACAACGTGTTACTCCATAACATACTGTGATCCTCTTAGGGGATTTAAAATTAAAACCAATATATAATACTGTGAGCTAAAGGCTCAATAGGATTAATAATTCAAAAGCGGTATTAAAATTGTAACAATAATAAATATTGTAACAAGCTTAAAAGAATGAACACAAGTAGATTAATTAAATTTTATTAAAACACTTACCATACCGCGTCATATAATTTATCAAAAATTATAAATAAATACTTACTCATTTGCAAGGCCTAGAAACACCATCAAAGTAGCCGGTAAGAGTTTTTGGGACTGCCCCCTAGGCGTCCTTTGTACGACCTGAAATTTGAAGACACCATATGTTTAAAACTCAACTAACCAAAAAATCTCATGCCAGTTAGCATTTGAAAACCGTTTCAAACACTTTTTTACTCGAGAAAATCTCATCCTGGGATATTGAACTTTTATTTATCAAATATCCTTTGAAACCATATTTTCAGAACGTTTGAAAATAATTTAAAAATTAATTCTTAAAAACATTTTAAGAATATAAGTTCATGACTAAATAATCTTTAAATCATGACTAAAAAAGAAAAGATAAAAATCCTACCTCGATAGTCTAAGAAATGAAACAATAAATCCTCATCATTCCGTTCCAAACCAATAAATGTTAGGTCCACAAGAGCAACGATTTATCTTGTCAATAAGTCAAACATTAACACACGAACACCAAAAACTAGACTTAATTAATAAACTAGTACGGTACTTATGGTTCTTAGTGTCCCTTGATAAATTTAAATCTAGTAATTTTATAACTTAAATGCAAACACATTTTAAAATATATTCTTTAATAATTTCTGGTCAAGGGTGAGGACCATTTAAAACATAAAAACAAGTGCAGGAGGCCTGAAGTATTGCTGAAACAACAGTCTTCGGAGCAAGTTAGTTGACCAGGGTATACTACTGTCGGGCGACCGCCGTGTTGGTTGAGCAGGCCAGTTGAGGGCCAGTCGACCGTTGTGTTGCGAAGCCCAAATCAGTTATAACGCATTCTAAACATGAGATTATAATCCAAGACCATCATATGAATCAAATAAAACCATTCATATAATTTTTTGACTCATTTTCATCATTTCATTCATTAAAACTCAAACTTTCCTCGGAAGTGTGAAAAATAAAATAAGGCAGGTTTGAATCTGGGTTTGTATGCTTTTTAATGATTAAATATGGTAAACATTTTCTCTTCATATTCAGCTTTCAACAACAAAGTTTAAACTCAATTTTCTGACATGCAAATTCATATTCATCACTAAACGTTCAAGAATAAAAGTTGACTATCAAAGTGCCACAACGCAGACCCAAAAGACGAATTCTGAACAAACAAATCAAAGATAAATCATGTAAACAAGAGATTAAATCATTTCACAGCATTTCTAACCTTAGATTATGGGAAAATCAGTGCTTTGACCTTCAATTTTGTCTGTGGTTGTGTCCAACGGCTGCGTTCTTTCTGAGTTAGGAACAAACAGAGAAAGAAAGAGATATAGAGAAAAAGAGAGCGACGAGAAGGAGAGAGTGAGAGAGAGAGCTGGAAATTTTTCTTGGTTAATTCTCTAGCCTTATTCCAAGAAAGGGCTGCGGTATCAAGGCAAAACCATGGGGTGTTTCTTTTTCCATCAGAGTTAAGAAATTTAAGTTGTGCAGAACAAGGTCTGGCAATCCACGTGAGGTCTAAGTGAGGTGAGTGGGGGCTATTTTGCAATTTGACAAAGCTGGGGGCTTTCAGATATAAATAGATAAAACATGTGAAAAAAGGTGTAAATAATAGAAGTGACCGTAAAATGAATTTTAAAATAAAGTTTTAAATAACAAAAATGTGAATAAATTTTTAAGTGTGATAAATAATAATAATTTTAAATTGGCACACTAATTACTATATTTACATACTAATTTTATTTAAATAATCTTGAGATATTACACCACCCCATTTCGGTAATTCACATGCAGTTCTCTATGACAATTACTTGGATTTTTTTTCCTTTTCCTCTTTTCCTTTTTTTTTTTTTTTAATTTTGACATTTACCCTTGGCTTTAGGTGATGTGTTATGCACATAACATTTTCAATATAAATTTTAATAGATGTGAATAGAACATATTACAAATGCCACAAAAATGTAAATGAGGGAGATTTTTGTTTATAAAATTGGATCAGGGTCGTTACAGAATTAAAAATTCAGGACTTATTGTGCCATTAATCCTAAAAATGAAAAAGAAAGAAAGAAAAATAAGAAGCCAAACTTCCAAGTGAGAAAGAAATTGGTGTGAATATTGATAACTAGAGATCCTCATTCCATCATCACATAAAATCTCCTCTTTATGGAAGGGAAAAGCTTCCCTTTTTCTTTAGGCATTTACAATTAATAATGCTTGTTTTTAAATCAGGGATGATCTCATTTTGAAATCTTTGAATTTTAAAGTGAATCTTATTTTAGTCACTAACATTTAAAACATACCACTTCTAGTTCCTAATTTATAAAATTGTCCCAATTGCTCATTATATTAAAAATTTATGAAAAGTAGATGACAAATAGATATGTGACAGTGATATGATACTTTAGTATGACTATTTAAAATGATGTAAATCACATTTGGAAATTGGTTAATAGCAGTCTTATAAAACTAATTGTGAGTAAACAGTAGATTTTGAAAATACTTATTGTAAATATCAAGTTTATTAGAAATAGAAAATTACTAAGTAAAAAATTTATTTGCTACAAGTAAAAAATAATTTGCTAAAATTTCTATTTACTGTTATTTAATCAAATATTTTTATGATATTTTATCTACTTCAATTATTTACTTTAAATATGCTCTTTTTTTTTCTTTTTAAATCTCCCTATCGCATATAGGCAAGGAGAAATCCAAGATTGAGCTTAACCCTTATTAACTATCACCTTAAAGGACTTCAATTGCATGTATGGACCTCTTCGCACATGACCAGAACTGTTAAAGCCCAAAGTGGTCAATTTTGCCATACGGAAGGGGGAAAAGAGAATAAGAAAAAAGTTACAAATCTTTCCATGTTGTAATTAATTCAAGCAATATTCGATTGACACTGCTACAGAACAGCCAGCAGCAAATGTAAATGCACACGCCTACACTTACATATTTCACTTAAGAATATATAGCAAGGATTGCGGTTTACTTTAACATGCAAAAGTAATAGGTCTACGATGAATTTCACTTTCTAACGTTAAAAATCGAGTGTAAATAATAAGAGACTAATAGAGTATTTGACAAACTGGTTTGAATTGAAAAATGAAAATAAATACTATAGCATGTGAGAGTTTTAGATTGTAACTGATTTTTGGTTTATACTATACTTTTACTGTGGACGGTTCGAACTTGGTTCTAAAATGTGTGCCAAACATACATTAAGTTATTCCAATCTTGTATGTAGGGAAGGCTATCATATTTTATCCCTGTTGTTTTCCTAAGACAACTTCCGGACAACATGGCTAAAGCTAGAACATGATTGGCTCATTCATAATATGTACATCACATATATATCTGTGTGTGTGTGTGTGTTTTACGTCTGTACCACTTATACACATAGATAATATAGACAGAAGGAAGCTTCCCTCTGCGGAGAGCTGCCCATATGAGTTCCAAAAATGTTTGAGAAAGTGACTTCAATAAGCAAACAAGATAATCTGCCATTTCACGATTCTTAGAAAGAAGGAAATAAAAAAATACAGCATTGCATCACTGTGCGAATCATTAAAATTCAGTCTGCAGACGACACGGCCAATTGCCTCCAGCTATATTAAAAGATATGAAAAAATTGCTGAGGGGCCCCCTAGAGCTTACATATGCGTCGATGCAGTTCCGAATATATATGATATATGTGTCTGCAGAATATGTGTGAGAGAGATTATTATTGTTGTTCTTGTTGTGTTTGGTATCATAATGTCGCAAATATGTACAGCTTGTCTATTACATTTTGTGTCATGTAAAGTTTCACAAAGGTGCCACGTGCCCTGTCATTTAAAATAGTACTCCAATAATGTTGTTAGTGATTTTCTTTTGCTTACTAAAGTACGAGAAAACTATGTTTTTTTAAACGAAGTAATAGAAAACTGTGACTTATATGGAAATATGTTTGAGTATACTATTGGTGTTAAACAACACAACAAAATAAAAAACAGGTTCTATATTTTATGATTTTTCTTCTATTAGTGTTCAATGCTCAACATTACTGATCCTTCTTAATATTGTTCCTTTCCCTCCCCTCTCTCTACATGTAGTTAAATATGTATTTTTTATATTTATAAGAGACAAATATTGAAAAAAAAAAATTATTATCTAGAGGAATACGAAAAGTGGAGCATATTTGTGAGAAAAGAAACTTCAATGGGAAACATATAGAAAGTTAGTGTGAGGTACACATATAAAAAGTAGTTGTTAAAAGGGCTACATGTAAAGAAAATATTTAAGTAGGGACACATTTGAGAAAATTATTTTAATATGAGCAAATTAGAGAAAACGTATTTATTAAAAAAATGTATGAGAGGGCTGTGTAAGACTGGGACATAGTTGAGAACATTTATTTTATTGGAGCAATTAAAAAACACAAATATATAAAGGACCACTCTAAATATATTAAGAAGTGGATGGAAAAAATAGTTTTTGGTAGATACACATTTAAGAAAAAAAAATAGGACAAATAATATCTAACATGTTTTAGCATGACCTAGTTAAAAGTTAAACAAGATTTAAAGAAAAAGTGAAAAAAAAGCTACCAAAAAAAACTATCAGATCAAGGGAAAAAAATAAAAGAAAAACTTAAAAAGCACGTGCTAGGGATTAGATGGCGCTTCTATATCTGTATTAGTTATCACATACATATTTAGTATATTTAGTTTGTTGAATTTTTTTATAGGAATTTAAAAATATGTGTGGATCAGTGCAATATATTATCGAAACAAAATTTATAAAAACTTAATTGCAGATAGTTTAGATAGGACACATTTTGGGAAAACTATGTTTTAACCAGGCAATTAATTGGGAGAACAAAAATAGCCGTAAAGATCACATTCCACGAAAGCATTTTAAAAAAAATTATTGCATAATATGGATAAAGTAGAAAAAAAAAACTATTTTTAATGGTGTCTTTGAGAACAAAATAAATTAAGGTGTAAAAAAGCAAAAAAAAAAAAAAAAAGAAGAAAACTGTTGTATTTCAAAAACAAAACAAATAAAATTGTAACAAAAAAAAAGCAAAAGAAAAAACAGATACATGTATGTAAAAGAGAACCAAAAAAAAAAAAAAAGGACAAAAGAAAAAAGAAAGGCGATTAAACGTCTCGTACTGATAAAGAAGGGATGAATCATTTCAAGTGAAATGTTTTTATCCCTTAAACCGACGAAATAGTCAGGTGTTTGCGGCTTATTGATTTACACATTAAGACTTTTATAAATGTTAAGATATAGTATAATATAATATAATATAATATAATATAACAAGTGCATGTCTATACATGTTTTTAGTCATATCAGATTGCATCATATAAAAACTTGATGGCTCATAGGTTTACACCTAATTCACATGTACCCCCTCCCAAATTCTCCTCATCCAGGTTGCAAAACTTTTAATTTGTTTCTATCTCTCCTTTAATTTTCTTTATTTTTCACAATTCAAGTCACTGTTTTCAAACTATCCAAACACATATTTAGGTTTTATTCTTTGTTTAGATTTCTATTTAGCTACATATTGGAATGCAAGTCTGGTTCACAATTCAAACTACACTTTCCAAATTTTACAATTCAAATAAAAAAGTTTCAAATCAACACAGTTCATACGATGCAAACGGATTATGTAGAAATAAAAGAGTTCAACAAGTAATATAATACTTGAAATGCACGATCCAAGGCAACTTGTGTTTGGTTATTTTAATTTTTCATTGGTTTCCTCTGTTCCTGTTGTTGGTTTTTTTTTTGGGCTTTGTTTTGTTAGAACAAAATATTATGATGAAAATCATTATCAATCAAGATCATTCATGTCAAATCACTGAGATAATTAATAAGATGCAGAAGCTAACCTAAATCCATAGATATAATGTGATTCCATAGTCTATAGGTTGAGGATTTTCCAAGCCTAGTACGTAAGTCCTTCTTTAAAGAATGCTTCTGTAATATCTCTGTAGATGAATGACAGAAAAATAACATACGTACGGACTTACGTATAATGTGATAAATGACAGAAAAATAACCTAAATCCATAGATATAATGTGATGCCATAGTCTATAGGTTGAGGATTTTTCAAGCCTAGTACGTAAGTCCTTCTTTAAAGAATGCTTCTGTAATCTCTCTGTAGATGAATGACAGAAAAATAACTTACGTACGGACTTAAGGACCACAATCCTTTTTATATAATTGCTACCTTAACAGTTATCTTTAATTACCAACTTAGCCCATCATAAAGTCAATAATTATATTTTGGTTTTACACATAGTAGGCCCATACTTGATGATGCATTAAAAGCTCAAAACTCAAACTGATCGCTTAAATTAGACAACCTTATCTGATAGCCTTTAATACACATCTATTTAATATATTAGCCCATATTTGGATTTATTCCAACATGTTTGGCATGAAAGAGTGGAGTAGAGTTAGAAGCGGTTAATAAGGAAAAATGGTGCATTGGGGCTCTGATGTACTCTAGGAGGCAAGAAGGCCCTTTTCTACTCCTTTATTGTTACAAACCTAATTGGTATTAAGAGAGAATGAGTTTTTGAAGTTTTGTCTTAAAGGCGGTTTTAGATTTTGGTGATCCTTTGGTGTCGGGAGGAGATCTAAAGGGGAATAAATTCTTTCGATAGCACAAGTATAGAGGGTAAGTGATTCCAATTTTTTCTAAGGGGATTGGGACGTGGATCCGGATGGTTGAGGTAATCTCTTTATTTCGTCCAATAGAAGGGATCCTGTAGACCTTATTGATCAAATTGTGGTAGTTGGTGAGTTGATCACACTCTATTTCCTAAAGTGAAAGTGGCTAATTTGCCTAATGTATCTTTAAACCATGGGCCTGTTTTTCCTAACACAGAGAAGAAAGGTTAGTCGGACTTGGCCTTTTTGGTTTTTGGCAGCCTAGATCCAAGATAGTGGTAGCGAAGAGTGGTTTTGAGAGCTTAGGATTAAGGATTCGAAAGTCCACACAACTTTAGATTGATTGGAAAATTTGCACTTTGTTTGATAGGAGAGATGGAGAATAGGAAGGATAGAGAATCTTGTAGTAATCCTTTATTTATTTGGTAGCGCAGAGGGAGATTTGAAAGGATAGATGATAACTATTTGTGAAATTACTATATAGTATATTTATTACTATCTGTTAATTAGTTATTTAGAGGGTAAAATAGTCTTTTTAAAATTTAAAGTGATGAATTACTTGGATTCTTCCATTAATGGAAGGATCTAATTTGGTGGGCTATAGAGAGACCACATCGCTTCACTTTTCCTCTCTTTCCTCCTCTCCCTCTAATCAAACAAAGGATTTTATCCCTCCTTCTATCTCTCTCCTTACATGGTGTTAGGGTTATTAACACCAATGGCTTCTAAATTTTAATGTATCCTATACTTTGCCCCCTAAATTTTAAAAATTCTAAACTTTCAAAGTTTCTCACTTTACCTTCAAAATTTTTAAAAGCACCATTTTGGCCCCCTAAACTTTTAAACCATCTTATATTGCCCTCTAAACTTTTAATTTTCCATTCAAATAGATAGAATTAAGCTCACATGATTCAAATCTGGATAACTTATAAGGGCATAAAATAGATTTTATCACTCTCAAGTTTTGTTTCATATTTACACTCTTAGTTAGGGCTTTTTTTTTTTTTTTTTTTAATCTGAAATCTTATTTGGAAAAGGTTTATATGCATATTTCTACTCATCTTTAATGTGCAACTCTCATTTAATATGTCAAAATTATTTGCCGATATCTAATCGTCTTTAATGTGTAACTCATCTTTTGTATTATTCAAGTTTCGATATCGGTGAATAATATCGACTTATTAAATGAGTTACAAAACTTGAACAAAACTTAAGAGTGATAAAAATTTATTGTTATCCTTATAAGTGACCTATATAAGAATCACATAAGCTCAATTTATTTATTTATATTACTACATGGAAGGCTTTCCATTACGTTCTGAAAGCGTGGTGGAAAGTAGACGACATTGCACCCAATATCAACATTGTCCTTGGCAACACGGTAGGTCGCAAGTTTTGACCATGCTTTTTAAGCATGGTCGTAGCTCTACATCGGTCAGTACGTATACCTTTAACCTCAATCATGATTTGACAGAGGGGTAAAGTGCCCATAGATTTGACGCGATTTTAGATTTTATCGTCGTCAAATTTTTACAGAGATGTAAAGTGTCCACCACCAATTATTTGACGAAAAATTAATAGTTTTAACCTTTATCATATTGCAACCGACGTGGAATCTTTCCTTTTTTTTACGATGGTTATGGTACACAGCGGCCAGAAGGGGCGGGAGAGAATGCACATAAAATTTTGAGAGCAAAAGCAATATTTGGGTCTGTATATTTTGAGTTGTGGGCCTAGGGTTATAGCTTATGTTGGATTTAAACAGACATAATAAGTGTTATATGACTTCGTCCAAATTAAAGGAGACATTATATCTATTTTTTTAGGGCCTATGACTTCACCCAAATTAAAGGAGATGCTATATCTTCTTTTAGGGCCTTGAAATTGCCCAAATTAAAGGAGATGTATATCTAATTTTTTGGGGCCTACACCTTGGTTGTTCAAATCCGCGGACCAACATGGAAGAGGAGTTGTCAAAGGTCCACCATGTAGTAGTGTTGAATGGAAGCTCAAAAGTTCAAAGGATAAAGCTGTGACTTTTAAAGTTTAGGAAACAAAGTAAAGAGTTTTGAAAGTTTAAAGTGCAAAGTGACGATTTTTAAGTTCAAGGGGTAAAATGAAAGAGACCCCAAAGTTTAAGAGCAATTGGTATTTATAACCTTAAAAATTAAGAAAAATAATGTGGCCTTTTGCCATTGGGAGCGTAATTAATTTGGTTGGTGCTAGATCAAAATTAAAGTTTTGGAAACATAACTACAGAGAGTCTAGAACAACATTTCGTCTAAGAGGAAGAAATATTTAGGGTAGTATTTAAGAACAGACTTATGAATTGTGGATGCTTGAGGGGGACCAAAATAATAATGGTTTGTTTGATGCATGGGTTCGAAATTGTATGGTTTAAAACTTTATTATTTGAATTATAGGTTTTAAACTGTGTGGTTTAGATGGTGATTTTAAACTAGTATTTAGAACTTAAAGATTTAAAATGAGAATAAAACATCATATCAAGTTTAAAATGAGAACTGGAGTTTAGAAAACTATAGTTTATGAAAGGAAAACGAGAATAAGAATAGTTTTTACTTTAAAAAATAATTTAAACTGTATAAACTTAAGGGGGCAAAGTTTAGATTTTGAGGATTTTGACCATTTTTCATGGTTTAAACTGGCCTCAATTATTACTTCATTAAATACTAGTTTGAACCGCCTCCATGGTTTGAACTACTTTAAATACTTTTGAATGTTTGTATCAAATGACGTATGAAGTTTTCAATGCTTCTACTGCGATTGGAAGGCAAAGAAATTTTATAAAGGCTATTGATAGAGGGGCTGACTATTGGATTATGAGGGAAGGAAATTGATGATTATTTTATTGAGGAGTTCCTAGAACTTTATTCTTCTTCTTATCTGAATTTTGGAGGAATTTTCATAAACGTCATCTTTTATGATTTACTTTTTATAAATACCACATATGTTTATTTGTGGCACAACTTAATATATAATATGAATGATAGTGTGACATAAACTTTTCTAAGTGTAACATTAATAAACACAACTTTTAAGAGTGTAGCATAACATATAATTTTCTCAATTTTGAAAGTGTATTGAGATTTGTTCAGCCCGATAGTGAATGGCATACATAATGATCTCTTATGTAATATTCCTTCGAATGAAGAAATTACAAAAACTTTGGAGCCTATTTATTCGTCCTTTTAAAGTGTTAGGGTTGAGTAAGATGCTACGGTTATTTTTCAAGCATTATTGGAACACAATGGGGAGGAAAGTAATTGACATTGTTCAATCCTTTTTTAGGACGGGAGAACTTTTCAAAACATAGAATTTTTGTTACTTAGTTTTGCAAGACTCAAATCTTCTGTTCGATTTTTGGTGTCCAACTAATCATATTATAACACGTCATTCAAACAAAAACATGAGAACATAAATTAAACGTTACTTCAAACTTTTTAAATAATGTCTTATAATATAATTAGTTGTATACCATTTGAGACACTAAAATTAGAAAGAGGATTTGAATCTGGTTTGGAACTCTCCTATAGAGGAGGAGGATAGAGAATTTGATTAGTTTTCTCTAATAGTCTATAGCGTGGCTTATAATATTATTTCTAAGCTACTAGCTTAAAAGGTTAAGGCCATTGTTGAAGGATATTATTTTTCCCCCTCCAAATTTGCCCTTATGCCTAGGAGGAGTATCACGGATAGTAGTTATCATAGCTTAAGAGATGGTGCATTGCTTGAGAAAAAAGACATTAGGATTAGTACTTTTAAAGCATGTTATTTATTGCTTTTTAAAATTATGAGAAATACCACAACCGTCTATATATATTAAAAAATGAACATTCTATATAAATTGATTATAGTAGGCTCCTGCTGATGCTTTGCCAATGAGGACAACATGACAAAACCTGACACCAAGTGGAAGTTTGTACAATTAGCATACAAACCGATTCATGTGCCTATCATTAATTAAAGGCTTCTTATATCTTCTTATTTGTTTTACTTTGTTTGATGTCACAATTTGTCATATTAGGAGGAACTGAATTTTTAGATCGAGTTTCGATTGGAAAAGATCAAACAACCATAATAGATAAATGGAAATAAAAATAAAGAAACGGATACTAAGAATTAGAGTGGTCTCACTTGAAATATAGCCTATGTCCATTATGTTTACCAAGCTTTTCATTGAATTTATGGGATTATATACTCGAAGTCTGTTATTCATGCTCTTCCAGTATTGAATGCAAACAAGAAAGATGTAAAGATTTGTAAGAGATAGCAAGAGTCTGAATTCTTGCTCGGTCTTATGCTTCTTTATTCATAGGAGTCTTTTCACTCATAAATGTCAAACGTGCATGATGGTGGCTATGTGAGTGGTTGCTCCAAATGACTCAAGCATTATGGAATGGTGATTGAGACCAGTAAGCTGCTAAATGTTTTAGGTGTTAGAATCGGTGCCTTAAGGAATAAATATTTATTTGTAATTAAATATATTTTGGATTAAATTAATAAACAAATAATGTGAATATTTTATGTGTCAATATTGATCCTCATATTGCTTTCTTTGTATATAATGGTTAAGCACTTAAGCAAATATGTGATCTATGATTATTGTAATCAAATTTTGGCATTGGGTATATATGGTGTTTATATAGGGTATAGATATGATTCTAAGATTAGTAGTCTAAATAATATAGTCCACAATCTTTGAATTTAGTTGGGCAATTTTATATGACAAAACTATAACGGGTATCTACGTCCAATTGGGGAGACGATTTATTTAAACCTATTGAGAGGATTGGCTCCATGATAAACACATTGGTGTGATAGATCTAGTGGTGGTTGAGCATTGGACTGGACCCAAAGTATAATTGATTTAATAATAATTCTGTTAACTTAGATCAATTCACTTTGATAATTATATATGTGTAATCTTAATCTAAAGTGGATTCGTGACTCTCTGTTTATAGCTTTTATCTTTTGATATGTTAAAAGGCAGGAGTTCTGATGATCGAAGAATATTATCGACATGTTAGAGATGCAACCTATATTCGATGAGAGCATAATCCACAAATATGGAATCCATAGCTCTCTTACCAAGAGTTAATGTTATCATCTCAAAGGCATTATTTGAAAATTTGGAAAAGAATAAGACCTTGATCGTCTAGATACATTTGATAACTAGATGATTTTCTCTTTGTATTTGTTATAAATAAAATTTTTCAAATAAGTGAAATTATGGAATTTTGAGATAAAATAATTAAAAGTGAGAATGAAACCGTGTCCTTCAGCCGATTATAGATTACCTATAGGATACACATATGTAGGAGAGGTCATGGACAAGACAAATATATTTGAAGTATTGTAAGATAGTATATTATCAAGAGTGCAGCTTTGGGTTTGGAGTGACATCAAAGTTAACAATTAAAAAGATAATTAATCAGGGATTAGTTCATCTGTTATTGTTGGAGCTTGATGAATATGTCTATCGGGTCCTAATCTTAGCGCACTAATTCCTTGACAAGCTATGTAGATGCAGTTTACCACATGTAATAGAAAAGGTTATGCTCAGTAGGTTACTTGTCAATGTGTAGGCCCACAATCCAATTGGACTGTGGCATAATCCACCTGGACTGTAGGTGCCAAATTCTAGCAGATTCTAGATAATTAATTATTTAATTAATTTCAAAATATATTTATTGAAATTTAATTATTGGGATTTGAGATAATTAATTATTTGTATTTTGAATAACTAATTTAGATCCTAGTTGTATTTGAATCTGGATAAAGGATAATTATTCGTACTTTTTTAAATTAGAATTTATTTTGAATAATAGAATTCTAATTTAAACGAAATTATTTGAATAGGAGTTATCTTGATGAAGCATATAATCACTGAGCACTACGTTGCAATTTGCTGGAAATTTTGACTTTCCCTACTGAAGATAAGCATGTGATACTGGAGAGAGCCCAGTGATGGTAAGTGTGTGGGGCATATCTAGGAGAGAGAAAATTCTCCTCTTATCTTGATAGAAATATGACTCCTCTAACCTATTTAATAAATAGAGGCCTTAGGTTCTCATTTATTCTCCGCATACTATTGTGCAATTTTTAGGGAGTAGAACTTTGATCACTCCTCTTTAGCATTCTTAGTTCCTTAGGTATTATAGTCCAGTTGTAGGGAGAGAAACTATGGTAAAGATCTGTTAAGTTGTGCCTATACATACAACAGTTTGAAGGAAGAGTCATAAAATTGAGAACCTAAAGGTTGAGATTTTCTCTTGATTAGTCAAACATGTTGCTTCCGATCATCAATAGTTGCATTTGATTAGGATTCTATTTATTATTTATAGCAACCTGAGTAAGAATCTTGGTGATTATAATAAAAATTTGAAAATTCCACTGCGTCATATAATCGATTTTTCCAACATTTAGAAAAAAATTTAAATTTTAGAAAAATAAGTGTGAGAACTTTGGTAATGTGGTTGCAACATGCATGAGGGAGGTGAGCATTAAGCTCAAGAATAAATGACATGAGCCTGCTATCACAAGTGACATGACCTTTGTAACAACCCTGCTTACTTGGTTTTACTCAAACTACATATCATAAACTTAAACATATCTTAACGTAAGTTACCAAGATTTGTGGAATATTTTTTTTTTATTTCTAAGACAAAATAACAATTTCTTAAAACGTAATAATAATAATTTCATAAACTTTTCTTTTTAAAACAATTCTTAATTGAAATTAAAATCTTTTAAAACATTTTAAATTAAATATCGTTATAAATTCTAATTTGAAATTTACATATATTGTTGCAGAATTTGTTGTAACATTTTAAACCTTAAAATTTTTTAAATTAAGGCTATATAACTATAACCTCGATTTTCGAGACATTCTTGTGTAATAACTTTTAATCTTCTAAACATACATAGTTTAAAAAAATAATATTGTGGCATTTATATTTGTGTTAGCAATTTTCATTCCTATCTTCACCATTTGTTTGTCGCTCACCATTGCCCATCAAAAGTCATTGATAGGTTTTACCTACAGTATGAACATAACTGAATGAGCTTTCATGCAAAATGTAGGAAATTATACTTACGAAACATAATTTGAAAAACATTTAATACAAAATAGGCGTGAACATTTTATACTTGCTTATAGACTTGTTTTATACTTAATTATTTAATCCTTATCTTATCATACTAAATGGGCCCATGTGTTCATACCGATTATGTACGATCTTCGAGAGGTTAGGGTTCGCGAGGTCCCAAACAACATCAAAATTATAAATTGAATTGAACTTAACATAATACCTTCTCGTAGGTCGAGAGGTTAGTATGATACTCTTAACTTGTCTTGTCTTATTTGTTTCACTTATCTTGTTATGTGTATGCAATATGACATGCTACTACATAGCATCACAAATCATAAATCATAAACATGTTTAACTGAAAGTGAGTAAGCAGTATAATTAAATACTATTCATGACTTAATCATAATATAACCAGACATGAGATGATATAAACATAACAAATAATAATCATAACATAATAACATAGCATATCATGACTTGACATAACATAACATGGCATCATGGTATGCCAGGACATGACTTAACATAATACAATATATCATACATAGCATGACATGACATATCATTGATCACATAGTTTATAATTTTTCTGAAAACAAGTAAAATATTTTATTTCAAAACTATTTATACTGTAGGCAAGATTCCTATTTACCTGGATTCTGAACTAAGCAGTTCCAGTTGTATCTCACTAGTTTTACAATCTAAGAAGCATCCTTAATAATAGTCCTAGGGGGACCTTGGATGGCTAGAAATGCTTCTTGAAGATTACAAATTGCTAGAAATATCATTCGAACTCTGTTACTTTAGTCCTACTCACTTCGATCTACATGCAGACAATACCAGATGATTTTTAAAGGAGTGAAATTGGCTCAAACGGAGGGCACTGTTGTGCTCAAAAGATCAAAGGGGTTAATAACAAGTCTTAGATTGCTCATCGGACGTCGGGAATACGAAGCAAATCTCAACATTTTAAGCTAGATAGTATGGTCAATTTTACCTAACTCAGCCTCCAACCTAGCAGATCGAACTTGGGTTTCTCAGCCATATTGGGCAGCGTGGATAGTGGTTTTTTGGTGACGGTAGCCTAAAATTAAGTTGAGTTTTTCATTTCCTAAGGCTTTTTGAACATGCTAGCAGTGGCAAGGCACCTCATCGCTGCCTGGAACAATGGCTCCACCTTCTTTGCAGCCACGCACGATCGCAGAGGCTATTCTCTATCTTCTGGCAATGGTTTGAGTAATTCTTTAAGGTGTTTTGTTCCTCTTGAGCATCTAAATATGTTGGTGAGGTCAACTAACCTACAAGGTGATCAAAGGGACAAGATCGGCATCCCTTATGGTGGCATATGACGGGGTCCTTTGATCTTCGATCGGTGATGGTGTTAGGTAAGGCTTTTGCTCCCTATCCTCGTCTGAATCTGGTAGTGTCGATCGTGTACCTCACCGTCGCCTAAAATGGTGAGATCAATGACCACATGATGGCCATAAATGGGCAGCTCTATCAAGTTGTTTCAATTGAAATCGAGTAGTGAGGCTTATACGAACTTCTTCATCTCATCGATCTGAATTTGTAGGCATCAAGTTCATGTCGATCGATGCTTAGACGATAGAGAAATTAAGCCGAAAAGAAATAGGTATTCTGCAGCTTTGGTCGGTGAGTGCGACCTGCTCGGGCGGAATTTTGGTTGGCGCGGTACATTGTTAGACTCAACTCATCGTGATCTATTAGTTGGCATGAGAGGTGTCAAAAACAGATGCTTGAATCTACATTAGAGTTTGAGGAGAGAAATGCTAGAGGGAGAAAGTAGGAGAAAGAGAGAGAGTAAAAGCTGATTTTGATTGGTTGTTTTTTGCACATGTATTTATGGACACTATTGTGGGTCCTCAAAGTCTAATCTGTGTTGTAGCTAGGTTGATTAAATTTTCATCTATAAAATTTAAAATTTTCATACACATAGTCATACTTCTAAAACTATAATATTCATGGTCTTTCTAAAAGTAAATAAAAAATTCTAATTCTTCCACTGTAGTATTGTTTTATTATCTCTACACTGTCCTTAAATCATTTTCATGAATCTATCTATATATATTTTTTTTTGTTTTCATGAGTTGGTTTTTGAAATACTAAACCTCGACATTTTTTTTCTTCAAACTATTTTCACCATTTTTTAATAATAATTGGACATAGTCTTGCTTGCATGTTAAGGTGCGATGTAGTCTTACTAGCATGTTAAGAATAAACATGGTCTTGGTCTCATATTGAGGAGGGACATGACTTTGCTCTCATGTTGAAGAAAAGCATGGCTTTGCAAACATGGAGGAGGGATGCGAGCTTGCTAGTATGTTGAGAAAGGATATGGCTTTACTAGCATGTGTCTATATGGATTTTGTCTTGTTAACCTTGAGCTCATCTTTTCCCCTAAAAATTTTTAATTAAAAATTCTCAATTTTAGTATGTATTTATCTTTAAAAATATGATGAACTTTGAGGACGTTTGGATCACTGGCACTCATTAAAGCCACTTAAACATCTTTAAAAGGAAAAAAAAAGGTCTTATGCTCTTAGCTTCTATGTCAATGACATGGAGGCTAGCCTTAACTATTATATTGGAGAAGAGAGTTGTTCTGCATGCTTATTTTGTTCAAGAATCTAATTACCATGTCATGATTCATGAATGTCTTTCCCGATAAAATTTCTGTTCGAACAATAATTGTTTTTGGCGTCTGCTCATGCTCCCAATAAATTTTTATAACATACGCATTTATAGAAAATTCTAGTATATGGCATCATAGTGGCTAAGTACTTAAATGTTGTCATTGGAGTAATGTCAACAATCACGTTTCATAAAGCTCTTAAATATTGTTAAGGGAGCATTAGGCGATGCTTTACAGAATCTTAATTTGATTTTGGAGATTTCCAGGAAGCACAAAGCTTCTTTGTCAACCTTGGTGGGCAAGATGCCACATCTCCATTATTACCTTTTTTTAGTTTATGATTTTTGTGATTTTTTATTTTTATTTCTATCTTGATTTTCATTTATTATTATTTTTTGTTGTAACATAGTGTTTTTGGTATGAACTCTTGTCGTTTTTTTTTTCCTTTGTGTGTAGATAATTTGATGTTTTGGGATGGAGTTTTGTGCTTCTTTTTTTTTTTAATCCAGATTGATTGTTTTTTTTGTTTTTATTATTTTATTTTATTTTTGTATTGAATCTGGAATTCATTTGGTGGACAAACAATGTTCTATGTTGATTTTGGGGATTAATATTGTAGATTACGCGAGTGAATCTACCTATTCTTCTGGCAAGCAAGTGATTGGCGTTGGAGATCAGTGGTAGGTGATTTTTTTTTTCTTTTTTTTGAAATGGTGCACATAATGAGAGATTACCAGTATCAAGCTAATAAATAGAGAAAACACAAAAAGTATCTCTTGTGTTTTGGCTAAATACAATATTTGTCTTTGGGTTTTTTAAAATTTTAAAAGTATCTTTATGTTTTTCAAACCATCCAAAAATCATTCCTTCTTTGAAATTTTTTGGTTTATTTTTTAAATAATCAAACCGTCCTTGACGCACAAACACAATTCAGGATATGAGTTAGACTATGTTAGCTTCCAAACCCCCTTTTGGATTCACTATAAACATGAATGAAATTTTAAACACCCGTTTGAATTTTTCTTGAAGGGTATAAGTTTTTTTTTTTTTTTTTTTTTCATTTGAAGAAGAAAGTAAAACCTTAAAAAAAAAGGAATAAAGACTTAGTATTATTCGGCCACATTGCTATTGAGCCCAAAAAATTCAAATAGGTGTTCAAAATTTTTTAATGTTAAGTCTTCATTCTTTTTTCAAAGGTTTTACTTTCTTCTTCAAATGAAAAAACCTCATATCCTTCAAAAAAAATTCAAATGGGTGTTCAAAATTTTATTTATGTTGATGATGAATCAAAGAGAGGGATTTGGAAGCTAGCATAGCCCAACACATATCTTGTATTGTGTTGTGCTCTAAGGATGATTTGGTTATTTTAAAAAAATTAAACCAGAATAGCTAAAAGAAGGGATGGTTTTTAGATGGTTTGAAAAATATAAGGGATACTTTTTAAATTTTTAAAAGCCCAAGGACAAATATTTTATTTAGCTAAAACACAAGGGATGCTGATCGGTTTTTGCTAAAAAGGCAATATAACCTGATTGATTATATATGGAAATCTAGTAGATTACATCAGCGGTGCCCCTCTATTTGTACCAAAAGGCAATACCATCTGATAGCCTACGGTAATATAGTAGATTATCCAGCATTAGGCACCATCTGCCGATGAATTTGATTTCGATATTTTTTTTATTGACATTTGGCCGCTCCTTTAAAGTAGTAGAATTCTTAACATCCCTCATTAAAGTGTCGTTATCAAAGCTTCCCCTACCAACAAAGTATTAGAAAAAAAAAAAAAAAAAATCTCCTTCAAGGCCGAATAATATTCTTGTTTTTTGGAGGTCAGTTGGGATCATACTCTTGATTTTATTCCAAAAAGAAAGAGAAAAGTATATAAAAATTAAAAGCAAAAAGGGGGAAACAATTATGTTAGGTCTCATGATCACATGAATTTGGAAGTTTTAGAAGAAGTCAACCCATACACGCACATGTATGTATAAATATTTGAGTAGGTTGCTCTTTGGAATCATCTGGGCTGGTTTTTCTAAACTTCCAAACTTTGGCAGATTCCAAAATTCAACAAAAAATGAAGGTTGACATACTTACTTTATTAATATCTATATAGCTGTATATATAGTTCGGCAAAACATTGGGATTAGTTAGTGGGACATGAACAACTTGATCTTCTTCACATGCACATGGGCAATTTTCCTAATATTAATTGCTCTCCCTATTGCAATGTCTACATTTTTTTTTTTTTTAATTTTCCATATAGCAGCCCATTTACATTTTTTTTTTTACTTGTATCGTCCAGATATTATGGACAACTTTTTTTTTCCTTGTTCAGTAGGATTTTGTGGAAACTAATCTTTGACAATAAATTTAGATGGGACAACAAAAGTTGGTAAAAATGAGGAAATAGAAGTGGATTAGTTGTATTTTTATGCCTTTTCTTTTCTTTTCTTTTCTTTTCTTTTCTTTTTTTAGGATTCTCTTTGTCATATGTCAGTGAGTGCTACCTAATCTTCACTTGTAGAAGAAAATTTATAGCTGGGCCTCTTGAGGGGGGAAATTAAGTTTGAACATTATGTAAGGGAGAAAAAAACAAAAGTGATTAAGTCAATATATATGACCATGAGACAGTCATCATATGGTTTGAGGTCATGGCTTAGCTTACTGTGAATCAGCTTGTCGGTTTTGTATGTTCTCTTTCTGTGCTTAAAAAAAATCCTGGCTTAATTTAGTGATGAATCCACGCTATTTTTATTTAAGATTTTTATTCCACAGGTCTTCAAATTTTATAACCTTTGATATTTGGGTCCTCATTATGAGAATTTGGACACTTAGGTCTAATCTCTTAGCACCTTGTCTTCATTTTAAGAATTTAGATACTCAGGCTTCTAAACTCTTTATTTGAATCTTAATTTGTTGGTACCATTAGTGCTTATCTTTTTTTATTATTAAATGATATAATAGATATCAATATTTTGAGTTTTTTTCCCCAGGTCCCAAAACATATGTTTTTTACTAAAAGTTCCTCAAAAGCTTTCATTTTTTAAGTATAACTCATTATTTTTTATGCAAAAATAATATTTAAATGCCACAACTTAAAATTAATTATGATAATTATTGACACCAAAATGATTGATTATGAGCCAAAAAAAGAAATTATTAAATATTCATTTTATTTTAAGAAAGTTGGTAACCAAAATACAATGATATAATTTAATAACTGTAACACAACAAGTAGTTGTTCTATTACACACTTTCATTTCTTAAAGATCTTTAATTTAATTAAGGATAATTAAAACTATGTAATCGAACAATATATAATTAGACAATTAATTGTTGTGTTTGTCTTTAGTTATGTCGTTGTAATTTGAATCAACTTATATAATGGAATGAATGCCGTAAAATTTTTTCGGTTTATAATCAATGACTTTGTTGTCAATAATTAATCTAATTAATTTTATTGTAGGACATTTAAACATTATTTTAGACAAAAAATAATAAGTCATATTTTAAAGGAAAAAAAAAAACGAAGGACCAAAGAAACCAAAAAGCTCTCGTGCGGGTAATATAAAGAGAGTGAAGAACGAATGATCCTCCAAACAAAAAGAGTGATTGAGTCCAACTCAAGCATAGACCTAGGTGAGACAGGAGAATTAATAAAGGGAATAGAGATGATGACAGAGATCATGCTGAAAATAGAAGAATTCCTTGTGAGTACTCTTATTTGAACGAAGTGAAAAAAAAAAAAGAAAAAGGGCTGCTTTCATGGTGGTGAGTCGCTATTACTTGTGGCTTGAGCCGGAAGGGGCTTTCCTGGTGATGTCTATGCGCTTGTTTCAAAGCTCAATCGGCAGGAAGGGACCGCTGCAGCTCACCAAAAAAACAAAAACAAAAACAAAAGAAGAGAGATGTCCCTTCTTTATGCACATCTACGTACATTACTAGACACAAAGGCATACGATCTGACATTTCTTATGTAATTTAACATAATATTGGCTATAAAAAAAATGGACCTTTTTGCTACTAAAAATTTTTGGCAGTGAAAATATGCTTTTTGCTACCAAAGTTAAAGTAGTTTAAAGTCACAGAACAAAGTAAAAAGTTTGCTACCAAATTTGGTAGCAAAATGAATGTTCCTGCTTCCAAATTTCTATTCGGTGGCAAAAAATATAGCACCAAACCAATTTGGGCGCCAAAAATGTGTTTAGTAGCTGAAAATATGGCGTCAAGTCAAAATGGTTTGCCGCCAATGACTTTTTACTACCAAAATAAATTTGGTGGTAAAAAGTAAATTTTTGCTACCAAATATTTGGTTTTAAAAGCATGCCTTTTGCTACAAAAATATGTTTGGTAGCTAAAAATATGACGCAAAGCCAAGATAGTTTGGTATCAAGAACTTTTTGCTGCCAATACAAATTTGATAGGTAAAAGTGTGTTTTCGCTACCAAATATTTGGTCTTAGAAACAATCCTTTATACTTGGTTGTCAAAAATATGGCTCTAAGCTAAAATGGTTTGGCACCAAGTTCTTTTTACTACCAATACAAATTTAGAAGCAAAAAGTATGTTTTTGCTACCAAAAATTTTGTTTTAAAAATGTCTTTTATTACTAAAATGCATTTGGCAGCCAAAAATATGACTCCAACACCCTTTGGCTAAAAAAGGTGGTAGCCAATTATGATTTTGTGCTACCAGACGTTTGGTCACCCACTTTTGGAGACCAAAATTATTTAGTAGCAGAAGTGTGGTGCTAAACTAAAACAATTTGGCGCCAAGAAGATTTCGCTACCAATTTAATGTGCCCTGGGAGCATCCTTCATTGTTCACATCAAGATGCGAAGGCCAGCCGCCATCGCCTTCGCCGGCCCCTGTTTTTTGAATTTTTGCACTGGTGTAACACAAATATTGATTACTGGTAAGTAAATTTCTTGGAGTATGACTATTGGAATATTTGCAATGGATTATACTAAGTTATGTTGTAGCTATTGATATGATACATTTAGTTTTTAAAATTTGTCGTCTTTAATTTTATTTTCATGTATGTATGTGTGAAAGATACAGGGTTCTGCTTTCGATTTTGCTATCAAATAAAATACGATTATGCTACAAAATAATACGCAACTCTGCTACCAAATAATATACATTTTTGCTACAAAAAATTGCACGATTTTACTGGTAGCTAAACTCTTTTGCTACCAAACTTTTAGTAGCAGATTCATTGATGACCGGATAAATATCTGGTATCGAAAAATTTGATCGCAAAAACATTACTAATATATTGGTAGCAAAGACATTTCGACTACCAAATTTTTGGTAGCTAATTCTTAAAGTTTTATCGGGACCAAATATTTTGGTAGCGAAAACATTCAGCTACCAAAGACTTTGGTAGCAAAAGCATTTCGCTACCAACATTTTAGTAGCTGATTATGCTTTTTTCACTGCCAAAATATTTTAGCTATCAAACTTTGGTAGCAAAATAGCACATCAAGTTAACTTTTAGAAGCCAAACTTTTGAGTCTTGCCTACCAATTTTTTGGTAGCAAAAACTTTCAGTTACTAATTTTCAGCTACCACGAGTTTTTGGAAGCGGAAACTATTAGCTATCAAAAAAGGGGTTTTTGGTAGTTCATTATGCTTTTTTGCTATCAAAACGTTTTAGCCACCAAACTTTGGTAGCAAAATAGCATGTCAAGAGACACTAACTTTTTTAGTTTTGGCTAACAATTTTAGGTAGTGAAATGTTTTACTACCAAAAGATTTTTGGTAGCAGCTACCAACTTTCAGTTACCATGATTTTTTGGTAGCAGAAACTTTTGGCTATCAAAAACAGGGTTTTTTCTATTAAATCTATGGTTGCTAAAGTCCCTTTTTTTTTAGTTAATTGACATATCTTATGTCATTTAACAATAAAAAATATGAGCACTAATTGTGTCAACAAATTAAAAGTTTAAAGACTTGAATGTTTACATTCTCAAAATAAGGGCAAAGGTGCTAATAAAATAAGAGTTTAAAAACTTAAGTGTTTAAATTCTTGCAATAAAGGCCCAAGTACTAAAGGGATTTACGATACAAAAATCCCTTTCTATTTGCAACGCAGTTAAAATCACCACCTTTGTTAAGATTAAAAAAAAAGAAAAAAAGAAAAAACCTCTTGCCTTGGGATACATGGCTAATGGTTGATTAGTTCACAGACCATTCAAATTTAACTTCCTACCAAACTATACCTTTACAATTATTTTTGTTTTGCGTGCATGTTAAAGTATAGTGCTTGAACTTCATATATGACCTTTGAGGTGCCAAACAAATGAACGAACAGTAATTATTTGTCTCGTGAAACGATTTTTTGTTTTACTCTGTATGTATGTATGTATAATTGGCGTTGACTTACACAGAAACATCAAAGAATAATAGATGGGCAATAACGTCTTCAAAATAAAAATTTGATTTGGTATGCCTTAAGGCTTCGTTACAACATTACAACTAGGGAGTTAGAATTCTGTATTTCATAAATATCTAAACTACACCTTGGGATGTAGTGTTTGGAATTTCAACTCTGATTTTCCACCAAAAAAAAAAAGGAAAATGAAGGATTAACTTGCATTAAAAAAAAAAAAAAAGAATTGATAGTGTAGTTACTAGCCATTTACTACTATTCCACACCAAGCTCTCAACTTAATGCTAACAAAATAAAATAAACATAATGTCAAAATAAAAATCCAGACCAAAAAGGTCAAACAAAAATACAACACCCAAACAACGAATTATAAATCCCAACATAAAAAACACGAGCGTTGAGGGCCCTTTATAGTTTCGTGCCGCTTATAGTGGGTCTGGATATCGGGAGGTTTAACCAAAAAAAAAAAAATAGTTGCCATTCTATACCAACTCTCTTCAACGTGAATCATTGTTTTTTTTTTTTAATGTTCTTTGTTGATGTACATGAAATTCATTTTATGAAGTAAAAACATTAATTTGCATATATACTTAGGAGGTGTAGCCACCACGAATTAAGGCTTGATTTTTTTTCCTTTTAATTTTGTATATGAATTTTATATTACCCCTATAAAATTGTATTTCATTTTTTTTAATTCTATATCTTTTTTTTTTTGGCTTACTTTATCAGTCATGTCCTTGCTATGTCCCCTGATTTTTATTTTTTTTTGGCTCTATCTCTGGAATTGATATGTTTGGTTATGCATACAACACTTATTTCTTTCTTCCTTTCTTTCTTTTTAAAAACAAATAAAAATTAAGAGCAACATTTGTAAATATTCGGGTCCATACATGTACATTGAGAAACAGTCCATCATAGCTATGTGTGAATTGTGATAACTTATTTAAAGTTTGCAGCCTTTTTGACGGGTCACTCTCACGGCAATATGCTTGATATATTGGCCTATTATATTATAACTTGGAGAAATCATAGCCTCATATACGGGATTGGCCTCATAACTTTGAGAAAATTTAGACATATTGGCCTAAAATGCAACGATCATAAACTGCAATATATCTCCCCAGTCACGGGGAGACATGCGCCTGGCGTGGTCAATATCTTTGGCATATGCATATAAATAAATTTAAACTATATGACGTAAGAAAGTGAAGGAACATTACTCTTTGAATTCCTCACATCACGCCATACAATAATGACATGAGTTCTTCAAGATTTGTCGTTTGCAATGCACATGTAGCCAAACATTTTAATGCAAAGGCTGAGTTGGACTGTTCTTAGTTCATTTTCCCTTTGTCCAAAGTGCTCATTTCTCCCCCAACCCTCTTCTTATTATGACATATTATTGCCGAAATTTATGTCCAATTTTTAATAACGTTTTTTTCAAGCTTATTAATTTGTTTAACTATTGCAGCATTTTGGCGCAGAGCCCCCTATTGAATAGTATTAATTAACCTTGTTTGGTGGCATTATGACATGTACACACTTTTGGGACATGGGAAAGCTGCCCCCAAAGAAAAGAAGTCAAGGAAAAAAAATATTGTTTACATAAAGCAAGGTTTAATTGAGATCTTCAAAACCACATAGAGATCGTGAAAGAACCATGTAATTCTTCCATGCTTTCTCGAACAAAACAGCACCTAAATCATATTGTATTCATCTTAAAAAAGACTTGGATTTTCCAGTAGGTAGATTTTGTACATATTATGGGGTAAAAACTAAGAAGACAAATTAAAATGGTCAATATAGTGGCCGGCATGTCTGCTATAGTTACTAGCTAGGTACCATTTTTGTTGATATGAGTGTGAATCAGTGACTAATTGTCAAAAGATATCGAGTTTAAAAAGGTTTCATTTTTTGGGGAAAAAAATCAACACATAGGGGGAAAAAAAAGCTTTCCAATAAAAAAAAAAAAAAAAGCTTTCACTTCTTGCCAAAGCTGTCCAACGTCCATGATGCCAAAGAAAACTACAGTGAGCGCAATGGAGCGAAAATGTACTTGTGGAGGACAAAAGTCTCGAGGAAGATAAAAAGGACATAATGTTCTAAGCACTTTGTTCTCCCTATTTGTTTGCAATATTGACCGAATAACTTTAAATTTTCTACACAAGAAGAAAAGAATCCAGCTAGCTAGTTTTCCTTATTACTGCATGTTGGGGAAACTTGCTACAAACCAAGCAAAATAACGAAGAATGATAGAATGAACAATAAAAGCAGAAAAATTCATACCAAGAATTTTATATAGGTTCATCAATTTGGCTACGTCATGTTTCTACCACCGTAGATTTTACTAACGTGTTGAATAAATTCATTGCAAAGAAATCACTCAATCACTCTTATGTTTCTCCCATGCTCAAAAAATGTTTCCTAGCCTCACACTCACAATTTTCTCTCAAAAAGTTCGTCCTATCTAATCCCAAAACATTAGGTATTTATATTGTGGAAGAAAATAGGAAAAAAGCCCTAAAGAAGCCCAAAACACCAACTCTAAAATTGCATCAGTGCCGCAGCGCCGTGGCGCTAACTTCTTGGCACTGCAGTGCCTCTTCCAAGACACCACGCCAATGTCCCATGTGGCTGCAACACCATTTTCTCCGTTGTTGTGCCATCTTCTCCATTGCAACGCCACAGAGAGATTTCTAGAGCGCCTAGGTGCTATTCATGGCTCCTAAGCACTATGTGTACTGCAATATGATGCCTAGACCTTTTTTCTTACTCCAATCTTACATCTTCAACCAAGCTTCTCCCAAGCTTCAAAGATTAGCCTCCACATCCTCAACAATTTCCCACTTGGAGACTTATCAATCTTCAACGTCTTCACTGTGGCAGCAATCACTTCTAAATCCTCAAAGAGAAGTTCAACTGAAGTTGCATACAACTTTAGTTTCTCGATTGGAACTATCTTAGTCTACATATCTACTGGATTCTGACTACCAAGAATTTTCCTAAGCATCAACACTCCATATTCTAAAGCCGCTCTAGTGAAGTGATAGCTCACCTACATATGATTAGTTTTAGTATGATAACTAGAAATTTTTGCTAAATGAATAGAGCTCTAACTGTCACGATGTAACACATTCTTCTTTTGTCTATGACCTAGCTCCTCCAAGAAAGACTGTAACCCTATCATCTCCTTGCCTGCTTCAATCAATGCTACATACTCTGCTTCAGTAGTAGAAAGAGTGACTATCTTCTGACGCTTTGAACTAACCGAATACTATACAACCCAATGTGTAAACATATTTAATAGTACTTTTCCTACCATCAATATCACCGGCTATGTCAGCATCCACATAACCTTGTAGTCCTAAGTCAGACTTCGTGAAACTTAAAGCTAAACCTATAATACCTCTCAAGTACCCAAGAATCCATTTCATTACCTCGCAATGCTACTTCCCTGGATTACTCATATACCAACTCACAACTTTCACTGCATGTGCAATGTCTGCTCTTTTGCATATCATAATGTACATGAGTCTGCCTATAGCTGAAGCATAAGGCAACTTAGCCATATGGGCTTGCTCTTGCTCCACAAATGATGATTGTTCTTTTGATAACTTAAAATGACTAGCCAAAGGAGTAATCACTAGTTTTGCATCCTCTATGTCGAATCTCTTCAACACCTTCTGCATATATTCCTTCTGTGATAGTTTTAGGATGTCAATGTCCCTTATTATCCTCATCCCAAGAATTTGTTTTGCAGCACCTAAATCCTTCGTCGTAAACTGCTTTGAAAATTTCCTTCTCAAATTGTTGATTTCCTGTTTGCTTCTACCGAGTATCAATATATCATTAATATGGAGCAATAAGATGATATACGAGCTAGCAAATTCTTCACACAAAAACAGTGATTTGCCTGGTGTATTAAGAAACCACTACTACTCATGAAACTGTCAAACTCCTTGTGCCATTGTCTAGGAGCTTGTTTGAGACTTTACAAACTCATCTAAAGCGTGTACACCATCTTCTCTTTACCTTTTGCCTCGAACCCTTGTGGCTACACCATGTAAATTTCTTCCCCTAAGTCACCATGAAGAAAGGCTATCTTTATATCCATTTGCTCCAAAAGCCAATCTTCTTGTGCCACCAATGCAAGAATCGTTCGAATCATGGCCAACTTTACCATGGGGAAAAAGATCTTTGTGTAGTCGATAACCACTAGCCTCGCCTTCTACTTTTTGCTGCTATCATGTTCATCTTTTAACCGATACACCCACTTATTCTGCAAGGCCTTCTTGCCCTTTGGTAACTCAACTAGTTGCCATGTCTGGTTAGACATTAACGAGCCCATCTCATCCTTCATGGCCAACTCCTACTTGACTGAATCCTCAGCCTCCATGGCTTCACCAAAATGCTTTAGCTCACCTCTATCGGTCAATAGAATGTAATGTAGGAAAATACCTCTATGGCGGTCTAATTGTTCTACTAAATCTCTTGACTGTTGTAGCAGGAGTTCTTGGAACTTCTTCTTCTGTGGCTATGTCCTCTTGTCCTTCAACATCTACTTTTGCCTCTTCATCCATAGGAACATCCTCGAATGGAACTATCTCAATTTCCTTGGTCTTTAAAACTAAGTCTTCTATATCTGCTTTCTCCTCGTCCTTGTATAGGACTTCCTTAGTGAAGATCACGTCCTTGTTCTTGATCACCTTCTGATTTTGGTCATCCCAAAAGCGATAATCAAGCTTTGAATCATCATAGACAATAAAAAGGCAATGCTTAGATTTTTCATCAAGCTTGCTTCTAGTAGAAGCATCAATGTGAAAAAAGATAAGCAGCAAAATGCTTTCAAGTAAGAAAGATTTACCTTTTTGCCCCTCCAGACTTCTTTAGATATTTTGAAATTGATTGGTGTGGAAGGACCTTCTGTTGCTCAAATAGGCCATAGTGCTAATGGCCCCCATCCAAAACATCTTAGGCAACTCCACATCTAACCTATACTCCTCACATACTCATTTAGTGTCTTATTCATCCTCTTAATCACACTATTCTGTTGAGGCTTTTCTCGAATGATCTTCACCATCTCTATCCAATTCTCAGCATAAAACCTCTTGCAGTCATCATCTATATATTCACCATATTATCTGACCTCAAGCACTTCACTTTCAAATCTCTCTCATTCTTAACCAATGCTTTCCACCTTTTAAAAACATCAAACACGTCAAATTTACTTATTAGAAAGTAAACCCATATTTTCTTGCTTTAGTCATCGATGAAAGTCACGTAGTAGTTGGAATCACCAATCAAACTAACCCTTGAAGGCCCCCACATGTCTCTATGAACAAACTTTAGCTTTTTAGCTTTTGGTTCCTTTCCTGTCTTAATGAAGCTAACTCTCTTCTGCTTTCCGATGACACATCCCTCACACAAACTATGGCCAATCATCTTTAACCCAAAATAGCTTCCCTTTGGAATGAAGCAACTTCATCCCCTTCTCACTCATGTGCTCGAGCTTATAGTGCGATATATCAGGGCTTGCAGTAGAACTGGTAAGTGCAACAGTGTCTCTATTACTGGAAGTGATGTAGAAAGTTTCAATCTTGTTCCCACGAGCAACAATCATGGCTCTTTTTGTGACTTTCCAAGAACTAGTATTGAAAGTAACATTGTGGCCCTCATCATTTAACTGCCCCATTGAAATTAAGTTTCTTATCAATTTTGGCACATGTTTCATCTTACGAATCTTCCAAACCGAATCATTTGGAATCTTCAAATTAATGTCACCAATACTGAAAATATCCAAAGGTTCAACGTTAGCCAGATATACCTTTTTGTGATTCCAACAACATAATTCTCCATCACCTCATGTTGTCTAATAGTGTGAAACAAAGTTCTCAAATCTAGCAACCACGAGTCAATCAGCCTATCAACCGATAGAAGTAAAGCATCTTGATCATCATCTGTCACAGAATTAGCCTCATCACCCTTGTCATCGATATTTTTTGGTGCTCTATAGTCCTTTTTCAAATGCCCAGTTCTACCATAGTTCCAACATTCTAAATTCCTCTGGGACCTAAACTTGCTTCTGTCACTCCTCTGCTTGTCTTTACCATTCATGTTGGAACCTGTGGTAGACCTTCTACTCTTCTAAGCATTTAGAGCAAAACTGAAAGTAGAAGCCCTCGATGTTTCTCTTGAATCTTTCTTGCGAACTTCTTTAGGCACAATTTGATCTATAACATCATTATACTTCATTTTCCCATTTCCAACAGAGTTGCTCACAGTAACCCTCATGGGCTCCTAACTATTTGGCAAAGACACCAAGAGAATTAGAGCACAGACCTCATCACCAAAGTCGATTTCCACCAATGCTAATTGATTGACAACCATACTAAATTCATTTATATGCTTCATAACTGGGGTATTCTCAAACATTTTCTAATCAAACAGTTACTTCATAAGATGAATCTTATTATTAGCAAACGGATTTTCATACATATTAGATAATATCTGCATCAATCTCACAGTAGTCTTCTCCGTCTTCACCGTGTGACCAAAATCTTTAGAAAGCATCAACTGCACCAATCCCAACACCTATTTGTTGAGAATTTGTCATTCTTCATCCTTCATCTTTTGCAGTTTATTACCGAGAAGCGGCAAGTGAAGCTTCTTGCTATATAAATGTTCCTCTATCTGCATCTTCCAGAATGAGAAATCATTACCGTCAAATTTCACAACTCCAAGTTGCATTCCTTCATTCCCAACCATCGTTCTCTCAATCAGCAGCCTAGCACTCTAATATCAGTTGTTGAGAAATTTATTACGAACCAAGCAAAATAGTAGAGAATGAAAAATAAAAGTAGAAATATTCACACCAAGAATCTTATACAGGTTTTTCAAGTTGGCTACGTCCTGTTTCTACCACCGTAGATTCCACTAACTTGTTGAAGAAATTCGTTATAGAAAAATCACTCAATCACTATTATGTTTCTCTCATGCTTAAAAAATGTTTTCTAGCCTTACACTTAATTTTCTCTCAAAAAATTAGTCCTACCCAAATCCCAATACATTAGGTATCTATAGTGTACAACAAAATAAAAGAAAAGCCCTAAAAAGCCTAAAAAATAAACTCTGAAATCGCAACAGCGCCCTGGCGTTGCTGCACCACTTCGAAGACTACGCCAACTTGCCATGGGGCTACAACGCCATTTTCTCCACTGTAGTGCCCATCTTCACCACTGCAGTGCCATCTTCACCCCTACAGCACCACCGAGAGATTTTCAGAGTGCCTAGGTACTGCTCCATGGCACCTAAGCGCTATGTGTACTGCCATATGACGCCCAGACCTTTTTTCTTTCTCCAATCTTGCATCTTCAACCAAGCTTCTTCCAAGCTTCAGAGACTAGGCTTCACATCTTCAACATTGCCAACATAGCAATATAGCATAGTGATTGGCGAGCAACACCAGATGATGGACTTGAAATATACCGTGACCCATATGCACATGGAATCCATAAATAATGGAGGCCAATAACTGTGCTTCTTCATAGATTTCGCTAATCATTTATCTTCTCAAGAGAATATATAGATGACATCCTTTAGACGTCATCCGTTAGAAGGCGACATCTAATATACTTATTGAGGTTGCCTGTTTCGCCGACTGACGTCTAATGGGGTGGAGGTTCTATTTACATTGGCTTAGAGGTTGCCTTAAACTCTGGCGATGTCAAGGCCTTATCTGTGGTACTGTAATATAAGTCCCTTAATGATGTAAGTTTTTATCTTATGCTTATAACTAGACGTTTATTATAATTAGCATATAAAAATTCGTGTATTATATATATATAAATATATATATATTCTATATATATTTTATTGATCTTTTGCTGAAGCACAAGTACAAGTGTAACGATATGTCCTTATTCGATGATACGTCCTTATTTGTTTTTTTGTCTCTCCTTCGGTGGTTATGTTGTCTTTTCATTTCTTTCTTTAGCTGTAACGATGCATGGTTGTCTTATTTATTCAAGGAGACGAATATGTGAGTTTGAAACCAATCTCTACAACTTTCGATCCACAAAAGAAAGAAAGAAAGAAAGAAAGAAAAGCTCTAAAACTTCGGCTTTGCACAAAGAAACCAACATGTGAGATTGGGTGGTAAGGGGTCTATTTTTCTTTAAGCTAGGTCTCGGGTTCGAGCTTTGTGTATGAAAAACATTTGTTGGGAGAGCGTCTCCCTATTGCCGGGTCCTACATGGCTCAAATCCTGATTAGTCGGGTATACTCCCATTAGAGTTTAGGGGCCCTTAGTGTAGGTTCGTGCCTCTAGTGGTGGGAAAAACAAAACAAGAAACAAAGTATACTATTATTATTATTATTATTATTATTATTATTATATGAAGATTAATTACATTGATATCCCTTCTAGGCTATTAAAATAACATAGGTATTCCCTTGACTAAAACTAATTGTGTCAACACCCTTTCACTTTCTTAAAAAAAAGAATTATAGAGACACTCCTCACTTTGTTGACCGACAAAGTTGACCAAAATTTTACTATTAATTTTTTTTAGGGCCTGTTTGGTTGAAGAATTATCAGGACTTAGTAGACTCAAATTCTGATTTGAGTCTTTCTAATCCCTTAAAATCGCGTTTGGTGCCTTGAAAATCCAAGTCTTTTGAATCACTTTCGTATGCCCTATAGGTACAAGAACTTGAGTTCACCCTTGGTGTTGCTTCTTGAAACTCCAATGCCTATGCTACAGTGACTCTCGCTTGCATGATTCTTTGTAGAAAATCTCTGCAAGTTCTTTGTCCAATTTTTGTACCGTTGAGATTCCCTCTATGATGAAAGGTATGTGATGAAAGGGTATGGTTGATCCATCTCAAAACTCTCGTCTGTAGGAAACCCACCATTCGTTTGCAATATCTCTCTCTGGCGCTCTCTCTCTCCCTTGGTCTCTTTGTCAAAACGGTGACTTCTGCTGCCGGAGGTGAGAGGTTGTGCTCGAGTTGCTTGGGTTTGGCTAGATTTTACCGAATCATTGGTTGCCTCAAATACGGTAAGTGGTTCTTTCCCTTCTTCTCTGTTAAAATGCCAAACATACTCCTTCATGCATAAAAAAATAATTTTTTTTCTATAAATGTTGTTTAAAATGATTTTTTGCCCCTATTATGTATTAAAAATGTTTTAATTTATTTTTACATAATTTTAACTATAATTTTTTTTGAAAACTTTTCTTCAAATTTTCAGCAAAATAAAATGTTTTTTTTACCTTATAAATCAATAATTTTGAGTATTTTAAATTTAACTAGGTCATACCTAATTAGATAATTGTTATCTTAAAATTCTATTTTTCCCCAAAGAAAAGTACTCTAATTGTTCATAAAGATTAAAAACACAAAATTATGACCAAATTATAGACTCAAAAATGAAAAAAAAAATAAAAAAAGATAAAAATATTTTAAATAAAAAACTTAAAAAATTTTAAAATAAAAATGAAAATTGTGAAAATCTTTTCTCTGTCTATCTCACTCTCTCACTCTATCTTTCTTTCTCTCTCTCTCTCTCGTGTGAACTGGAATGGAAAATGGGGGGATCAATGCATAGGCAACGACGAGGGACAAGGATAAGGTTGAACAGGCTAGGACCGACCGAAGGAGTGGGTTGCATAGTGAAGGTCAAAAGCTCAGGGGAAGCATGAGAATGGGTAAGGGCGAGGCTGCAACAAGGGCGAGTGCATTGGGTCAAGGCTACGATAAGAGGGTGAAGACAAGGTTAGGACCGATAAGGGAGTGACACGGCTCTAGGGAAGTGGACGGCTAGCCGAAGCGGGGGACGATTGAGGGGGGAGTGGGATGTTTTAAGTGGACAAAGAGGGTGGGCAATGGGGAGGGTGGGGCTAGCCTCATGGCTTTTTTTTTTTCTTTAAATAATTTTTTTGGCTGATCTCTAAACTATTTAGGGTCCGTTTGGTTCGAGTATTTGAATGAAGATTTAAATTTTTGTGAAAGAAAATACTGTATCAAAATGATTCAAACCGTGATTTAATTGTCAAAACAAACGGGCCCTTAAAAGATTACTAGCTGGTTCTCATTGATCATGTGTGACTCGTTTACTCCAAAAGTGCAAGAGGACTAAGATACCAAACAAACATCAATTTTTCACTTTTATTGATCATGTGTCAGTCATTTACTCCAAAAGACTAAAAGACCCCTAATTAAATCAATTAACATTTAACAAAAATTAGAAAAAAAGAAAAGAAATCTTCAAAAGTTTTACAATTTTGAAGAAATCTTCTCAAATGACCTCCATTGTAGCATAGCATTGGCAGTTCCACCATGTTCTTCCCTCTTATCTTCAATTGTGGTTTTGCTAGCGCCGACCGCCGCATATTTATTCAATCCAACCAAACACTAAGAGGAGAGAGAATTAGAGAAAAAAGGTAAAAAGAAGAAAATTTTTGAATACAATGACTATGATTATATTTGGTTTGAATCTGGTTATATTAAAAAAAAAAACAATTTGATTTTGATTTTTTTTTTTTTTTTTTTACAACGGTTTTGAGTTTCACATATGCAAACAAGAAGAAAAACGAGTATGATTATATCTGGCTTTTGATTTATTTGGGTTTGCACAAATCTGGCCTCAAAAGGAGAAATTGGCCTTAATCCCTAAGAAGAAGCATTTTGAGGACTCTCTTTGGAGCTTCACTAGATGCTTGCTTTTTAGGCGGTATGTTTATCTGATCTGGGTTGGTCGGGTGTAAGAAGAAGAAGAAAAAGAAAAAGAAAAAGAAGGAGAAGGTGGGAAGAGAGAGGGAGATGACAAACATATATATATATTTTTAATATGTTTTGATTCAAAACCAGATTAAAAAAAAAAAGGAAGAACTAAGCAAATCTTGAAAAAAAATTCAATCCTAGATCAAACAAAGAAGACCAAGCAAATCTCAAAAAAAAGCTTAAACCCCAGATAGAAGAAGAAGGAGATGATGGATAGAAAGAGAGATAGCTGAATATGTTTTGATTCCAAGCCAGTTCAAAAAGAGGAAGAACTAGGCAAATCTTGAAAAAAAAAATAATTCAAACCCATATCAAACAAAGAAGACCAAGCAAATCTGAAAAAAAAAAAAAAAAAGCTTCAAACCCAAATTGAAGAAGAAGGAGATGGTGGAGAAAGGGAACAACAATGGGGATCGCTAGAGACAGTGAAGAAGAAGGAATTTTTTTCGTGAATGGCTTTTTTTTTGTTTTAATTTATTTTAGTTTATTTCATTTTTGAAAATGTAGAAAAAGTTACGGCCGTTTGATATTGTTTTCAAAATAGATGAAAATGTTTTTGTTTTGAAAAATAAGAATTTTTTGAAAATTATGTTAAAAGTATTTTTAAAATCTTTACCTCAAAAAATATGCAAAAACATTTCCAAAAACTTTTAGAACAAAAAAAATTGGACCTTAGTTTCTAAAATACCCTTGAAATTTAGACGTGTCTACGTCCGCAAGGTGTCTTAGTCCTTTTGTGTCTTTTTTTAGTATGAGGTCAATTGAGCTAAAAAAAAAAAGAGGGACAAATGAGCAACCTTTTAAATAGTTTGAGGATTAATCAAGTAACTTATTATTTTTCTTCTTTTTTTATTACACAAGTTAGTGGCCATGATTTTTTTTTTTTTTTGGTGATTAAGGCCTCCAAACGAAGGAAAAAAAAAATATTACAAATTGCCGAAATCAGTCAAGATACAATAAAAGGTCCAAAGACTTGAACAAGATACACAACCGGACTCAAAAACCTACTTGAGAATTCATGCTCCGATTAGCGGAGCTAAAGGAATCTCTAACCCTAGACAGAGCTGAACTCTTACTAACAGTGATGCCAACGACCACAGACAAGTGCCACACCTTTATCCAATACCAACATTGAACACTACCCACCAAAACAAGAGGCATAGGGAAACCATCCTTTACATCTAATACCACTTGCAAAAACATAAAAACAATAAATACAACCCAGAAGGCCAATAGGAAAACTACTGACCTTATTACAACAGACCTAGAGAATAAAAAGAATATGACATAAAAGTCCAAAGCACAAGCTTCACCGCAATCCACGATTCGGGAATCCTTCAATGCTAACCACCCTAAAACCACAACTTCCCAATTCTAGCCAACTGCTCGCCGGAGAGCATCCACGGCCCCACCTTAGCCAACTCCATAGCTCCCCCATCAGCCAACCCCATAGATCACTCATCGGCCAAGTCCACGGCAAAGAAAGACCCACCTCAACCTACCCTCCACCGATGGCATGAACCCAGCTCCTACCACGTCTGAATCCCTCTCAGTGCCAACATCAAGTGAACGGTATCCAATACTACCTAAGCCTCGACAGACCTGAACAACTGAGCTTCCTTCCTCACCCAATTGATGTCGCCCAAACCCAGAGGAAAACCAGCCCTCCGACGGTTGTCGGAAGCCATTGTGAAGCATCCTCCCCAATTTCGAGCCTAGATTGGCAACGAGGCCTTTTCTCCCTCCTCCACTCTCGATGTCTATCTTGAGTGAAGCATCCTCCGGCTAGGAGCATGAACTCCAAAGTGACGTAGATTGTCTTACGAAGATACTCCAGACCAAGAACAGAGACAAGTAGGTAGATGAGTCGCTGAC
This sequence comes from Artocarpus heterophyllus, assembly GCA_025403435.1. NCBI lineage: Eukaryota > Viridiplantae > Streptophyta > Magnoliopsida > Rosales > Moraceae > Artocarpus > Artocarpus heterophyllus. The sequence goes on from JAJQZP010000445.1 coordinate 436,418, forward strand.
CTACCGGCCTCAACCTTCTCTTTCTAGCTTTCCCTTTCTCCTTCTTTCTCTCTTTTAGAAAAGAAAACACTTTTGTATTTGTACTTTTGAATCAATAGCTGAGATTAAAAGAGAACTTTTGTTATTTTTCATCAAACTTTTACAAAGTTAATGGTGTTAATATAATTAGGTTCAATTAAGAGGATGTCTTTGTTATTTTGACAAAAGCAAGGGTCTAGTTTGCTTAACCTTACTCTTATTATATTCTTGGTTGGAGATGAACCAATGTATAATTGTGCCATATAAGACACAATAGTGACATAAACGCTTAGTGGTCCACGCATGATAAGGATTTGCTCGCTTAAGTTTATCATGATGCTGAAATAATGAAAAGCATGCTATTAGCCGACATTGTACCTGGGCACAAGGATTTCGTGTGTGTATATTACGCCTTGTTATTGTAAGGATTTCTAACCGCTGTGAAAAAGGTAAGGATTTCTCCTAATTTATGTATATGAAATGTAACTACGCTAAGTCCTAATTGTTAAATCATAGAACTTTATCATTTTCACAGACAAAATAATTTATTGAGTGTATACTTTAATCTATAGAAGTTGCAGAGTTTGGACCTGCTAAAGCCACTAGATGAAAAAAAAAAAAAAAAGAAACAAAAAAAACCTCTCTATTTTAACCCCTTTAGCTTGATGACCATGAAAGGAAACTATCACGTTCCATCAAAGTGTGCCATCATATAAAAATTACTCACTTTTCACATAAACCAATAGAATTTTAACACACAAGTAATTATTAAACCATAATTATGTTCTACATTAAAATAAAAGATAACTCCTTAAAAACAAGGCACGTGGGCCTCAATATCTAGCAAAAATTCTATCCAATTTGCAGCCTCTTATGCATCCACATTTTGAATTATGCTAGAATTATCATGCCTCTTTGAATCAATTCTTTCACTTGTCAAAAGTAGTAGCACCTCCCTTTGGCGCGGAGCATGATTGCTTGTGTTTGTAAATGATTTCACTCATTCCAGTACAAACACCTTTTTGATCTTCTCTTTTATGCTTTCCATTCTTTCCTTTGTTGGCTCAAGTGCGCCAAAGAAACAAAAGCATCAAAGTGTGACTGAGGAAACAGAAAGTCGGAGAGACCCTTCTATTTGGTTGCTTGGTTCTATCATTGGCTCCTCTTTAGGCAGCACTCTGAAAGTCAATACCAAAATCATTGAGAAATGGCTCAAAGTAAGAGTTGTTTATTTATTTATTTTCCTTTAAAATAAATTAAGAGTGTTACTTCCGATAGTTTGGAATCCAGATTCCAGAGAAGTCTTTTTCTTTTTTTTTTTTTAAATTGTTTGTATAGAAAATAGTAAAATATACCGTATCCTAGGCTCATCGAATTCCTTTCTAACATATTTCCTTGGGCCTTTTTTATGACTTTATTTATCTCTATCTTTTTTTTTTTTTTTTTTTTTTTTTTTTTTTTTTTTTTTTTGGGGTTGGGGGGGGGGGGGGGGGGGGGGGGGTGGGGGGGAGGGAAGGTCGGGGTTTTTTTTCGCATACCGACCCCTTAAAATTATGGTTTTTTTTATGTAGTCTTTAATTTTTTTTTCATAATAATTGAATCCTTAAACTTAGTTAAGTAAGACAATTAAGTTCTTAATCGCAAAAGTTTGTCAATATTAAGATGAAAAACGATTACGTAAAATGCATATAACCTATTTAAAAGGAAAAAAGAGCAATTTTAAGGATTACAATGATAAAAATATACATACAAGCCAACATTATTGTTAAAAAAATTAATAATGTTATAATTTCTTTAGTTTTTCTTCCTTTTTAAGCATAAAATTAAACAATTTGACTTTTATAAGAAGCAAATAAGGTGTATAGGTTTTCTAAATAGATCATGTAACATCATATGATCTTTTTTGGGATAATTTTGATGAAAATTTATGATTAAGACTTAATTGTTATATTTTGTTAAGTTTAAGGACTTAGTTGCTCAAAAAAAATTAATGATCATATTGTACAAATACTAGAAGTTTAGAAGGTGAATATGCCAAAACCACTATTTTTTTTTTCTTGATAAATTAGTTATTCTCTCTCTTTGGACTTTGTTATTTCCAACCTATCTTTTGTCGTATACCCAGGAGAGAGTCATCGGATTCACTTCCAACACGCTTTCAGATTGGAAACGGAATTAGAAGCAGCTGAAAAGAATGCGATCAGGGTGAAATATATCAATAAAAAAAATTAGGATCTACACCTACTGGGGTTAGCATTTCCATGTGAAGCGTGAGTATCAAAATCTTATATTTTGGAGTATTAATTGTGCGCATTCGGGTTGATGCCACGGTTTCTTTGAAGTCAACCAGAAAGGTCCTTACCTTTTTATGAAACCATATAATAAGGTCAATTTTACTAATATTATTTTGTTCTCACTTTAAATGTTTTTGTTTAATTTAAGATAAAAATTTAAACTTTTCTTCTTAAAATAGAGTCGATACAATTTTATCAAGTTTGTTCTTTAGAAAAATATAAAAATAAAAAAGGAGGTGCTATATATGGGATTGACAGCTCAAATTTTGGCAAATGATCTGTTACATATATATTTAATTTCACAACATTGGTAGATCATTTATTTATTTATTTATTTTGGGTGAATAATAGATTTATTACTCCCTTTGAAATCTCTCCTCTGTCGCCATTTATGTCCTCCTTACAGCAAGCCATGTAACCCTCTCTCTCTCAATTTGACCTGCAGGTTCCTATTACAGTAAGAAAAACCAATTTCATACAAACCTCATTTGAGGTCTGCATCAAAAGGGTCCCTATTTTCCTCTACATCCATCATAACAACCAGATAAGACCACCCTTGGCCTAAATACTCTTTTCTCCGTTCCATTTCATCTTCCATTTGTTATTTGCAACCCCAGACATGAGATTCCTCAAAGTACAAGAGAATTCAACCCATAATCTTCCCTCTTGTTGAGTTTCTCCCTCCACCAAACCAAATCAAAACATGCCAAAAACATCCTGAGCTCCTCTGGATTTTTGATGGGATTCTCTTAAAAAGCTCCAAATATCTTCCAACAAATCTCAGAATAGCCATGGCAAGTTCACTCCTTGACACCAAAGAAAACCCCTTCTTCATTTCCCAGCCAGCGCCACCACCACCACCACCACCACCACCGGCCCCACTTTCCACCACTACCGGCCATTCAGACGGCTTCAATTTCAACACAAAAGTCAGTCCAAGCGTATTGCTGATCATAGTAATTCTAGCCATAATCTTCTTCGTCTGTGGCTTACTCCACCTTCTAGTCAGGTTCCTCTTCAGACCCCCAAACCGTGACCCGGATGACTTGGAAAGCGTGAGCGCTCTTCAAGGCCAACTCCAACAGCTCTTCCACCTCCACGACGCCGGCGTTGACCAGTCCTTCATAGACACTTTACCCGTCTTCCATTACAAAGCCATTATCGGACTCAAGAACCCTTTTGACTGCGCAGTTTGTTTGTGTGAGTTTGAGCCGGACGACAAGCTCAGGCTCCTGCCCAAATGCAGCCACGCCTTCCACATGGAGTGTATTGACACCTGGCTCCTCTCTCACTCCACTTGCCCTTTGTGTAGAGCTAGCCTGCTTCAAGACTTCTCCCCGAACGACAACTGTTCTCCTGTCGTTTTGGTCCTCGAGTCCGGGAGCGACAGTTCGAGAGAGATCGTTGTGGAAAACGACGGACAAGTTGATGGAGTAGTGGAGGAGTCCTCCTCCAATCCGACGGCTGTGGTTGATTCCAAGGAGAAGGAGAAAGTAGTGACTGTGAAGCTTGGGAAGTTTAGGAATGTTGATGATGGTGAAGGAAGTAGTAGTATTACTACTATTACTGCTACTACTGTTACTACTACAAATAGTACTAATGATTCGAGTAATGTTGATGCGAGAAGGTGTTTTTCAATGGGGTCTTTTGCTTATGTTATGGACGATAGTTCAAATCTAAGAGTGCCTATTAGAACGCCATTGAAGAAGAGCACAAGCAAGAAGAATTCTCTGCCATTGAAGCCTGGGGTGAGCAGAGCAGCGATCTCCGAATGCGATTGCGAGTCGCGGAGGGAATTCGATTTCAGTTCCGTTAATTCTCAAATGGGTTCTCGGATTTCGAAAAGAGAGAGCTTTTCTGTGTCAAAGATATGGCTGAGTGAGACTAATGATAGTAAAAGTAATAACAATAATTGTTCTAGAAGGGCTTTCTCTTTCAGGTTACCGATACAGAGTAACAACAATGGAGTTTCAGGGGAAGATTTGAAGGGCAAAAATGGGAAGTTTCCGCGAAGAACAGTCTCTGAAATTGGTTTTGGAAGATGGGAAAATGAAGGAACTGAATTGGGTTTTGAAGAAGAAGAGAATCGGAGCTGTTGTAATAGTTTGGATTCTCAGTCAAATCCGCCATCTTTTGCCAGGAAGACTCTGCTTTGGCTTATGGGAAGACAGAACAAGGTTGTTCATTCTTCTTTTGATCCAAATCCTTGATTTTTATTTTAGTTTATTTTAATTTGTTTTTAGATAAATTTTTCCTATTTGGAACATACAATTTGGGTGAAAAAAGAAGGAAACATTGTGAAAGAAAGTAGTAGGAAAGACACTTTAATAGAAAAGATTTTTGCATTTTATTGCAAAATGGTTTATTAGTTTTCCCAATATAATCAGGTGATTCCTTTACATGTTTCCCATCTCTTTTTTTTTTTTCTTTCATTCCAAAAAGAAGAAAAATTTTTCATCATCATTAGGTGCTATTGTTTTAACCAGTGAATTAATTTTTCAACAGTCGATTTATTCAGCAGTTTTGTGTCATGCATTAATTTTATTGTGGAAACTTGTAAGTGTCATCATTCAAAAAATAATTTAATATTAAAACAACAATATTTATCAGTTTCGAAAAAGACAATTCTTACCATAAAAGTTCTTTACAAATACAGACAAAATTGCAGGATTTGTATGCTGTTATTGTTTTATTAGATGTTCATACTTCTGGGAATTTGGCTACCATATTTTGGGCCCCTATTTTAGCAAATTTTTATTCATACTTTACATAAAAATCTGCTTGTAGAGCTAACTACCATAACTGCTTAGTTCTTTCCTTCTTAACAACAATCAATATCCTTCGAATGAAAAAAAAAAGAAGAGGAAAAGATAAGTAATTAATCATCAAAATCAAGTGTAGACATTGGTTTTAAAATATGGTTCTAGGCTTCTAGCAAAGCACATATAGGCTTTCCTTTTTTTCCCTTTTAACGTTTCTTATTTGCTCGGTTAAATAAAAGAGATGAGCTAAATTCAAATAATTTATATTAAATACAACATGGCATACACAATATTTATCCTATATATGGTCGTAGGCATAGTCTAACAGTAAAACTACTAAAAAAATCGAATTCTCAACGAAGTTAATATATATATATATATATATATATATATATATATTTCCAGTATATAAGGTGTTTCCAGGTAACACACCTCTTGAAATTCTATTCTAAAAATTGAATGGTTTTGCCATATACTGTCCAATAAGTACTCTCACAACTTCACAAGCAGAGGCAGATACTTTTGTCATGAAAAGCGCTACAAATGAAGAGAAGGAAAGAAATTGGAAACCTGGAAGTTTGTCACTTCATCATCAACAATAAATATGGTAAAACGTACAAGTTGACATCCTAATTAATGGGGCATGTAAAGCACAGTAAATGTTAAGGTCGATTTTCAAATTCAAATTTGAAACTTAAACCATTCTTATTAGTTTTTCTTTTAATTTCTGAACTTTTTACGGCATCAAAAATTTCTCCCTTCTGGTCCTTATTACCTTAAGTCTTAATAATTAAACAAACATGTGTAACGCATGCATGCTAATCATTAAAAATAAATTTGCTTAATTTTCTTTATTTTAGCTTAAGAAAAATGAAAAACAAGGAAACAAGATAATTTTTCAGCCTTTTTAGTAAAAGTTGTTGATTTTTTAATAAAAAAATAAAGAGACAATGAGGTGTGAGGTTTCAAACCATGCATCTTACGATTATGTTGATTTTTATTTTCTTCGTGTATTATTTTTTTACGGCTGCCAAATTTTAATTTTCTTTGGTTTGAATCTGTTTACTTTGTACTACCTTCAAAATAATGCATTTACTACTTTCATCGTTATATTTAGTACAATATGGACAAATTTCGGAACCCTGTAATTGTAACTAAATACTGATTAGGAAACTTTGGTACCATATTGTTAATAAATTTTCCCACAAAATTTTAAAAGGGTTACCAAAAAGATTTGAGGAAAGGTCTTTCTGTTACAGGCTGTTGCATTTAATAGAGTTAATATCTATGTGTGAGAGAGACAAAAAAGAAAAAGAAAGAAAAGGGTCTTGAGGGACTCAACATTAATGGTTGATGTTAATAATGTCACGGGTTACAGTTGAGTGCCATTGTCTAGCTTTTATATGGGGCACCTAACCTTCTCCATCTGCACTAACACTTCTCTCCAACTTTTATTAATGAAAGAAAAATCTCGCCAAATAGAAAAAGATATGAATAGATATGAACAAAAAAAAAAAGATATTAATTCTCATTATCCCTTCTTTTGAATTTCAGACTAAAGGGGTGTTTGGAAGTGGTGAAAACCACTCAATTTTCACCACAATCTCAGTTATGAACAGTGTAAAGCTCTCATATGCTACAGTAATAATAAAAAAATATGCTACAGTATAAAACTCTCACATGCTACAGTAAAAATAATCCTCACCACTGGTTCCTACCATCCTTCCAAACACCCTATAAGAGATGAGTCATTCCCCCTTTTAAGGGCTATTAAATGCAGCTTTAATTTTCTGGCTCTTTTTTTTTCCATGATTAATTTGAGGTTATTTAGGATTATAAACCCATTATTGCTTCCCTTTGATTAAGGTTTTGCTTTTGTTTGCCCAAATGCTCTTTATCCCAAATATATGAGTTGGGCAACATAAACCATCAAGGGCTTGATTGGGGACACCATCACTATCTTCACTTGCTGGCTTAGTTTTCCTTTCTTTCTTTCTTTCCTTCCCCTCCTTTTTTGGAGATATTGGAAACATTTTTTAAGATTTCCCTTTTTATTTTTTTTTTGAAGGAGATTTCCCCTTTTGTTTTGGCTACAAATAACGTAGTGAAACTATTTTGGTTCCTATCTGCACGTTTGGCACCAAATAGATGAATAAACAAGTAAAAAGAGATTCAACGAAGCTTCTTAATTTTATTCCAAAAACAAAAAAAAAAGCAAGAAAAAGAGAAATAAAAAGGTTAGTTTCACTTTTGGGCTCTGACAAAAATCATTTATCTCACTTTAACTTTTAAATTTTAACCGATATACTAATCATTCTCGAGCTTTACAAATATTATGCTAGTGACACATTTGTAACAAAAACATTTAAAATTGATGAATTTTATCAGGTGAGACTAGATTGGCCCTCATATTTATAGTTTTCATTGAGAACCTAATGGGTGTCCGTTGAAAGTTTAGGTACTAAATGCAAAATTGTCAATCTTTAGGTGCCAAAAATAAAATAACTCAAAAGCAAAAGAAAGGAGTTAGTTTACCACTCCTTCAGATCCATGGTAGGTTTGGGTCGGATTCAAGACCTTTGGGAAAAAATTCCCTTAGGGGTGAGGTGGATGTGTATAAACTATAAAGGCTGCATGTTAAAGGTTATTAAAAAAAATCATATTTTATGTTTTAATTATATCTTAACATTTCAAATCCATGATCCATATTTTTTTGGTCAAAGGTTGGTTTTAATTATGATTTAGACCTATATCCTACACATTTGAAATTTATACATATTTTTTCTTTGAAATTTTTTAGGTTTTTGTTTGTCAAAATATTCCGTTGATGGAGAAAATACAAGAATTATGCATGAATTAAATGTGATACAATGATTTTTTTGAATAATCTTGGAATGCATAGTATAAAAATGAAAAAAAAAAAAACCCTCCACATGCCACTAGGCTACGCCTCAACAGCTCCAAGATCACGTTTTATGTTACATTTGCATTTGTCAAATGAAAAAGACGGTAACTTATCTCATAAATCGATACAAAAATTAAAATAAGAGTTAGTGTCCCAACCATAATCTCATTTATAATACTGTTATTAATTGCAAAATCGAGCCTAAAAGGGTGGCAAGTTAAGATTTTTTTTTTTCCATGAATTGTTGTCATCGAGTTTATAGTACTTAGTAAGGCGAGTGCATACCATATCATCATATAAATGCCGTACACACATTTGATAAGCACTTGATATTTGGATAAATTTTTAATATTTTTTGTAATCAAGGTTTTGCTTTTGAATTGTATTGATTTAGATTATTTTGATTTGAGTTGTGTGATTTGAATTGCTATCAAAATTGACGTTTAGATGTGCATTTAAAAGTGTTAATCTAAATAGGGAATAAAATTGAAATTTTTGTTTCGATAGATAGTGAAAAATTTTTAATTTATTAACAAATCCAATAAAATCTTAATGTTCATAAACCTAAAAAATATGCAATATTGATATTGATTTATTCCTCTATTCATTAGTAACGCAATGAAAGAAGAATAATCTCAATTGGATATCAAATAAAGAAGTTATATTCCTCAAATATAGAGGAGGGAATTTCAGATTTTACTGTAGCAAACATATCTGAGTCCAAAGAGTTCGAAGGGTTGGTGGGGAGAGGAGGTTAGAACTCTAAAAATTTGAATTCAAAGGATTCATTTGATTTGAATTTTAGGAGAAACATATACGTATCTAAAAGATTCTAAAAATTTAAATCAAAAGAGTTGGCTGAATATGCGAAATAAACGGAGCCCTAGAGTACTTTCCTTTAATTGTTAAGTAATTATTGCTAAAAATACTACATGTGAATATCATACATTAATTAATTACGAATAACATTATTTTTAAAATGTTTTTTCTGCACCTATTTTATTTGAAAAATATTAAAAAAATTTTAAAGTTACTAGTTTGTTAACAAATGCATTCTCAAAAATGAATATAATTTTTTGGATTACTTTCATAATGCCTCTTAAAGTGTGGACTGTTTTTCAAAATCTCTCCTATTTTTTCAAAACCATTCAAAAAATCTGCGCGATATATAGAAAATAACTCAAAATGCCTCTTTTGTCTGCTTCCGTTTATATTATTAGAGATATGTTGATATGGCATGCCATTAGTGCATGCATTAAAAATCCAACAACAGCACATTAGAAATCGGTCAGGGAAATTCATGAATTTAATTCTCAAAACATAAATACTAATTTTCTAAAAAAAGATATTAATATTATTATGACTTATTTCTCAAATATAATCTTTGATTTACATTACAATTATTTTCCAACTGAGAACTACAGTTGAAATTAGGTATAATTTAATAAAATGTATGCAAATTTTGTATAAATGATAACATTAAAACTATTTTTCTAACAAAAAATTACATTGAAATTAACTATAAATTAATCATAGGTATGCAAAAATCTTATAACAAAAACATACCTTATATGACATTCAAACAATACTTACTGATTTAAAGCTACCCAATCTTGAACAGATCCTTTATTGCTTAACATTGTTATATTACCTAATTCTCATTACAATTCCTTTTTCAATTAATTGCTTTTATATATAATAAGTTGTTAATGTTCTACCAAAAACAAAATTGTTAGTTCTATTGTAACTTTTTTCCTCTATGTTTCCTAAATGGATTTAATTGCTAGAAAATAATATTTTTTTTCAAGCATTAGGAAAATATTAGTTGAAATTAATTAATTTAGAAGATTTAGATTTAGTATTTATAGTAATTGCAATTAAAAAATTAAAATTAAAAGATATTAGGGAAGAGAAAAATAGTTAAACAAAGTTCACATTGAAAATAACCTAAATATTAAGTACTTATCATACTTATCATAATAAGTACATTTACAATAACGGCAAAGTCGTTGCTAAAAATTTATCATTAAAGATCATATTTTTTGTATAATAATGTGATATATATGTGTTTGGGAGCACTAATTGAAACCAATTATATTGAGTTAGTTAAAAATACTATAATATGTGAGAGTTTTATAATGTAATATATTTTATTTTTCATATTGTGGCATGTGAGTTTTATACTATAACAAATAAAAGCTTAGGTTTGAATTAAGACTGCCAAACACACTGCTCTACTGAATAATTTTTCCTATTATTATTAGCTGGTCAACTACTAATTACTCCTCTTTGTCTGAATTTTGTTTTAATTAAAAAACGCAATAACAATTTTTTTTTTTAGATAAGACTTGAGCTAGCCTCAAGTGGCAAAACGAAAAAACACACTTGTTGCTTAACGTGTCCTTTCCAAAAAGTACATCCACAATCACCTTATTTCACTAAATTTGGGCAATCGACCGTACAACCTACGTGATGGGCGCCTTCTCAAGTTACCTTTAGAGAAAATTATGCATGATACATCACATTTTAAAAAGTTATGTTTATTTATACCATACTATCATTTATATTACATGTTAAATTATACTATAAATAAACATATATGATAGTTACAAAAAATAAATCTTAAAAGATGATATTTATAAATATTTATTTTACCTTTAGAGGGATCAACAATTTTTAAGCCCTATGTCTCGCCTAGACATGAGCCCATGTAGAGGCCTGATTTTTAAGGGCTCTTTACATATATACCATAAGAATAAAGTTTGTATTGATTTATGCTGCTAAAAAAATATTTACAAATAATGTCATGTCATATCATCATACTATATTAATTTATAATACCAAATATACCCTCAAGGTTTCCTGTCAATATCTATCATAGCTACTATGGTTACCATAGGTATCCGCATGGTTACTGATGGTATGCATACAGTTATTGGTCAGTAATTGCTAAGATTGGCATCACCAAAGCCGTCTCCGTCGTTGGAAAAACACAAAAAAAAATACAAAAATTTTTAAAAAAAGTATAAAACAATAATCAAATTAAACCTCAAAAACAAAATCAGATAAAAAATGTAAACAAAAAAAAGAAAAAAGAAAAAATAGATCTCTTTCCTGCTGCTCGTCCACGGTTATTGTCTTCATCGGTGACGTAACTTTGGCATTCCAGACCCCACATGGCGGCCGTATCTCACATCGTCTCCATTACATACGGCCAAATCTCTCAGTCTGTCTCCTCTGCACGGCCGCAACTATTAATGGACCTGTACACGACCTCAATGTGCTGCTTGTAGCTTGGAAAGGTGCGAGAGAAGATCATTGTGCAAGGTTTCCTACAACACATTTCTGACGTGTGGGAGCTCCAATCCTTGACCAATCTCCTACTCGAGCAACCGATCAGGACAAGATTGACTATAGAAACGGTAGTGCTGTGGCTTGGCACGGTTCTTGCTGGGCGTCAGAGAAGAAGGCATGTTGGAAGTTGAGAGAGAAAGAGTGGGTAGCTAGCGACGTTGGAAAAGGTAGGGGAGAGAGAGAGAGCCTACATTTTGTTTATAGGTATTTTGGTTAGCACATAATATTTAAGTTATACCATCATAGTATATCTTCAAATAGATTTTAAACATGTAGAATAAATTAATCCAAGTGGAAAATATATGACATGTAGCATAAATATCTCGATTTTTTTATTAAGTTAATTTTAGAAACGTCCTCATAGTCACATATTAGATCCATTCTACTAAATATTGTAACTTTAAATTTGTGCCCCTCTAATGGACTAGTTACAGGATAATAATAAGATTTTTTTTATTATTGAAGTAACCCTACGGGTAAAAAATTAAATTATAAGGTTCCATTGATAATGTACTATTTGTCTTTGGAACCGAGTGACCACTAATAGTCTCTCATCACTAGTTGTTGGTTACTAGAATTAGTTGTCGGGCAGCAATATGGAAGATTATTTATACAATATACAAGATTATTTTTAAATGAAGATGTCAACTTAGGTCGAGTCAAACGGACTGGCCCAAAAACTAGACAATTGACTTATGCACGGACCCATCCCGACTCCCATAAAGATCTAGGTCAGTCCAAAAGCCAGTGGAGTTAACTCTAGTTCTCTAGTCCGAATAAAAATTTCGGCCAATCTGCATTGTTTTTTTCTTCCTATAATTTTTTTTTCTAATTCTTATATAAAAATCTAGGCTAGCCTTGCGGTCTCCTCCTTAGCCTTAGGTCAGGCCAAGTTCACTCACTTTCTATTTTTGGCCTGCATAGGCCAGCCAATATCAGGTTGGGTGGCCTCATTTTGCACTTTTATTTTAATGTAGATAAAGGCCACTTGTCTCTGATTCCTGACACGAGTCCTTGAGAGTAATCTGGAAGATTATTTTGATAATTTATGAGATTATCTTGATATTGGCCCCATTCATCGAATCATAATGTGGTAGAATATCTTTCTTAATCTACTAAAAAATTATTTCAATTTTTTGAAAACTTCACCAATTTTACTGAAATTATTGTAAAAGAAAAATATTGAAAAACACACTAAGGACAAGACTGCTAGAAAAATCCTCTATAAAAATCACAATATTACAAAATCACGGAAACAAATAACAAAAATAAAATTACAACAGCAAACCACAAAACATGATCTTGGAAAACAAACTTAAAGAACAAAGTTGCCATTGTGACATGCAACAGTGATGAAGATCGTGAAAACTTTGATTGTGTGGAGACTATTTGCAACGACAAAGGAGATTGTGAGATCAGATCTGAACAAATTTACACTACATGAATCGAAGGTTTTAGCCGCCAAAATTTTAGCGACGACAATTTGTAAAGAGATTTATAGCGGGTAAGTAACTGAGGAATCTAAATGTGTTAATTAATGGTTATAGAAACCTGTCTGTCGTCGCTATAGAGAGAAAACATTTTGCGACAACTATTATCATCGCTATAGAACGTAAAATATTTTGATGTTTTCAAACTTGTGCGTTAATTTCTGTTGGAAGAACAAAAAATATTTTAGCAATAACATTTGTCGTATCTAAAGAACGTTAAATAATTTGGCGGCTTCAAACTCGAGCTTTAATTTGTCGATGCTAAATATTTACTTTATATAACTTCTCACAGTTGAGCTTTTCTTCTACCTCTTTCTGTTTCTTTCTTTTTTTTTTCTTTTTTTTTTTTTTTTATTCCTTCCTCAGCCCTCACCTTTCTTGCTACTTTGACTACATGGTGCCGCTCAATGTTCGGCCGTCGCCATGCAAGTCGCCGCCATGAGCGCTTCTTCCTCTCTTCCTCCTGCCGTCCAAAGTCACCTCTATGAGTACTTATTCCTCTCCTCCTCCAACCTTCCAAGTCGCTATCGTTTGCTGCCAATTGCTAGTTGCAGAGGCTAGTACCCGTTTCCCAATTGATTTTTGAGATTCTTGATTGGGTTTTTGGTTAGTTGCTATGATGTTGATAATAATTGAATTAGTAAATTATGTTTTTTTTAACTTGGCTACTAATTACAATTATGTAATTATGTTTGTTAATATTTAATTAGTAAATTTGTAATTAGTAGTTAATTTGAATTTATTAAAAAACTTCAATTTGGGAACTGCAAATAGGAAAATTATAATCAGGGAAAACTGTAATCATTGACGAATTTTTTAAAAAAATATATAAATACCTTTAATAACGACAAATATTGCCGCTATTGAATACTAATAACATCATTGCCAGGTTTGAATTTGGTTTTCAGCCACAATGGCAATGATAACCCCAAGTTATTTAACGACAAAATATTGCTGTCATTGAAAACTCTAAGCCACGACTTTTTAACAATGACATTTAGTGACGACTGTATTATCATTAAAAGGTTTCAGTGACAAATTTTAAAGTATAGTCGTCGTTGAAAACGTATTTTCTTACATTTAAAATTGCTATGTTCAATGAGAATTGTGGTGGAGAAAATGGATCTCTGGAGGCAAGGATTTGGTTGAGAGGGTGTTTTGGGGAGTCAGATGGGCAGCAGAGTTTTGTTTTGTTTTTTTTTTTTTTTTTTCCGAGGTGGAGAGAGAGGGAGATGGAAATCTACAGTATAAGAATTGATATTAAAATAAGAAAAAATTTGTTATTTTAATGTCAAGTAAAAATAACAATAGTAGTCAATAGGACACAAGTTTGAAATCTAAATAAAGATATCACAAATTAGTATAGATTAGAATTGGGTGGCATGTTTTCGGATTTTTTTTCTTTCGATATAAAATTATCAGGCCTTTTCTATAATTTTGACTGGCTATATCACTCATCAATGATAATTTTATAAATATTTACTAAATCATTGAACACTCCCACCATCACTAGGGGGCCAAAAATAATACTCACAAACATGTTCAAAAACTCAATTTTATAGCCCAACTTTACTCCTCAAACTCTCTTGAGTCTGTCTCATTGCAAATACATCAAGAACCCAAAGTGGCATCTGGCTATGTCTGAAGAGTTTAGTGTGCTAGTTTGCACTAGCACGTGAGATCTTAAACCCATTACTCCCACTCAAAATCTTGATGCACACACGTGATTTTTGCTCGGTCGGCATGATGAACCCACAAGTTCGGCAGGCTGATGGTTGCAGATCGACATGCCGGATATGAGGTTTGCAAGCCGTCCGTAAGGCAGAAATTTGGTGGCTCTGATGGCAGGCCGAACTTTCAAGTTCGGTAGGCTGGACTGTGAGGTTTGGCAGGCTAGAGAGTCATGATCGGTAGGCCTCTCACACAGATTGGTATGTCAACAGAGAGCTATAAATTTTTCAAAAAAGGTGCATTCTTGGTGTAGTTTGATTTTATTTTTGTGACAATTCTGAGAAAACATTAAATTTGGATATGACCGAAAATATGGAGTTTTTCATCTATGCGGGATTGAAGACTTGAAGATGGAAGTTGTATGGAGAAGGATATAATTTAAAGATTCAAGGATAAAGAATCGATAATATGTTTCGATTTACCTCTTGTAATCTGTATTTTCTTTTCTCTCTAGGGTGGAAACATAATATTATGGTAATTTATTATTATTTTGCTTATAGCTTTGCATGGTTGCTTTGCTTGTCTACATTGTAATATAATTTGTCATGTATATTGATAACATGTCATATATAATAGGGAGTGCCACTCATTAAAAATTGTTCATGCATGTTTTTAAAATAAAACCTTAATTTCAAAGTTGAGTAGGAGAAGGTTTTCAAAGAGAGGACCTACGGCCTCCATCATTGGTCCATAGGTAGCACATGGTGGTTCTGACCCCTAGGAAGGGACTTTATTATATACCGGGTTGAATCTTCGAGAGGATAACGTATTTTAGCATGATTTATCATTGCACACCCCTAGGTGGTGATTATAAATCATGGATAAAATATTGAAACACTAGTTATACACTCATGTTAATTTTATTATTAACCACCCCTAGGAGCTCTGATAATAAAATTAATGGCCAAAGAAACGATTATTAATATATGCTGGGTCATACAGGTCCTGGATGACATATATTAATCAAGAGGGGATCCGTGTTCCTAATTGAATTTAGCAAGTCTCTCATAGGCGGCTTGATAAATTCTAAGTTAGGGAATATCATAGTAAGGTTATGATAATTTCAAGGTTTTGACACATAAACACATTTGTATGTTTTGCATGATTGTGTTATCTTACTAAATTATTATGTTTTTTTTTTTTTTTTTTATGTTTGGTATATGATCCTTTATTGTAGATTAAAAATGTCTAAAAATGTTTTATCAATGATACTTGACAAAAACCAATTAACTAGAGAGAATTATAATGATCGAAAATGAAACCTAAACATTGTCCTTTCCTTTGAGAAACGTAAATTTGTGCTGAGAACTCTGTGTCCTCCTGAGCCTATGGGAGATTCCACTAATGAGCAAATCCAAGCGTATGATCACTGGAAAGATACCAATGATCAGGCCCGCTGCTATGTTATGGCCAACATGAATAATGTGCTACATGCTCAACCTAAGGATTATGAGATTGTTAGTAAGATCTTGGATAATCTGAAAGACATGTTTGGAGGCCAAGCCTTAACAAAGCAACAAGGGGTGCTTCGAAAACTCTTAAAGGTTAGCTTGCTGAGGCTTAGACTAATGGAGCTGACATTGATGTTGAAACTCAAATGACTATGGCCTTTGAGACTCTGTCTAAGGAATTCATTTCGTTAAGAGCTACATTTAATTTGATCAATAGACAAGATATTACCTTGATGGAGTTGATGCAACAGTTATAGTAGTTTGAACTGCTGATCAAGGAGTCTCCTGCTGGTGGCGAGGCTAACTTTGTGGCTGCCTCTGGTTCCAATCCTAACCCTGGGAATGGAAAGAAGCAACGGGCCAAGAACAGCAAGTCTTCTATTCCTACAAACAACAACAACAAGAAGAACTAGAAGAAGCTAAAGTGCTTTTTTTGCGAGAAGGTCGAGCAACTAAAAAAGAATTGCAAGGACTTCCTTTCCTGAGGAGGTAGGTGTGATCTTTAGTATTTAAAAACTTGTTTAGTTAAGGAATCTAGTGACACTTGGGTCATAGATTTCAGAGCAACTAATCATGTTTGTATTATTCTGCAGGGGTTCAAAGAAACAAGAAGTCTACTTTGTGAAGACTTCATGTTTCAGATGGACGAGGGATCCTTGGTCTTAGCTGAAGCAGTGGGAGACATCCATTTTCATTTTGATAATTATAGGATTTTAATTTTGCGAGATTGTTTTTATGTTCCTAAATTTAAAAGGAATTTAATTTCTGTAGTTTGTTTATTTAAAGACTTCTATTTGGTTTTTTTAATAATAAGTAGTGATTCGTAAAAACAAATCTTTCATCAGTTTTGCATGGATGCAAAATAATATATATTTTATCAAACCTAAGATGGACTTACTGCGTAATGCTGAGATGAATGATAATAACTTTAAAAGACTTAAAACTTCTCAGTTCAATAAGACTTATCTTTAGCATTTGAAACTTGGTCATATTAACCTAAATAGGATTCAAAGGTCGGTAAGGGATGGACCTTTAAGTCACTTAAAGGTGGAATCTATACCACAACTTAAATATTGTTTGGGGGGTTAAAATGATCAAAAGACCATTTGGGTACAAGGACAATAGGGTTGAAGGGGTTCTAGAACTTGTGCATAGTGATGTTTGCGGACCAATGAACATCTAGGCATGAGGAGAATATGAGTATTTCGTTACTTTCATTGATGATTACCCAAGGTATGGGTATGTGTACCTAATACACCACAAAAGTGAAACTTATGACAAGTTTAGGGAGTTTTGAGCTGAAGTGGAAAAGCAATTGGGTAGACCCATAAAGGCTCTTCGATCCGATCGAGGTGTGAATACCTTTCTAATGAGTTCTTGGGACACTTATTAGAGAATGGTATTTTATCTCTTCTGACTGTGTTGGCACTCCGTAGCAAAATGACATGGTTGATAGAAGTAATTGGACTTTATTGGACATGGTCAGGTCTAGGATGAGTTATTCATCGTTGCCTTTGTCCATTTGAGGATATTCACTATAAACCGCATATTATGTTTTGAACAACGTGTCTTTAAAATCAGTTCCTAAAACTCCTCATGAGTTTGAGAAGGGGAAAAGGACATCTTTAAACCATATTCACATATGAGGATGTTTGGCTCATGTCCTATTTAGGGATGCAAATAAGTTGGAAGCACGTTTAGAAGTTTACATATTAGTAGGATATCGAAAAGGGACTAAAAGGGGTTATTTTTTTAACCCAAAGGAAAATAAAGTCGTGGTTTCAACTAATACAACTTTCATTGAGGATAGTTACATGAAGGACTTAAGCCTCGAAGCAAAGTGGTGCTTAAGGAGTTGAGGAGTGATTTGATGACTCCGGGGCTTCCAAATAAAACTGTTCCAATCAGTGTAGAAAAATCAAACGAACCCAAACAACAATCTAATAGGCTTTGGTGTAGTGGGAAGATCCAGCATCAACTTGAGATGTATATGTTAAATGGTGAGGCCTTCTTAGCTAAACCAAATGAACATGATTGGGATCCTTACACTTACGTAAAGGCCATAGAGGATGTTGATTCAAAACTCTGGACAGAAGCCATGAACAAAGAGATAAAATCTATGGAGACTAATTGGGTTTGGGAGCTTGTAGATCTTCCCAAAAGGGTAAAACCCATAGGGTGTTAGTAGATCTACAAGAGGAAGAGAGAGTGGATGGAAAGGTCAAAACCTATGAGGCTTAGCTTGTAGCTAAGGGATACAAATAAAAGAAAGGAATCGATTATAAGGAAATCTTTTCGCCTGTAGCCATGCTTAAATCCATCCGCATTCTTTTGTCCATAGTTGCCACTCTCAACTACAAGATTTGACAGATGGATGTCAATACGGCCTTTCTAAATGGCTATCTTGGTGAGTCCATCTACATGAAGCAGCCAGATGGGTTCAAGGCTAAGGGTCAGAAGGGTAAGGTTTGTAAGTTGCTAAAGTCAATTTATGGACTTAAGCAGGCCTCTCATTCTTGGAACATAAGATTTGATCAAGTGATCAAGACTTATAGTTTTGCACAAAATGTGGATGAACCATGTGTTTACAAACACATTAAGAATAGGAAGGTGGTTTTTCTACTACTCTATATAGATGATATTTTGCTAATTGACAATGCCATTGGGACGTTGTCATCGGTCAAAGTATGGTTGACTAAGCAGTTTGACATGAAGGACTTGGGTGAAGTTAACTATGTTCTAGGTATCCAGATCTTTCAGGATAGGAAAAACATAATGATAGCTTTGTCCCAGGTCGGCTACATAGATAAGATTCTCAGGAGGTTTGCAATGTTAGATTCCAAGAAAAGTGGGCAACCATCTAGGTTTGGAATTACTCTTTCTAAGAAAGACTCTCCAATGTTTGATAAAGAAAGAAAATACATGAAGAAAGTGCCTTATGCTTCGACAGTGGGTAGTCTCATGTATGTCATGCTTTGCACACGACCAGATATTTGCTATGTGGTTGGGATTGTAAGTCGATTTCAGGCAGATCCAGGAGCAAACCATTGGGTTGCAGTCAAACATATTCTCAAGTACTTAAGAAGGACTCGAGGGTCTATGCTTGTGTATTTGGGTGATGACTTAACTCCTCTAGGATACACTGATTTGGATTTTCAATCCTGTTTGGATTTGAGGAGATCGACTTCTAGTTTTGTGTTTACTCTGGGTGGCAGTGCATCAGTTGGAGAAGTATGAAGCAAGATTGCACTTTGGATTCAACAATGGAGGCTGAGTATGTGGCAGTTAGTGATTCTTCAAAAGAAGCAGTGTGGCTGCACAAGTTCCTTGAGGATCTTGAGGTAGTTTCTGGTATGGATAAGGCGGTATCACTGTACTATGATAACAGTGCAACAGTAGCTAATGCTAAGGAACTAAGGTTTCATAAGAAGAGTAAGCATATTGATAGGAAGTATTATGTGATAAAGGACTTTCTAGAAGGCAGGCATGTTGCTGTGTGCAAAATCATGTCAGAGGACAATTTAGCTAATCCATTCACGAAGACACTTACTGGTAGAGTCTTCAAGAGGCATGTGGAAGCTATAGGGATGCGAGATTTGTCATATTTAATCATTTAGTGCAAGTGGAAGATTGTTAGACATGTATGTCTTGAGGAGTGAAAAATATTTTTGGAGACATTTTTATCAATAAAAACTTTATTTATTATTAAAATACCAAATTGTTGTCCTCTTTATATTCATATTTGTTGAATGCATGATAAGCAAATAAAAGTCTGATACTGTCAGTCTAAGCCTTTAAAATAAGGCATAAGATGGACAGATTATGCGGAAGACATGATTCTAAAGGTGACGATCTAAATCATAAGATCCGCAATCGAGGGAATAAAGTTGGGCACTTTATTCATGCAAAGATTGTTATGTTGTCTATATCCCCAACAGGAGATGGTTATGTTTCTAGTTCTTCCTTTGATATTCTTCAAGACTATTTAACATATTGTACCAAACGAGGTATGGGATTTTTACTGGTCCAACATTAACATAAAGAAAGAAAGGGTGACTATAGATACTGAAAATGCTACTGCTAAAAGTGTTGTTGTCATCGACTATATATTGAGACAGATCATTTGACGAGTGCAATATATACTCACTATAAAAAGTAGGGGTTTCGCAATATTCAATATGGTTTCGATCGACTTCTTTTAAAAATTTCCTGCATTGAATTTCTTTTTTTTACAATGGGGTTTACTATCATGTTAGGCAAGATCTTTGGAGTCAATTTCTCACTTGGAAATCTACCTAATTAGTCTAGAGCCAAGACAATTATTGGTAGTTTTTGATGTGGTCTTTGGTTGTCATGAAAAGAATGCAAATGCTTTCTTTCATATAACCAAATATGAAAGCTTATAAATTTTTGTTACTGAATGCGATATGCTTGACCTTGCTACGCAGCAATGCCAATATGCTTGGACTAATGGTGAAGGTGCTAGATCTTATACGTTGAACGTCTTGATCGTGCTAACGTGTAATAGTGAGTGGTAAGGGTTTGGAACACGACATGATCTGTTGTGCTTGCTTGTACCATTCAGATCACAGTCCTTGCTTCTTTCTTGAACTTTGGCCGTCATCAAGTCTAAACCATGTAGTTTCGCTCGAATTGTTTCAAAGGAAATTGTATATACATTTCGAGTTTTTATCAAGGCACTCCAAAATATTTAAATTTATTTTTTTTCTTTTTAAAAGTAGCAAAAAGGTGATGGTGTCGTATATAAAAAAAATTTTCATAAAACTTTTAAAACACAATATTGTAGATTATATTAATTTAATACTTAATAAATATACATATTTATATATATATATTACTTATGTAATTGAAGTGATAAGGTCTAAATTTGTTGGACGTCTGTGTGGGTATAAAAGAAATTAGGGTTTATGTCAGATCATTGTTCTCGCTTTTCCCTAGCTAAAAACGTCTACTTTAGGTCTGTAATAACCAAAAAAAATACAGTAATTAATAAGTAAAATTAAAGAAGGATTTTTTTATAACTATGCCGTTAAGTGTAATGAGAGGCTAAGAATTTAGTTCAAGGTTAGAAACCTTATGTAAGTAAGGCCTAGAAAATTCACAAGTTAAATCATGACTTAATCATGGTTTATAATTATAAATTTTCTTAATTAAGAAGCATTTTGAAACTCTTAATAACTATAAGACTTTGTAATAAATAACATAAAAGCACAATTATATTAGACTCTAGTTAAATCATCTAATCATTAGACGACGGTCAACGAAACTGTTGAAAATATGTGTAATATGTGAAGATGTGAATATGTGTAATATGTGAAATTATGTGAATATGTGAAATTGTAAAATTGTGATATTATTTAATTTTGAAATTATGAATATGTGAAATTTTTGAATATGTGATTATTGTAATATGTGAAATTATGTGAATATGTGTAATATGTCAATTTTTTATTGTAAGATTGTAATTTAATATTAGTGTGTGTGTGTTAGTTTTTGCTTATTTTGAACAGGTACAATGTCTCGCAAGATTGATAGTGACTAGTATGAGGAGGAGTACGAAGAGTGCATTCTATCTTTACCTCAATATAGCAAGGGAAAACAACGCAGTAAGCCATGACGACAAACCGAATTCGATCTGAAAGTAGACTTTAAGCGAAGAGCTACATTGATGAAAAAAGGTCATCGGATGAAAAAGAAAGGTTTAAAATAGAAGTGACATTTGATTCAAAAGGCCAACCAAAAGGAGCAGACGACCATGAATTAAGCAGTTGGATCGGAGTCCTTAGTCGAGAACCCGTTCCTATATGGATAAAAGATTGGATGTCTAAGGATTTGGAACAAGTAAAAGATGTGATTTGGACAGAGATTTACGAAGCTTTCATAATGGAGGATTGGTATAGGAAAATGGCTTTGAATGTTTGTGGTGAATTAACAAAGGGGTTTTGATCCGACCTCTATGTTACCTTCTTTGTACAGCCATACCTTTCCATTCCAGAGGAGGATGAAAATGTATATAAGTGGTCTCCTAAGGTAGTATATTACTACCCCTCCAAAACAATGATGATTGGGAAGCTTTTGTGAGGTATTGACGTTCCGTCGAATTTCAACTGCTATCATCAAACGCAAGAAAAATAAGAGCAAAAAATGAATATTGCTCTATGGTTGGCCGAGTCGAATATAGGGAGCTCGTGCAATCTTTGGTATGCTAATATCTTACTCATATGACATATATCAATTATTCTATCATTAATCTGTTACTAACATAACATAATATAGTTAGCTAAGACGGGTGTGCTACTAACACGAGAGGAGTTGTGGGTAAAATCACGTCAAGCTCCTGATGGACAGTTTAAAAATCAAAGAGTGGTAGAAATTGGGAACTTGATTGTAAGTTTATTGAACACAAACCATTAATTTGTAATTTAATACCTGTTGAAGGAACTTAAGAATAACATGGTTTTGTTGCTGTTTTACAAGATGAAGACACATGCAACAAAGTCAAGGGAGCTTCCAATCCATCAGTAATGATGACATACACTAGGGAAACCAGAACATTCAGGACGTGTTCACAGTCAATCGAAGTATGTGAAGCAGTCTTAATACTTTGACCTCCAATCAAGTTTGAAATTGAATTCCCAAATGTCGAAGATGCAAATGGAGATTGCAGAACTATGAGGTCTTGTGACCGAGCACATTTCTTAAGGGCGTGCTAGGTCGATGGATGATAGCATCTCACAACGCAACAGCTTCAAGGCTAGTTGTAACCCTCCCGATAATGTAGTAAAAGCTCCACAAGCTCCAGAATTCCAATTGTCACCTCATAATCAAGAGCCCGAACAAGGTCAAGAATGTAGGCTCTTTGTTGAGGATAGAATTAATGGTGGGTGTGCACTTGTTGTGCTTGAGAAGGCGTGAATGGAGAGTCTTCCAACTGATATAGTCCATGGAAGACTATTAGGGGAAGAAAATGTGCACGTTAACATCACTACCATTAGAGTTATAACAACTAAATTGCCTCTTCCAACACTTAAAGCAACAACTGTAGGTGAAGCCGCTGAAAGCTTTGTCGTATGGCTGAAGAGGTTAGTTAAAGTCATCGCAATGATGAAGATGAGTCGAACGCCTAGCCACACTCCACAAGATCTAAGCGAAAAGAAATGCCAAAAAAAGAAAAGCTCTACAAAAGCAACACAATCACAACCTGCGGTAAAGCAAAAACAAGAACAACCCGTAGCGAATGAGCCACTGCCTGCATTTAATTTCGGTTTAGTACCTCCAGAATTTATGCAGTTGGCTTTATATGCACATTCTTTCATGTCTAGTGGGTTGACGATTTAGTGCCTGGTAACAGTAAATGTCACTGATAATGAATTGCCTATCTATATGGAGTATAAAAACGTTTACTACATCATTAACTTTGATCAAATCGGGGCAAACTATATCATGCTATACCTTTGGTAATAACTCTATCCTTAATTCATAAATTTTAAAATATAGGTAGAGTTGTAAGGTGCTTTCAAATAATTAAATGTATTGTTTTTTATTGTAGTTTTTTGGTAGAATATTGTGAACTTCAAGGCATAGTGCACAAGTTCGGCTTCATATCTCCAGTGATTGTTTCAAGTGCTGCAAAAGACCTACAGAGTGATTGTAGAGAGCTTGCCACGTCAGTCTTCCACCGATTAGCTCAAGCACCAAGGGGGAAATTATTCTTCATGCCATACAATGTTGGAGAACATTGGATGTTGGTACTTATTTTGCCATAGGAGGACCCAATATATTTGTTTGATCCCCTCGAACATGCACCACGTGATGATTTCGTATCAGTCACGAGATTGTAAGTATTAATGTTCTCTTATAAAATTAACTATTTTGTGTTTTACATAATTATATTGTCTATTAATTCATTTAATCATGATACATTGTTAGGGTGCTTAACGACTGGAAGCTTCAAGCAAGAAGCGGTGTCACAAACAAACCGAATGGAATGCTATATTCTAGACGTAAGTGTCCAAGACAACAAAGAATGGTATAATGTGGTTTTTTTATTCTACGTTTCATGCGAGATATAATTACAAGTGGTATACAAGCCCTAGGAAGAAAAGATTTTTATATACATACGGATATAAATGAAGTTAGATTAGAGTGGGTACAATTTGTAAATAGGTATCTCATTTTTAGATAAATAGAGATAGTAGATAAACAATTGCTCAAAATAGCTCAAATGTAAATGATCTTGTGAATACCTTGTAATTTTAATGTACATAAATTTTTGTGTGCAATTAGGGCCTTGATGTAATAGATAACACACAAGACTGGCCATCTCATGGGAAATCATAAATTTTGTCAATTTTTTTTGGGCAATACCAATTTTTCATGACAGTTTTCTAAAAAACCATAATGGAAGTGGCCATTGAGGACCATTATTCCATAACGATTTTTTAGAAAACCGTCGTAGAAACTTTCTTCTTTCATGATGTTTTTTTTAAAAGCTCTCATGAAAGAGTTGCTCCTATGTCCCCTTTTTCTCGCCTATTTAAGGTTCCACGATAGTTAAAAGTAGCCGTAAAAACTCGATTTTGTACCAGACTGATTTTTGTAGTATTGTCAAAATATTTAAAACAACTATAAATTAAGGAAAAAAGTTAAGAAATTTAACATGCAATTAAAATAAACTTTGACATTATTCATTTTTATTTTTGAATTAAATGATATGTCAAATAAAAATACAACAAAGATTGCATTACAATAACCAAGAGAATGAAATACAACATCATGCAATACAAATGAAATGTCTTATTAAATAGTACAATAAAAAAGTGATTATTTTTTCCTTTTACCTTTATTAGAGTTATTAATACAAGTCCATTCAATATCTAAATGGACTAAATGTGAATTGTCATCATCAAGGACATCAACCTCCTCTACCATCCTCCACCAATAGCAATCCTTTGCGAAAAGATGGAATATAACTGCCTTCATCATGTAACGCTCGAGAATCTCTAATGCATTAAAAATGCATTAAGTTTAGGATTATATTAAGACGAAAAGTATAGTTTAAGGGAAAATACTGTATAATAATATGAAAAAATTATACAATATTAGAATAATGCAATGTAAGAATTGGATTGGTTAAGTTCATGTAGCATCAAAATTGGACTGTTTAAGTTAAAGTAGTGTAGAAAGAATACTGCTAAGTGAAAACACAGATATAGAAAAGGTTATGTTTAGCCTCCAAAAATAAACCAAAGGTAAGAAAAATAGTTTACATAGTCTGAGGTTAAGAGTTTGCACTGATTTGACTACGACAATGTAGAAAAATACTGTGTGGTAAAAAATTACACAGTATAAATTTGTGGGTCCCACAAAGTGGACACCCACTTGAATCTTATTGGGCCACCAAGCCATGAAAGGTGGCCCAATCCCATGGTGACACTTGGTAGCCCAAAGGGTTACTTGATAAGTAACCAAAGTGGATAAGGAAGCATTAAATGCATGTTTAGCAAAAAAAATCTCATCTTCTTCTTCTCCAAACCCCACGACAACCATTGTTGGAGCTCTTCAAAAATTTTCTCAACCCAAATCTTTGTAAAAATAACCTCAATTAAGTTCAAGAGGCAAAGTTCAAGGAATTTTTACAAGTTTTAAGGTCAAAAACTAAACTTTGTCAAGGGTTTTTAGGGTTTTTCTTGGGAAAAAGAAAGGAAACTAATTCATGGTGTTTTTGCATGAAAATGGTGTCCGGGAAGGAGTTTTAAAGGAGCCTTGGAAGGCTAGAAATCAAAAAGTACTATTTGGGGTAAGTTTTGATTTTAAAGTTTTGAAATTTTATGATTTTTGTTTTGATTTTTATTTTCTCAAAAGAATATAGGTTCTTGAGCTGGTTTTTGGTTGAATTTCATAGAAATATTGATTATGGCATGTTGATATTGCAAAAATTTAGGGTTTAAATGATGGTTAGGCATGAAAATGATTGAAAAAAGAGTTGGAATTGCCCTTGTAAGGGTAGAGATGCTGATTATATGCCCCAAGGACTAAATTGAAATAAAAAAGTTCTTTCTCGACAGAATTGAAAAAGGCCCAAAAACACCCTTGTGTAGTGGGAATTTTGAAAAAGTTACAACATGAAAGTTGTAGATCTCGACGAAACTGTTAGGCAAACTAGACAATTTGTGAAAAATCTCAACCGTTTGTGAGATTTTAATTTTACAAGAATTTGTTTAAATTGAAAAATTTTTTTAAAGGGCAAAAATGTCATTTTTCCAAAGGATTTTGAATATAGAACTTTGAGCAAAAATGTTCCTCATTAAGAATGAGAACTAATGGTTTAAAAATATTATTTTTGGTTTTGGGGCAAAAAATGTAAATATTTTTGTATTTCGGGCCAAAACTAGCAAAATTGTGTGAAAACTGGGTTTTTAATAGGGAACGTTAGTTTCCTATATTGCTGTAGGCAGTAAGTACCATAGATGGTAAGTTTTTAAGAAAGTTTTTAAGAAATTAAAGTTTAGTTACGGAAATAATCGAAGAAAAGAATTAAGGGTAAAATGGTCATTTTATGAAAAAATGCCAAAATGGACCCGAAACGCCCGATATCGGGAAACAGTTTTTAGTGGAAATTTTTCCGTAAAATGTAAGTAATGAAATGTTAAAGTTAAGCAATGGGTTTTATTGAATTAAGAAATGGACGAAAAACCTGCCAAGGGTAAAATCGTTATTTTTACAAAAACGACTCGAATACTTCGATTTACCATAATGTCCCTAGACAGAAAATGTTTCGTAATATGTTAAGTAACGTAACCGTCACATGTGATGAGAGATTTAATAAGAGATGTTTAAGTAAACGAAAGGTAACCCAGTGGGTTACAAAATTAAGTGAAGGAAAAGGATAAACCGATAGTATACAAGTCAAGTTAAAAGGAATGAATGGTTAATGTTTACGTTTTATTATCAATCGAGTGGATTGATAAAAAGAAAGTTAATTAATGAGTCGGCTGTCGTATAATCAGGACACAGAAGCCGACCAATAGAAGGAAAAAGGAACGAGACAGGAACGGAATAGAGAACGTTAGAGTATAGTCTGGGTAAGTTCAGACTTCACCTACAGCATGAAGTAAATGATTTTTAAATGCTTATTTATATGATTTGCAAATGTGTTTGCAATTATTATGCAAGTTGTTTTTAAAGCATATTTGCATTAATTATGCAAAAAAGTTCTAAAGTACAAAATAAGATTTGCAATGAATTTGCAACCGCTATGTTTAAAGTCTATTTGCATATTGATATGCGTAATATTTTTAAAAGTTCAAGTTATGATTTTCAAAGTATTTAAAGTACGTTTTGCATTTTGATAATGCATAATGTTTTATAGCTTAAGTTATAAATTTTATGATGCATTTGTTATGCAATAACTTGCATTTGTTGTGCAATAAGTTTTAGAATAAAAGTTATGATTTGCAAAATGTGATTGCATTATATGATGCATTTGTGATGCAATAAGTTGCATTTGTGATGCAATAAGTTTCAGAGTACAAATTATAATTAGCAAAATGTGTTTGCATTTTATGTTGCATTTGTTATTAATAGATTTTAGAGTACAAACTATGAATTGCAAGTGTGTTTGCATATGATGTGATTGCATTTGTGATGCTCACTAAAGTTAATAAGAAGGTAACGTAAAGATAAAAAGAAAGTGTCGTACCAGCCTCTTTGTTGTGAGGTAATAAAAGTGAAGTTAAAATTGAACCTCCTAGATGAGAGGTATATGACCTCGAAGTTCGATGGTCTTAATTCTTCCACAAGAGAAGCATCATGTTTATGATCTCATGATTAAAGATGTTGGTACGAACACTAAAGGTTATAGGGTAAGGAAAGTTAAGGAACAAAGGATGAAAAGTTAAAGTAAGATAAGGAAAGATAAGAAACGAAGGTAGAAAGTTAAAGTAAGAAAAGAATGTTCATAAAATGCTCATAATTGAAGTTAATAATTGGGCATAAATGGAAACATGCATTTTGATTTTAATGGTTTTCCTTGTTATGAGACATTTATATGCTATGGAAAAAATTTTGAGGAATGTTTTATATTACGTGTTTATAAAAACATAAATGACGATTATGAAGAGCAATCTGAGGATTGTTTTATGCTAAATATTTTATAAAAAGCATTTATGAAAAACGTTGCATAAATACTTTATGAAAACATTTATGAGAAATTTTTTAGAAATGTTTTATGAAAAATGTTTATGAGAAATGTTTTAAGAAAAAGGTTTCCATGAGAAAAGTTTCTAAAGTATGTTTTAAATGATTTGTGAGAATATGTTTGAACTTACTAAGCGAAAGCTCATAAAAAGTTTCTTCATTCTGTAGGTAGTATGTGGGTGACCAGTAAGACCCGTTAGAAGAGCTGGGTGCTGCGGAGGACGGATATGAGGATTTGGGTATGGATACCACCATAATATGTTTCCGCTGCTGTTCAAAGAAATGGTTTTCTCACTATTTCATTTAGAGTTTTCAAGGTTTTAAGAAAATCAAAGTTTTAAGAAATATTTTATGAAATGTTTTATATAACTACAAAGTTAATGTTTCTTATTAAGTTTTAAGAAACGATTTGAAATAGTTGTAAAGTCAAGTGTTGAGCGAGGTCTCAACTTAAATGGCGACAGAGGTCGCAACAGTTTTTTAGTATGTTAAAGAATGTTCAAAGAAAAAAAAAATTTATTTCTGTATTTTTCTTACTAAGTAAGTAAGATTACTATTTAAGTAATGATGTTTTAAGTAAGTAAAGTGACTGCCTGAAAAGGCGGGTCGTTACACATCATTATCCTCATCACCATAATTAACTGCACTACTCTTGGCTTCATCGACATGACTAATAACAACTCTAAATCTTTAGAATTGGTGGTATAGAAGACTTGTTTAGCTTGCGACGCTATGATAAATGGATCATTCTTGTAACTTAGTCTTCTAAAGTCTACTACTGTAACGCCATCATTGTCAACCTTCACGTAGTGATTGTCGACCCACTTGCACTTAAAAATAGTTACTCAAAGTTTGCAATAGTCAGATTCCCAAATGTCATCAACATAATCATAGGAGGTTATTGTTCCATATATAGGCTTCTTGTCTTTTGCAGAGGAAACACGCATGGAATCGGCACAAAGTCATACAACACTATTTTAAACTAGGTGCTTCTTGACTTTTTCACAAGTGTAAAAGTAAAACCATTTATTGAATACAAAGTATATGTCATAACTGTAGATGAGGGTCCTTTACACAACTTAAACAGGTCTTTTAAGACACTTTTGTTTCAAGACCCATGAGCCTAATTATATATGTGTGTCCATATCTACTCTTTAAAAGTGCGGTTGTGTTCATCTTGTAGCCATTTCTCATTTCTCTCTCTTTTGGGATTCATAGCTTTTATTTCCTTTACGTGGACGTCTATGAATAGTTCGACCATATGAGTATTATGCAAAATGTGAAGACATGCTTGCTCCTACTCCTTATGAGAAACAAACGATGGAGTACTAATAGACATTGTTTTTGGCTTAATGTTAACCTTCCTTGGCAAACCGATTGCTTCTACATCGGAAAAGTATTCTGAATAAAAGTCTAGGGCTTCTTCGGCGATGTAATTTTCTACAATGAAACCCTCTGTCTATTTTGATTCTTGACATAACCTTTCAAAATCTTCATGTATCTTTCAAAAGGGTATATACACCTAAGTACACCAGCCCATAAAGCCTAAATTCATGTACTAAGTGCATTGTGAAGTGAGTCATAATGTTAAAAAACAATGGTGGAAAGCACTTCTCAAGCATGCACAAGGTCATCACCAACTTTGCTTATATTGTATCAAGCTTCGTTGGATCTATCACCTTTGACTGAAAAATTTCACAGAACACAAGTGGCAACAATTGTTGCATCAAAGTATGAGAATCATGTGTCTTCATGCCAATAAGCTTCAAGTCCTTCATTGACACCAAGTTTTTAAAGTTTAAAGAATCCCTTTAAGTGCATAGCTCAACAAAGTTAGCATCAAGGACTTTTGCTTCATACATAAGTCTGTTTGAAGATTGTAATTGACAAGAATGACTGGCCAAGGATAGTGTTTTCTATTTTGGTTCACTATAAGGATTCATCCATCTACAGATAAAGCAAAACGAATATTCCTTGGTTCTACACTAAATTCTGGGTTCTCTACATCATATGTCTTCCATTGCGGTGCATCAATTGGATGTCTCAACATGCCATCTTCAATCCTCCTATCATGTTGCCAAGTTAAATCTTTTGCAGGATCCACAATGCAAAACAATCGTTTCAAGTGCAGTTCTAAAGGAATGTATTATAACACCTTAATCAGTATAACTTTCTTCCCTCCAACAGTTCCTTAGCTTTCTCTTACCGAGACACATTACATACTGGACATTCATCCAAGTCTTCAAACTCTTTCTGGTATAACACATAATCATTTGGGCACGCATGCATCTTTTCATACTCCATTCCTAGAGTACTCAACGTCTTCTTTACCTCATACATACTTACTAGTGCTCTATTATTATTAGGAAATGTATCATGTAAAAAATATAAAAGTCTCGTGAAACTTGAATTGGACCACCTACCCACTGCTTTCAAATTCTATAATCTAATTAACCCAGATAGCTTGGTATACTTTGAACGCCCATTATACAACGGTGTCTCTACATCTTGCATCATCATGTCAAATAAGTCAAGTCGGTGTATAAAATCTTCTTCCATATCATTCATCATGTCAACCATGTTAATGTTGTCATCATCCTCATTGTTCATACTATTACTAACACAGACATTCCCCCTCACTGCTAATGACAAAGTCAGGACTTCCACACCATGCCATTTCTATACTTGATAAGTACGATCAATCCTAAATCGATACAAATGAAACCTAATTTTATTATATGTTTGTTGTTTCCACAATCAACACAAGGACAACAAATTATATCCCCTTTCACATTAGCCTTAGCAAAAGCTACAAAATCCTCAATCTCTTTCTCATATTCATCACTCATTCTACTAGAATTCATCCATTTTCTATCCATTGCTACAGAATCAAATCAAAATTTACTTAATGTAACAAACACAAAATGATTAAATAGATAACATAGCACTAACATATATATCAAAATACACCAATATTCACATTATCAAGTTCAACCAAAACTAACAAGTCCATAATATTAAGTTCAACCAAAACATAAAACTAACACAAAAATTAAGCAAAATTAACATACCTAATTCATAAACTAAACATAACAAAACACATCAGTGTTCACATTATCAAGTTCAACCAAAACTAACAAGCCCATATTATTAAGTTCAACCAAAACATAAAACTAACCCAAAAATTAAACAAAACTTACATACATAATTCATAAACTAAGCATAAAAAAACACACCAAATTTCACATTA
The DNA here is from genome assembly GCA_025403435.1 of Artocarpus heterophyllus. NCBI lineage: Eukaryota > Viridiplantae > Streptophyta > Magnoliopsida > Rosales > Moraceae > Artocarpus > Artocarpus heterophyllus. The sequence continues at coordinate 467,892 of JAJQZP010000445.1, forward strand.
CCATGTTCAACCAAAACTAACAAGCCCATATTATGAAGTTCTACCAAAATATTAAACTAACACAAAAATTAAACAAAATTAAAAAATCCAAATTACAAACCATATAAATTCTTAGATAAATATTTCTATTATCATGAAAAAAAAACTAATTAACATATTAAAAGCAAACCTAAAACTAACAAACCCAAATCATGAAGTTGAAAATCATAAAAGACTAATAACACACCCATCTTGGAAGATGATAGGCGAACAGCGATGGGATGGAAGGCGACGAGCAAATGGCGACGGGTAAACAAGTAGCGACCGAGGCTTTAAACCAATAGAGGGAAAGAGAGGGAGAGGGAGGACAACATAGGGGAAGCGAGAGAAAAAGAGTTTAACAAAGGGAGAGAAAGGGCATAGAGGGAGAGTTGGGAGGTCGATAACGCCTTGAGAGTTGATGAGGAAGAGTGAGAATGAAAGGGTTTGATTTGTGAGAGGTAGGATTATATCAATATTAGATGCGGTCCTAAAAAAACCGAGGTCTAATATATATGTTTAAAGAGAAACCATTGTCTAAAGTCATTCAGAATTTATAGGAACTAGATGTCGTGTGCTTTAGATTCCAAAACCGTCATCTAAAGCATGCGACATCTAGTTCCAGTAAATTCTACATGACTTTAGACAACGGTTTATCTTTAAACCATCATCTAGTTATAGTTGCATAAGTAACAATTTGTCATGGTGATTTTAAATTCTGATTGGATGAAGATCATTTTGATCAAAGAAATCAAAATTTAAGATGTGATCAAAGCTCTTGAATAAAAATTATTATTCTTAGAAAATAAAAAATAGAGAAAATAATTAATCATTGATTTTGAAGACAAGAGTGTCAAGGTTTAGCATTTCAAAACAAAATCATGATATTCAAAAACTATGGATAAATTCATAAAAATGATTATGATAATACAATGAAAGAGAGTATTTATTCGTTTATTTTTAGAAATGCCAAAAATACTATAGTTTTAGAAGTATGAGTATGTGTGTAGAAATTTTTAAAGTTTATAGATAAAAGTTTGATCAATCCAACTATGACATAAATAGATTTCTAGGACCCACAACATCATTTATAAATACAAGTGCAAAAAAAGCTCTTTCACTAATCAAATTTCAGTTCTCTCTTTCTTCCACTTTCTCTAACTTTCCCCACTCTCGGTCAAAAACTCCGACCAAGATTCTAGTGTTAGTTTTCAACACCTCTTGCACCAACGGATAGATCTCGACAAGCTAAGTCCAATAAGGTGTTATGCCAACATCAACTCCATTGGAGCAGCCTATACTCAATGGTCAAAGTTGAAAAAAACCCAATACTTTCAAATGATTTTTCATGTCATCCTATCTCATATTGACACGATTTTGGTGTCTATTAATTTAGATTGAGGAGAGAAAGAAAAAAAAAATGCTTTTTCTAGTTGATTTTATCTAGAATAATCCGAATACAATTACCCGTTTTCACTATCAAACTGCTGTTTGATCCTACCATTTGTTACGGCGGTGATGTGCACCTTTGGTGCAAAAAGATTTTGATGGCAACATAGACCAAAATTGATCGATGAATTTCAGCTTAGGGGCATCGTTCACTAGAATTCTAAGAAAGCCGTGGTCGACCATTGTAAAGGACATCAATCTTGTCCCTTTGGCCACCGGTGAGGTCAATTGGCCTTAACAACACATTTAGACAATCACGGGGAGGAAAACACTATAATGAATTGCTCAAGACCACCACTAGAAGATGGAGAAGGAACTCTACCATCATGTGCCACTATGAGGGTCATAGGCTCGTCATTCTAGGAGATAATGAGATACACCATCTATGCCAAATTGTTCAGAGGAGCCTATGACCCTCATAGTGGCACACAAAGGTGGAAAACATCATTACGTTTGATCACCTGCGCCATCGTTGTGGCTGAGAAACCTGAGTTTGGTATGTTGTGCTAGAGTCTGAGTTAGGCAAAATTGACCACACCATCGAGCTTAAAAGGTCAAGACTTTCTAGAAGCTGAAGCGTCATCGCTACCCGATGAGCAATCAGAGCCTTGGGTTTTGTGCTTTTGACCTCCATTGAGTGATCTAAGACTAGTTCTTGACCTGATTTGATGTCTTAGATGCAATGCTACTATTCATTCAAGCCAATTCCACTCTATTAGAAATTGTCCATTACCTGTTTATAGCACCCAAATAAGTTAATTAATATTAATTAATTTTATCTAGTTGTTATTTTTAATCAATTAAATTTTCATCATTAACTCTTAGTTACAATGTTATTTTAGTATAAATTTTTTGCATAGAAAAATAAATTGCTTAAACTGAATTGTCAATTTTCTATTTGGTATTAAGTGTCTATATAATAGATATCTTACTATAAATTAAAAATTGACATAAACTATATTATTTATGATTAGGCTTACCATTGTGGTCTTATATTCCATAAAAGTGGCCCGACCTAACTTTTTTTTTCTTTTTCCTTCCTCATTTCTTTTCTTTTCTTTTCTTCTCCTATTCTAACCCTGCACACTTTCCCTCTCTTTCTCTCTCTACTGCTTCTCTCTCTATCTCTTTCTTCCATTGAAATTCAAACTTCAAAACACCATAACCCTCTCATTCTAAGTCCAAATGAGTGGTTCTTTTCGCTAAATGCTCAAAACGAAGAGGAGAATAAAACATAACCCATATTACCCATGTAAATCCACCATCCTCTATGATTCACTACAGCTCTACTACTGTTGTCATTGGCGGTGGTCGACACCACCCATCTCAAAACAAACATCTCCTATATTATCAGCCCTCCATCGATTTCAAGACAATACTTATTCATGTCCTTTAATTCCTAAAATAGGGTTTTCTCAAAGTTTTTAAAACTCTATGCATGTGTTAAATTCTAAGTTCTATCTTTTTGATTTGATGTTTTCCCTCATTATTAGCTCTTGGGTTAGAGATATGGCTATTGTATTTCAAAGCTATGAGGTAGGTTTTCTATTTCTTCTTTCCTTGAATTTAAGAATTTCTTGTTTATTTGTGTTTTTATCATGATTTTAGTTTTTATTTATTCTATATTATGTTGTTTATCAAATTAAAAAAAAATCTCAAATCTTAGTATAAGAAAAGATTTTCATGTTTTACATATTCAAATCTTAGTGTAGCTTACATGATTCTTGAGTAAATGCTATTATGGAAATTTGAAAAGAATGTAGCAAAGGTTTGATGTTCAATGGTATTTGTGAAACTCATAGTTTCTTTATCAAAGATGAGTTCTGAAATCCCAAAATGTAATTCTTGGTTTAGACATCATGATTTTGAACTCCTTAATTGTTCTACTTGCATGTCTTATTTTTTGGCATGATTTATGAGTTTTCGATTGGCTTGAAAAATATGATGCTTCATTGATTTTGAACTAAGCCTGTTTATTGTTTGGATTCCTTGTTATTTACCATGAGTAGTTAGCATTTTCCTTACTTATTTGGACATGTTATTGAGATTTCACTATTTAGCTTGAAAATTGATATTTTACTGACATTGAGAATTTTGATAAAGTTTTGGAGTGTACGTGTATAGATATCTTTGTTGAGTTTATATCGATACATATCTAAAAACCTTTCAAAAAGAATGAGATCATGAATCATGGTTTTGGAAGAAAGTTTTGAAAAATTCTTAGGAAATGAGATTTAGACTCGGAATAAGAAATTCCAAGCACAAAGAGTTTTCAAACAACACTGAGTATGTATAGGGCTCCTAATGGGTGGTTTTTAAGTAGCCATAGAGATCAGATTATGTAGAGTGTAACCTTGAGGACAAGACCCTAAACCACAATTAGGGCGCTTTGTAGCATGGGCAAATGACTATAGCACTATAAGTATGTATATATGTTTGATATAAGGTATATATGTTTGATATAAGGTATATCAATTAATTTAAATATGCATACTTCAAAGAATTAGTTGTTAAATAATGATCACTATAAATCTCATTGTCTGTCTTAGTCTTATGTTATATAAATTGTGTTATGTTTACTTTTTCACTTATTTCTGAGTTGTGATTGAAACGACACAACATTTTGCAAGAATTTATAAAATAGTTTGTTATCGTTTTCATACTGCATTGGGCTACATCTATTGAGGTTTGATATTTCTTTTCTTTTATGTATTGCTAAATATTTGCATTTGAGTTATGCTTTGTGATTTCATCGATATCAACAATTATGTTTTGACACTTTTTACTATTTTATTATTGTTATTTCCTTACTAGGCATTTGCTTTACCCCTATTTAAAATGTATTCCCCCTCCAAAGATAGCAAGAGCAGTCTGTTGCATGTTTTTACAAAGTTTTGAGAAAAGTTTTGTTATATACATTCCACATCTTTACCAGCTTTCCACATGTTTTTATCTAAAATCATTTTAGAAAACCAATAAATCGAGGAGATTGTTGAGGTTATCCCATATTGTGTGGGTGTATAAGGGAGAGTCTGACTTTTTGAGACCTTCTACCTAAATTGTGGGTTTAAGAGGGCTTAATCCATGACCATGCCATGCTGCACTGGTTCATGGAGTTTAATTGGTGGGCCATAAAAAATTGGGTCATTCTATGTTTTGGGTTGTTTTTCCTAGTATATATAGAAAAAGTTAGCCAAGTTCAATTTTATCTTTTTCTTTTTCTCCAGCTGTAAGGCATGAAAATAGAGTTCATTTGAAAGTCGTTCGAAGGGCCTTGACTCTTGACCTCTTTGGCTTCTTCTTTAGGTTTCTTCTCACCCCTCCTCTATTTGAAATATAGTTTTTGAGTTTTGCTTTTTAAAATGGTATCAAATTTGTTGGTTTTAAACGAGAAACAGTGTTTAGATACTATTGATGCTTACCAGTAGGTGGTGGTAGATCAACGCCATGTGTAGCTACGTATAGTGGTCGGACAGCTTTTCCCTGCTCGTCTTGGCTTGCTTGGACGTACCTGCAATAAGAGGAGGGACACTTCAAAGGTAAAGGGGGGACACCGATATGGTGCCAGATAAGGGCTCTTCGATGCTCAAGGCAGGCATTGCTCGGTAGAGGATAGAGACTAGTTGGTTAGGAAAGAGCACATTGGCCTGGAGCTATAGTAAATGCGCTCTATTTATAGGCTGCCACTTGAATCAGGTGTTAGGTGGGTTTTACCCATGACCTGTGTGTCGTATCAAGGCCTATCAGAAGGCGGATGACATGTGTCATGGCCTCCGTCGATAGATCAACCTTCATCTGATGGTGGGAATGTGGCCATTATTTGGCTTCTTATGGTGGGTGGCTGCCTATTTGCAGGCTTTGACAATCCAACCCGAGCATGTGTCTTATCCAAGTAGGTGAGACTTGCATTGTGATTGGCAGGGGCCCTATAGAGCACCTCGAGAGGACAAGCCAAGCTCTAGGGGTCAAGATCGCCTTCTTGGTTTATTCTATCGAGGACAACTACCGATCTACCAAGGTGGTGTTCCTAGGGGACTACGTCGAGCACACCCCCAACAGTAGCCCCCTAGTGCACCTAGTCGGTGCTCGGCCAAGTGGACTATAGGTGGACTATGCCAAGTGGGTATGGTCGACTCAGATTAGCCTTGAGGAGGTGTCTTGAGGTGATAGGAGTTGAAGAGCCACGCGATAAGGCTTGGTGGGATACGCGTTAGCACGTGATTGGGTGTTTTCCTGACGAGCGTAATCACTAAGCCTCTTTGATTTCCCTACCCGAGTTTCATGCTTGAGTTTCGGTTATAAATAAAAGTTAATCCTCTATTATGTCAGTGACTAAACACGACTGATTTTAGAATTTTCAAGTTTAGCTACTGAGCTATAGGTTGCGACCCAAGAACTTAAAACTTTGTCCCAAGCTCCCATAAAACTGAGCAAGTAATTTTCCCAAAAAGAATACTTAAAAATGAGTGATCTTTGTGACTCTTAAAATAATATAGCTATTTCTTGGTTAGTAGCAGCATCGATCGACTAGTCGATGGCCAAGGAAGTCGACATTGAGGAAGTTTTTCCCACATATGACGGTGCAGTCTGGTTGGTTGAAATATTAAGTCTCAATGTCGAGACCATCCCTGAGCAAGAGTTTCTTGACATGATAGATGGGAAGCAACTGGTCAGGCCATGCAGGGGTGAGGACCCATATATTCGAGTAGCCACTACAAGCACGTCTTAAGTTACAACCCAAGAACATGTCGGCTTGGTGGCCGCTTCCGATGTATCGAGCACCTCGGGCCGGGTCCCCTACTATGGCAAGCCGAGTGACTATTGATGCTTCCATTGAGGATCAGCCAGCCAAAGATGGAGAATTGAAAGAGGTGGCCGTCGAGGACAAAGAAGCAAAGGAAAGGCCAGTCGCCACCTAGGTCTGGCGTATGATTGTATATAGGACCTCCCGGCCTGGCCAAGCCTCTACGGGTGGGTACACCTTGGCATTGATGTTGGGCAGGCTTAAAGCATTACATCGCAAATATCATATCCCAAATGATGTTGATCTTGTCCTGCCTTGGGAGGGAGACTCGTCGCTGGACCTGCCTAATGGTCAGATCATATTATACGCTAAGTTCTTCCAGGCCAAGCTTCGTTTGCCTTTCATCCCTTCCTCTGCTGGGTGTTAAATGATTTGCACGTGTGCCCTGCTCAGTTGAACCTAAACTTCTATTACTCCATAATCAGGATGTACATTTTTTGGATGTACTACAAGGTGACTGACATGCCGTGGGAAGCCTTCAAGCAAGTGTACAAAATAAAAAGGCTTCCCCAGTAGTCGGGATGGTAATATTTCACCTGGTTTAAGAAACATTTTATTCTGGGAAACCTAGACTTAGATAAGCTCTTGAAGTTTGAGTGGTCTTTACTGGGGCAACTACATGTCTTAGGCCGATGAGGTTGTACCCGAGGACCAGCAAGTCCAGAGGAGGTTTGAGCAGGGACACGTTTGGTCAAAAAAGCCATGGGCACTAAGCGAGGTTGTTGTAGCAATGAAGGAGTTGTACATAAAGTTCGAGTCTACTTGGTAGCAGAACTTCCTAGTTCGAAAAACCAATCTTGCCCATTACGGCTGGTTTGAGGGGTCCAACTTAACAAACCTTCGCAAAAGCATTCCACCTGCTCAGTGGGCCGAGTAGGCGACAATCACTAGGCCCAGTGCCTTGGACATCCTAGGGCCGAGCACCAGCCAATACGAGTGGCCAATGAGGGAGCCATCATCATCCAGTTCTGAAGACTCTATGGATGGTTCCCTTGGTTTGGGACTGCCCGTTGTCGACGGGGACCTTGAGGACGTGATAAGGCATCTATATTCGTCACGCCATCTCCAGATCAGGGGTAAGCCTTAAGCTTCTCCTTTCTCTTTCTTTTTTTTCTCCTTTTTTTTTTCTTTTAAGTTTTGCTGAACTAGCCTTGATAGTGATCTCTTTTTGTAGATATGTCTTCACGGTAGATGTCCAAGAAAGAAAGGCAAAGGTTGATAGAGAACCTCCACTGATCAAAAGTGAAAAGGGTCGTGGGGTCGAAAAGGAAGAGGACCCCAAGGGCCGAGCACTCTTCTGCCCTAAGCAACCATCCGTCCAGCCGCTACTGACTAGATTTAGCAGATCATCTAGCCGAGACTGTCTACCTACTACAATTGTAGTTACACTACCACCACCACTGGAGCCCCCTAGGAGGCGCCACACCACACGACGTCTGATGCTTGAGACCATTAGCGATGTTGTGCCTGGGGAGGAGTTTTATGAACAAGCCCAAAAAGAAACATTCTCGGACTATTTTCAGTCCGCCTTTTGGCTCTCCGTCAAGGTACGTTAGGTTCACATTTTGAGGTTCTTTTCAAGGCCTACGCATACATGAAGATGGTAGACTTTATTGCTGAGTGCACCTTCCGCCTCGAGCAGATGAAGGTCGAGAAAGTCGACAAGGATAAAGGGGAGGCGAAGAATGTAACACTCGTCAATTTTCATGTAACAGATTATGTCAAATGAATAATGATGTTAAGTAATTTCTTTATTGATATATGATATTATGTTATTGACTATTTTATTCTAAGTATTATGACAGGTGACAGTCAACGTAGAATTGATGTGCTTAAGGTGTTCATATCAAATACATTGTATGCTTGATAATAATTTTTGTAATAAATTAATGTTTTGTATATTTCGTGTATACAACGGTTCGATAGGCTGATCCTCTAGGTTTGGCAGGCCAAATTATCCCTTAAAAAATGGCAGGTCGATGGATTCCATCGGCAGGCCAGACCTCACGACTTCGACAGGCCAAAGTAAGCCATTGGTAGGCCGAAGATAGCTAACGAGTAATCAGCAGGTAATCACCAAAATTATGGCAATGATGATTGGATATAATAAGATGATTAAATTTTGATTGATTGGCATATTTTTGGTTTGATTCCTTATTTTAGGTAATAAAATGTATGACTTTTAGGTTGATTGGATTATTTGATATGGTTTCTTATTTTGAAAGTTCAAAATATGGTACGTAAAGTTAAATTAGTTGACTTACCTAATCCCCTCCATTACCACGTGAATTGGCCCCAATTTAGTAAGAAAATTTCTGATATTATAGGGAAGAATAACTTCTCCTTTTATGCCATTCTCATTTTTTTCACGTTAATTTGACTCTCTCTCTATCACACGCTCTTTCTCTCTCTTAGAAATATTCTCTCAAACTCTCTTTCTCCTTCTCCACATTTTCTTCTCCTTCTTCTCTCCATTATTCTCCTACAAACAATAGAATGAAACATTGGGTTTTCCTTGGGCGAATTCGAAGGGAAATTGAGAAGAATTTGTTTTAAGGTAAGAACTCATTCTTGGTATTTCTAAAATATATTTTTTCTCCTATAATACGACTACTATATCTTTGTCTAGGAATTTTTGCGTACTCTGAAATTTTAATATGTTATTCATGTATATGTTATGTGTTATCCCTCAAAATTTCAATATGTTGAGATATGAATTTTCTTTTCTCTACCACTCATAATGAATTGTTGCTGATTGATTATATTGCACAAAAATGTAGTTTTTGTTTATAGGGCAAATGAATGATATTTTGCACGAAATTTGGCAAATATATTCATATATATATATATATATATTATGCATTGACCTGGAAAGTCTCATGGTGAAATAATGAATATTTTATGTGTTATGGAATTTTTATTAAGACTAGGTTATGAGATTGCTTTATCAGTGGATTAGTTCAGACTTGTGTTGTGTGACATTCTTGCATAATTAAATGAATTTATTTGGTGATGAAACTTTTTATGCTTGTGTAATTATATGTTAATAAGTTGGCATATAATTTTAGGGTCATAGTAATTTTATTTTCATTATTGAAATATGATGAATGTATGCAACTTACTGCCTGACACATTGGAAGTTATTATTGTCTCTACCTTCTAATGCATGGTTTTGGACTATTTTGGATTTTATTTAAAGGTGATTTTTGGATATGTTATAGTTTTAGGTATATTATATATGCTAATTTTTGTAGATTTTTCTACGACATCAACGATGTGATAAAAAGACTTAAACTGAGATTGTTCACTGCCTAACTATTGTTGGCAATTTTGGTATTGTATGTTATGTGACTTATTTAAATTGATAAACAAAATTTTTATGACCAATGAAAAATCATGGTAATATGTTTATATGATAACTTTGTCCCTGCCAAGTTTGGTGCTTGAATCGTCTGCGAATTATGAGATTTTGGGCTGTGAATTCATAAGGGTCAGACAACATTTGTATTGGCAGTTTTGTCCTAATGTTTTATAGGTTAATGAAATGTGTTATGGATTAATGTTTTCAAGAGAAGAATGTATGTGTGCTGTAATATGGTATTGAATGATTTCATGAAAATAAGTGTTAATTTCATTCTTAAATGAATGGATGACATGAACACACTAAGAAGTGAGCACATCAAGACCGCGGTGACGTCACCTACAATTAAGGTCGAGTAAGCTAAACAGGTAAGTATATCCTCACCTGCAACATGATGTGGTTTGTGAAAAAGTTTGAATTTTTATGCTCATGATGATTTTATGATGATTCTATGATGGTTTTATTTAATGAATTATTATGAAAGTTGATTGTACAAAAGTCATGCATGTTTTAATAATGACGTATTCAAAGGTGTAAAAGTATATATATATATATGTATTTATATATCACCTAAATAAGTGTTGCACACCCACATTTATGTTATGTTTATGTTATAATGTCATGTTTGGTTTGGGATTAGCTACCCCTCTCCTCTCATAACGGCGCGCCTATGATGATGATAATGATGCAACACTTAGGCCCCTAAAGATAAAACGAACAAAGTTTTAATATGGATAATGAAATAAAATATATGTTCTATATGAAACTGTGCCTAGCGCACTATTATGATGATGCTTATGGTAATGATGTTCTATAATGAAGTACATAAGATGTTTTACGTTGTGAGATATGAAATGTACTTACTAAGCTTTCACTTACTCAGTTTTGCATCATGTTGCAGATAAGGGTAAGAGAATTATGGATTAGGTGGAGGGCAAAGAAGGGCGTGTAAGCTATGTAGGATGGATTGAAAATGGAACACGCCAAAGAATTTTTAAAAAGTTGTAAACTATGTTTTGTTTTCTAAGTATGTTTATTTATCTGAGTATGTTTATTTGAATAGCCTTAAAGATTTGAACTATGTCTCTTCAACTTTATAGTATATAGTATTATTATTTGCCTTCCGCATATTGAAATATTGAGATTTATTTTAAATTAATTTTTTTTAACATCCGATCGGCCTGCCGATCATTATTGATCGGTTTGCTGATGCAATGATTGGCCTGTCGATTACCCTGTGTCGGCCTGCCGATCTTAGTGATTTTAAAACCCTAATTTGCAAAGCCTCGGGCGGCCTACCAGTGGTTGAAGTCAAGACTACTAAAGTCCAAAGTTCGGCCTACTGAACTATGTAAGCAGATTTTAAAAGTTGTGTTGAATTTTATTCAAATTATGGTTCTTTTGTTTTGGTGTGATAAACTATTTAAGGAATGTTTATAATCAAGTAGTTTATTAAATATAAAAAAATGTATGCAAGGATCTTGGGATATGTTTTTAAATTTATGTTTTATTTAAAATAGTTTATCTTAAATAACGGTAACAATGAATGAATGCAACATTATCTAGGACGTCCGTAAGGCGGCGTTATAGAGAAAGCACAGGAAGCAAAGGACGCTGAGCTCACTTAGGTGAAGGTCGCTGCTACTCGGGCTGAAGACAAAATGAGAAGGGCCCGAGAGGAGGGAGATCAGGCGCAAGCCAAAGCAGACTAGGCATGGGCCGATCTGTAAGCTGCCAAGGATAAGCACGAACGCTTCTTGAGGGAGGAGCTATTTGTCAGGTTGGCTTAGGCAGTGGAAGACTTTAAAGTTTTCGTGGAGTACGTGGATAGCTACTACCTTGGGATAAAGGACCTACAAAAGTACCTTCTAGAGAAACAACCCAAGGCTGTTGCTCTGGAATAGTCTCTAGTGGTTAAGTTAGAGGCAGGCGAGAAAGCAGAGCAGGTCGGCCAAGTTCAACGTGTAACACCCGCCATTTTTCATGTAACGGTTAATGATAGAAATTCAAGGACGTTAAATATTTTCTTTATGATATAATGTTACTGACCATTTATTTAAGTATTATGACAAGTAACAATCACGTGGAATTAATATGCTTGAGGTGTTCATGTATGCCTAATAAATATTTAATATTTTATTTTTGGTATCTTTAAATGGAACTTTGACAGCCAAATTTATTTTCTAGAATAGCATGCCAATGGATTTAATCAGCAGGCCAAACTCACAACTTTAGCAAGTCGAATCAAGCCATCAGCAGGTTGAATGCTGTTAACAGGAAATCAATAGATAATTCCAAAATTGTGGCATTGATGATTAATTTAATTTGATTTGAGAATTCTAAATAATTGATATATTTTTATCTCTTTCCTTATCCATGTTTGGGAAGGTTTGACTTTTTCTTTTTAAAGGATAATTTGATTTGTGATAAGGTTTCCTAATTTGAAAAGATAAGATTTGGTAGTTATAGCAAATCATTAATTTTTTTTCCTTGTCTTGCTCCATTCCTCCATGTGTAAGCATATTTTTCTAAAAAAATATATATTTTTTGATATTAAAGAGACCATTAGCTCATATTATAATATCATTCACGTAAATTTTTTTCCTTTTCTCTTTAAAATTTTCTTAGACACCCTCTCCTTCTTTCTCCATGTTTTCTTCCCCTTCTCTCCCTTATTTTTCTTGCAAAGAATTGAATGAAATATTGGGTTTTCTTTTGGATAAATTCAAGGGAAGTTTGAGAAGAATCGTTTTGATTTAAGAAATTCGTTACAGGTTTATTCCTGAAATTATATTTTCTTTGTGTATTGACTCCCATAACTTTGTCTATGAATGTTTGTTTGCTACAAATTTTAGAATGATATTTATGTATGTGCTATATGATATTCCTCAAAATTTCAAGCCATTTAGAGTTTTCTATGCTGAGATATTGAATTTTTATTCTCTGCCACTCATGATCAGACTGTTGCTAATTGGTTAGGTTTTACAAAAATGTAGTCTATGTTCGAGGGACAAACAAATTGTGATTTGAATGAAATATTGCTGAAATATTCATACATATGTTAGGTTATGATCTGGAAAATGTCATGGTGATTTGATGAATATTTGATGAGTTCTTGAATTTTCTTGAAGATAGGTTTTTATGGCTATTAAATTAGTGAATTTTGGACTTTTTGTTTGTGTGACCTATTTGTATAACCAAACAAATTTATTTGATAATGGGACTTTTGTGGTACTGTATTTATATATTTATAGATTATCATAAAAATTTTAGGGTTAAAGCAATTTTATTGTAATTATTCGAGTATGATGATCAATGTGTTGTTCATTGCTTTATGTGTTCAAGGTTTATTTTGTCTCTAAATTCTAATTCATATTTTGAGTTGTTGAAAATTTATTTGAAGCTAATTTTTGGATATGTTGTAATTTTAGGTGTCTAATACATGTAGGAATTTTATGAAATTATTTGTGATATAGATAATGTATTATATGAATATTTGTTAAGGTTGCTCACTATTTTGTATTGTTGGCAAATTTTGTGTTATGAATTGAATGACTTATTTTATTTATCTAATGGAATTTTCATGGCTAAAGAAAAATTATGGTAATTCATATATATGTTAATTATGTCCTTGCAAAATTTCATGCCTTAATTGTATATGAATTGTGAGTTATTGAATCATGAAAATATAAGGGTTAGGCAGGTATTAGGCAGGTATTAGTGTTTTAGGTTTTGCATGAATATTTATACGTCAGTAAAGTGTATTTGTGTTCTTGTAATTCTTGAGACAGAAGTATGACTAATGTCATATGGTTTTGGATGATTTTATAAGAAACCAAGAAGTGAGCACATCGAGACCGCAGTGACGTCATCTAAGATAAGGTTTAAGTAAGCAAGTCAAGTAAGTACATTCTCACCTGCAACATAATAAAAGTTTATGAACAAGTTTTGAGAATATGTTTTATGATAATTTTTAAGTTTGTTTTTACATGTTGTTTTCTCATGAAAACTCTTATTACAACAAGAAAGTTTAACGAATGTTTCAATGATGAGGTATGTTGAAAATATATCTATATATATGTATCACTTAATTAAGTGTTGCACACCCAATGTTTATGTCTATGTTTATGATGTCCAAAGTTGGACTTATCATATTTGATTTAGGATTAGCTACCCCTCTCATCTCATGATGGCACGCCTACGATGATGATAATGGTGCAACACTTGGGCCCTAAAGATAAAATGAATGAAGTTTTAATATAGATAATGATAATGAAATATATGTTCTATATGAAAAGGGCACTATTATATTAATGATGCTTATGATTATGATGTTTCATAAAGGTGTTCATAAAATGTTTTATGTTGTGAGATAGGAAAGTGTATTTACTAAGCTTTTGCTTACTTAGTTTATGATCATGTAGTAGATAAAGGTAAAAGGATCATAGAATAGGTGGAGGGCATGGACGGGCGTATGAGCAAGGTGTTAGGTAGGTTTTGCCCATAACCCGTGTGTCACATCAAGGCCTGTCAGAAGGCAGATGACATATGTCACGGCCTCCACCGATGGATCAGCCTTCATTTGATGACGGGAATGCGGCCATTTGTTGGCTTCTTGTGGTGGGTGGCTGCCTATTTGTAGGATCTGACAATCCTACCCAAGCATGTGTCTTATCCAAGGAGGCAAGACTTGCGTTGCGGCTAGTAGGGGCCTTGTAGAGCACCTTGGGAGGACAAGCCAAGCTCTAGGGGTCAGGATTGCCTTCCTGGTTTATTTTGCCAAGGACAATTGCTGATCCGTTGAGGAGGTATTCCTTGGGGACCTTGCCGAGCTCACCCCCAACTGATATGTTTGTAATCATGGATAGTTTATATTGAAAATGCTCGAGAAAATTAAATATTTGATCATGAAACATATGTAATGTCTTGTTTGCTTACTGAAATCTTGCAAGAATGTTACTAAAATATTTTAGTTGTTAATTATGTTTCTTTCCTGGTTGTAGGGTGTGGAAACGGAGTTGACTCATTTGGAAGTGTGTTATATGTAATCAAAGAGGTCCCTTCGAAGGCTCTGAATCCTCTAAACTCTTGAGCCCTCCAGCTTATTCTTCAGGTTCCTTCCTTCTTCTACTTCTTTTTTTTTGAAATAGAGATGGTGTGTTTGTGAGTTTGCCTTTAACAATGGTATTGGTTTCGTTGGTTTAAACGACGAATGGTGTTTAGATATATTTGTAGTCATGGATATTTTCTATTGGAAATACTTAAGAGAACTGAAATATTTGATCATGAAATATTTGCAACAATATGATTAAGTCAACAATCGTAAATTTCAGAATACTCTTTCTCATCTTTTCAATCAACTAAATATCATTCTAAATAGAATGAGTTCCAGATATATGGTGATAATTGGAGAATTTAAATGAAGATTATCTGATATGAAGAAGGATCTCATACATTCGAGAATTTATTCTATACATAGAGTCAAACAATATAAAATACAATAAAACATTTAGAAAGGTAATATAAAACACAAATAAAGTGGTACAAGTAGAACAATTAACTATTTTGATGGGTTAGAAAATAAGCACAAGATTCTTGGGCCATTGCCTGGGCTGACAGGAGGAGGCATAAGATTTGTTTCTATGGTAAAGGTTTTAGTTATTGTGACTATTTTTAGAATAAAGTATTGAGATTGAATAGTTTTTTGCGCTTCAAATTTTTACTTTTTAATTGTTATGAGTTTTAACTTGCCGGAGTTAGAGTTCTCCAACCAAAGGGAGGATGATAGAGAACAAAATCAAAATATTAGGATTTTAAATTATAGGAGTAAAGTTATTTTATAATTTGAATTATTCGAAGTTATTTTATACTTATATTTATGTTTTATTTGTGTTTAACTATTATTAGGATTTATATTTCTATAAATATAGGTGACAAATGTGTTCTCTCTATAGACCGATGATTGATTAATTGAATATAGATATTCTCTTTCTATATTCTTCTTCTCTCTAATTATTCTCTACTCTCTTTCATCCATCTCGTTCTTCCTCTATTTGTCCCCCTTTCTTTTGGTCTACAGGTATTACATCACAGATATAACTTGTACTAAATGTGGCACGGACCAACAGTGATAGACTAAGCGGCATGTTTCCATTCAACATTAATATGCCTGTGTCACATATATCCTACAAGACAACTTGAACAATTTTATATAAAATATTTATTTTATTTGTTAAGATAAATAATATGTAATAATTATTTGTTTTAATTGCTTAAACAATTAATTATATATGTGCACAGAATATTTATTTTAATAGTTGTATAAATCTAGACTGTGATTGGAGAAATTAGATTAAGCTGTAAAAGGCTGTGACATATGGCCCTCTGCCCTAGGAGAGGATGCACCACATGCCCTAAGGGTTGGGCAAGAGGTGGACATGTTTTAATTAAGTAGAGGCAAGGCTTGAATTTTCCAAATATACTTGCTACTATAAATATTTCTCAATGGATATTATATTTTAAGGTAGATTATTGTTAGCCTTTATCACAATATTTCATGTTCTCTCATATTTAGAGGAAAAAAAAAAGGTCATTACCGAGAAGGATTAGAACGAAAATTGAGGACAAGAAAAAATTCATCGACGCCCACACGTTTGTTGATTCAAGAAATAAGACATAACAATGAAAACTAAGAGGTCAGAGGCCTTGATGGACTCAATAGATATGTAATATTTTCAAATAGGTACAAATAAATATATTGAATAATTATTTTTTATAAAAACATAATTCAATTCTTCAATATTTTAGAAAAAAAAAATTTAAAAATTTATTCTGATGTATAGAATCTTTTTCATTTTTCTAAACTCCCAATATCTAAAAAGATGAGTCTAGGAGGTTAGAACTCTAAAAACTTAAAGCATGTTTGGTTCGAGTATTTGAATAGAGTATTTGAATGAAGATTTAAATTTTTATAAGAGAAAATACTGTAGCAAAATGATTCGAACTGTGATTCGAACCATAAAACAAACGGGCCCTTAGATTTTTGATATCCATTTAATTTAAATTTTAGGGAAAACAAATATGTATTTAAAGGGTTTTGAATACTTAGATTCAAATTTAAGTCCATTGAACAAACATGCCCCAAGAGGGTCAGAACTCTGAAAATTTAGATTCTTGATACTCAAAGGATTCTGATTTTAGAAAAAACGAATACGTATATAAAAAATTCTTGATATTTGAAGCTAAATTTAAGCCTATTACACTTAAAAAAAACTTCAATAAAACGCACTTTAATATTATCCAACAGTTTAGAAAACTTGGGTGTTATTAACACCTCAGTTGAAAGTTTATGGGCTAAAAACGTGACAACTAAGTCAAAATGCCCAGAAAGGCTTAAGTTTATCCAAAAGACTTGAGTCGAACTCTTATCACACATTTTCTTCTTGACGTCATCCGTGACTAAATTTCCCTTGTTAATCTATCAACCAAATTGTCGTTTACGCCTTCCAATAGCGACGCCGTGGAAAATTAATCAAACGGTTGCACATGTCCTTATCAAAGTTCTTTCCACGTTTCATAATCTGAAGTAATATTCAATCATATCAAAAGCCAGGACCACGATTAATATGCAAAATGATTACCCGCGCGCACTCCTTTTGTGGTGCCAAGCAACTTACTTTATCCTCCTTTCCTGGTCATTTTGACTAATCATGAAGTTATGCAACCACTATTATAATCAGCCTAAGAAGGAAAATCTTATTTGCTGATTTCAAAGATGGAGAAACCAAAAATGTCGCCAGCTCATTTATCTCTGCTTGTGCTTATACATGTGAGTTTTCATGGCCAAGAGGTTTTTGCTTTTGCCACTACATCTGATCACGGTATGTAGAGACATCTTATAATCGATATTCCCAATTTTTCCCAGCTATTCTAGTAATCATTTTCTCAAAAAAAAAGAAAAAGAAATTTTCAAGAACACCATCATATTTATTTATTTATACTTAGGATGCTAAAAATTGTCATATCTAATTCGTCTTTTTTTTTTTTTGTTACTCTTTTCTGTGCCTTGATCAACTTCACGTTTTGTTCCCCATAGATTACGTCTTTCCAAAATAAGGGAGTATGTTTATGGGGCTGTTTATTTATTTTTTTCAATATGTCCATCAGCTAAACTCAAATTTATAGTATTATATATATATATATATATATATATTCCTGACTTATTTCCATAGATGTAGAGCATATTCTAGCTAACCTAATTACCTGGAATCTCGTTATCAATATTGTCAGACTTTAGTTACATGAAATCTGTATACAATGCCACCGATCTTCCATTCAAGGAGGAATACGACTACATAGTGATCGGAGGCGGCACAGCAGGCTGCCCCTTGGCTGCAACCTTATCAGGAAACTACTCTGTCCTCGTCCTTGAAAGAGGCAATGTTCCTAAAGCACAACCAAGTACACTGACTGTAAGTGGTTTTTTCGCAAATCTTAATCAACCAGACAACGTCACCACACCAGCCCAAAGATTTAAGTCTGAGGAAGGTGTCACAACTTATCGAGGTAGAATTCTAGGAGGTTCAAGCATGATTAATGCCGGCTTCTATACTAGAGCGGAGAATGAATTCTTTTTAAAATCGAGGGTAAAATGGGACATGGATTTAGTTGAGAAGGCGTATAAGTGGGTTGAAGAAACTATAGTGTCACGCCCAACAAAGTTGGCAGTTTGGCAATCTGCCTTGAGAGGAGCTCTTTTAGAGGCTGGTGTAGTTCCAAACAACGGTTTTACTCTAAATCACAAGCTTGGAACCAAAGTTTCAGGTTCGATATTCGATCAAACGGGGAAGAGACATGGGGCTGTGGAGCTGCTTAATAAAGGAAATTTCAAGAACTTGAGAATTGGTATTCATGCCACCGTAGAAAGAATCATTTTCTCCACCAAAACATCAAGTACGTTTCTAAAAATATTACACATTGCATCTATTTTTTTCCCAGAAACAATATTATGCCCTTCCCTCTTGGTAGCTATTGCGGTAAATAGGACTTGTAACCACCCACATATCCAATGCTGATATGGTATTATCACTATTGGATATGTGGGTGCAGACTATCTTAAACATGAGCCCAAAAAGCCTATACTATTAGGAGATAGTATTATTTTTTGTGTACCATCACTTCAATCTTCCCCAGATGATATAGAATTACAGAGTTTACTCTGTCTCGAACATTAGTATATAGTTATAGTTGTGTTTTTACAATTGAGAACTTATTCTTGAAGCTTTTTTTTTTTTTTTTTGGTTTTTTACTAATAATCAATCTCATCTTAACATATGTGTAGAGCCATGTACTATTGCAGTCATCTACACTGATTATACTGGGAAGTCTCATCTGGCACTTGTGCATCCAAAAGGAGAGGTTATAGTGAGTGCGGGCACGATTGGGAGCCCTCAACTCCTACTACTTAGCGGAATTGGTCCAATTGCCCACCTCTCGTCCCTGCAAATTCCTATAATCCATCGCCAGCCTAATGTTGGAAAATTCATGTACGACAATCCTCGCAATGGTCTCACTCTCAAATTTCCATTTACAGTCAATCCTTCTCCTGTACAGGTTGTAGGAATTGCTCGAGATTATTATATCGTAGGCGTCTCTTTCTTTCAAAACTCATCTTCTCCTTCAAATTCAAGTGTGGGGACCATCGCGGGAAAAGTCCCAGGACCACTATCTAGTGGGTCCCTCTGGTTGAGCTCGCCTTTTGACGTAAAAGCTAACCCACATGTCCGATTCAACTACTTTGCAAATCCGATTGACCTCTCAAAATGTGTTGGCGGAATGAGGAAGATTGGTGAAATGCTCAAGACCAAAACCATGGATCGATTTAAGTTTGAGGATTCCGATGGTGCAAGAAGGTTTTCCTTCTCTGGGACGTCCTTGCCGAAGAATTACGAGTCAAATGATTCAGCTATGGAAGCCTTTTGTCGAAGCACGGTGGGGACGATTCACCATTATCATGGTGGGTGCCTGGTGGGAAAGGTGGTCGATGGTAATTTTAGGGTCATGGGTATTGATTCACTCCGTGTTGTAGATGGATCTACTTTCACCAGCACACCAGGGACAAATCCTCAAGCCACTATAATGATGTTAGGCCGGTAAGTTGAGTTTTTTTTTTAATTAAATTATTACATATAATAATTTTGCTTGAAAATAAATAAAAAAAAAAAGTGCCTTAAGTTATATCAATGTGATTCGTACAAATTGAAAGAAGGAGCAGAATATAAGTAAGGTTAATCTTGGTAAAAAAAGAGATAGTTACAGGGCTTTTTGAGTGTGAAGTAACTCAAATTTTTTGGGTGATTTTCCTCTTAATGTATAAGTGGGGTCCGCGTCATATTTCCTCATCCCTACTGATTCTTAGATATTTATATTTTTTTTCTCGAAGTGTATGCTTACAATTTATTCACCAACTCTTTCTAATCCTTTTGGTTTTAAATCGCTTTACTTGTTTTAGGTATGTTGGTCTTCAAATGCTTCAGGAAAGAAGAGACGGCACGTAGAGATTAGTAAATTTGTAGCAGGATGGCGTGCGATGATCATTCTCCTGCGTGTGTATGCAAACATTCAAAGTCTCTCTGAATTAGCATAATTCTTACATCACCCTACCATTGTGTGCTTAATTCAGTTTACTGTCCAACTCTAAAATGTTTTACTGAGCACAAATAAATAAAGCTCCTGCAGGCGTTACTGTTTCGTAACGATCCTATTGTCTCCTTTAATTTGCAGTAGTACTTTATGGTTTAAAATGCATATGTAATTGTGCTAGAATTTAGCTTACATGTGTATCTGTGTCTTTCTAATAATATTATGTCATATCAATTAAACTATTTTAACTTCAATAATATTTTACAAAATTTTACTGGACATGATCTTTTAATTAACATTAAATAATATCATTGGAGAACATAAAACGGGCATAAGCAAAGCACATAGGCCTGTTCCCCATTTTTATAATGAACGGTGCATTACATTTTTTTTTTTTTTTTTTTGCGCTATGTGCTAGTTCTTCCTTCTTTTCAGTCTTGAAGGAAAAAAAAAAAAAGGGTTGACTTGGCAACCTACATGATGGGCCTTCTTCGTCAACATGGCCTTTAGAGGGATCCGCGCCTAAGCCCTATGCACCCCGCCTAGACATGAGCCCATGTACAAGCCTTCATAGTCAACATTGCCTTTACAGTCGCATTTTGGAACCATTCAACTAGATATTGGACTTCCAATTTGTGCCCTTCAAAATACTAGTTGTGGGTCAATAATATATGTTTTTTACCAAAATATCCCCACCGGAAAATGTAATCTACAAGATTACCGCTGATAATCATACTATTTGTCTTTCGAACCAAGAGTGATGGGTAATAGTTTTCATAATTGGTGGCAGTTGCTAGTCGCCAGCATTAGTTGTGGGAGAGCAATATGGTAGGTTATTTAGATAATACACAGTATTATTTTTTAATAGAGATGTCAATTTGGTTCAAGCCAGACGGTTGGCCAAAACATTGGACGTTGTACATCGACCCATCCTGACTCATAAAGATCTAGGCCAATTTGAGAAATGCTACTTCTATGGATTTTTTTTTAATAACTTTACCACATCTTTAGAAGCTTGAAACATACCAGACATAATTGATGACAAATATTTTTTGTTAGTATTAGGTAAACATATTTTATCTAAGGATATTTTAGCCGTTTTGACCAAGAGAAATGGTAAAAATCAAAGGAAGAGAAAAAAAAAGTAATAAAACACAATAATAATAGTGAAAAAATGGTATACCATCTAATTTATATTGAAGATTTGGGTCAGTGCAAAACTCTCGACAGGATTGGGCCTAGCACTTCGGCCTGAATAAAGATTTAGGCCAGCTTGTATAGTTTTTTAAACCCGGAGATTATCCTTCTTAATTAGCTAAATTATTTCGAATTTTTTAAAAATTCATCAATTTTAATGAAATTATTGTAAAAAAAAAAAGGCATTAGAAAACTCACTGAGGACAACATTGCTCGAAAAATCATCTAAAAAGATCACCTTATTCCAAAATCACAGAAACAAATCACAAAAATGAAATTGCGACACCAAGCCATAAAACCAAATCTTGAAAAAACAAACTCAGAACAACGTTTGCCGTTGTGACATGCAACAATGATGAAAATCATAAAAACTAATTTGATTGGGTAGGAACGTTTTGCAACGACAAAGGATATTGCGAAATAAGGTCCGAACAGATCTAGTGAGGATTGTGGAGGAGAAATTGGATCTTTTGGAGGCAAGGATTGGGTTGAAGGAATGAGATTGGGAAGTCAAATGGGCAGTAGAGAAGGGGATGGGCAGAGAGAGAATTTTGTCGTGAGGGGGAGAGAGGGAGATGCACATTTTAATTAGTGTGTTAGGACTTCACCTCCTTTTCATAAAAAGTATCATGGTTTCTTCTATAGAATAAGAATTGATATTGAAATAAGGATAAATTTGTTATTTTTATGTCAAGTAAAAAAAAAAAGAAAAGATAATGGTCAACAAGACACAAGTTTAAAGTCTAAATAAAAATATCATAAATATATGTAACTTAGAATTGGATGGCATCTTACGAAATTTTTTCTTTTTGATCTAAAGATTATTAGGCCTTTTTAATAATTTTGATCGGTTGTATCACTCGACAATGATAATTTTATAGATTTATAATAAATCATTGAACACTCACACTATGAATAGGGGCCAAAAATAACATTCACAAATATGTTCAAAAACACAATGTTACAGCTTAATTTCACTCCTCAGAATCCGTTGAGCCTGTCTCGTTACATATACGTCAAGAATCCAAAGTGGCATCTAGTCATGTCTGAAGAGTTTGGTGCTCTAGTTTACATTGGCACATGGGACCTCATACCCTTTGATCGTACTCAAAATCTTGATGCCTACAGGTGGATTTCTTATATAAACATTTAGCTGACGGTTTACGCTTCCATCAACCCCTCAAAGTAGACTATCATGGCTCATTCAACCCTCTCATCATGCTTGCTATTGTACGTCTTGATCTCAGTTTTACCATGAGTTGAGATTGGCCCTTGTGTCAACTTGGTGTCAATAATGTCTTCCTCTAAAGCCATCATTTCAAGGATGTTCATATGGAATAAACTCCAGGATTCATTGGCTATTCCTCTCAAATTTTTATGCCTCACAAGGCTATCAAAAAATTTGTAACAACGTCCCTAAACCAAGGAATCCCTTAGATATGATATCAAATGGGTCTTGTTCAATCATTGATAAGAAATATCTCTATAAAGAATACAAATTAGAGATTGAAAATGGGGAAAGAGATGGAATCCTTGACCCACAACGGATATATGAGGGTTTGTTCAACCAGATAGATTAGGCTCCAAGAATATGGTGCTCTTAAGACTTTCTATTTAATTGTATTGAAAGCCTCAATGAATAAGGATTTTTCTATTGGTCCATGCCATTTAAGGGCAAGTAGATTGTTGGTAAAGCCCAAAATGTGTCTCTTTTTAAATGGCGGACGTTTATAGTATAGAAAAGTTGTCGTATTCACAGGGAGGTGAAAATTTATACCTCGGTAAATTGATAAAAATAAACGTTAAAAAAGGAGAGCACTTTTTCAGAGCAGAGTGTAAAATGAGACGAATATTTTTGTGGTTTTTATTTTATTTAATTCAAAATTTAAAGCATAAAATTAAAATGATGAAGCTTTGAGAATCCCTTGTATGTTTTCCAACTGATATAAAATTTTAACTCTAATTAATAATTATCTAAAATATTTGATTTATTATATCTTATCTCATTGATTGTAAGCACATTTTACTAATTATGTAGGTCAACCTAAATCGACAATACAGCAAGCCATAATGCAGTAAGGATCTTCCTATAAAAACTAGCAAAATAATTATTGGTGCACTAATTATGAAAATTATAACAGCTGTCATTCAATTATAATTAGCATAATTTTAAGATAAAAAAAATAATAACAAATCAAAATTAATATATTTTTATGGAATAAATTATTGCGTAAACTTTGGCAGCACTTCGTCTTATGAAATATCTAGAATCGACAATATAACAAGTCATACTGCAGTAAAAGACATTCATAAAATTAAGCATTATTTCATTATTATTAAGATTAACTATGCAACACAATTAAATTACATAAAGAAAGCATGACTGAATTTATGTAAAAATTGGTAGCATAACAACATCAACAATAATTATTAAAAACAAAAAGATATAATTTATTCCAAAAATATAACCATTACCACACAGATATAGAGTTAAAATCCATACCAAAATACTACGCATACAAGATCATCTCTCTGCCTCACCAGACACTCTACTCTAATTTAAGCATTATTTTATTATTATTTTTTACCAAAGAAGATACTGCTGAGTCTAACTCAACAGTAAAAAAAAAAAGAAGAGAAATAAGGCCAAAGGCCCAAAGGTGTCTATTTGAACTGAGGCAAATGCCTCACTATTGATAGGCTTAAGATTTACTATTGGGAGGTTCTTTCAATTATTTGTATTGTTCAAGCATTGAAAAACTTGATCCTTTCTTTTCCCCTTTTCTTCTTCGCGTTGGCCCTTCATCAATGTGTGAGAATCTCGCTGAGATTCTGTGCTTCTCGGCAGCTGGGGGCACGACTATGGGACGATCTAGGCCGTTGAAGCCGCGATCCGACGGTCTGGAGACACGAGCAAAAATGGGTCCAGGTGGGACCGCGTGGCTAAGAGAGAAGACCATCGGATCAGTCTTGGTAATCCAATCCAATGCCCGAGAGAATGGTTACATGTGGAGACGACCGCACGCGAGCAAACACATCCCGAGATGCTCTCTGACTCGCCTGCAGCTTTGTCACACGCGCCAGTTGTAAAACGACATGTGGAACGCACTGCTGCAATTGGCTGACGCAATGGATGACGCTTTGACACGCGTCCCTACTCTTGATGGTTGAGATCATTTGGGCAGCTCATCCAAGGGCCAAAAAATTGCCACGTGTCCCATTAATTTCAAATTTGAATTTTGTTTATTTTCTTAATGCATTTGATGTCTGATTTTATCCGTTTTGCTCCGTTTTTCCTCCAGATTTTAAATCTAAAAATCACAAACACACTAATATTAATTATTTTACAAACATAATATTTACAAAATATTAAAATATTTATTTTACATTAAAACACACAAAAATAAATAAAAACTCTAAAATTTCTAGTCTTTTACGGTTTGACACAAATATAATTTTTATGACTTGAAAATATTTTTAAAAATTACAAAAAATATAGTAAATATATTTACAAGCTTAAAACACACTATCAAACACTCTAAAACTCAAAATAAAATAACCGCATTATTTTTACGGCTTTGACTATTTACAGACTAGACACTTATTTAACACACCAAAATGACTCTAAAAATTACTAACAATTCTATTAAACATAAAAACACACTAAAAACACATTTTTAAACATATTTACACACTAAGACACAAAAATAATTATTAACACAAAACTGTTATTAATTAGAGGATTTAATGAGAAATAAAAGCATAAATAAATGATTTAAGCCTTAGAAAATGTATACTTTTACAATCTCATCACACCCTCCAATCAGCTTATTGCTAGTCTCTAGCAATTAAAGCGATATTATTTTGAAATGATATATTGAATAATCATAAAATGGAAACCATTTAACTATAATTTGACTTATCTAACTAGATAGACTAACAAAACCAAAATTTTATTTGAACAATTTATATACTATTTAACAAAATATATACAACCAGACTTAGTGCAAAAAGGGATAGTGAATAATTATGAAGTTTCAAAACTAAGAATAAAATTATTTTGATATTTTGCTTCAATTCACTCATGCAAGCAGCAATACTCCAAATTATTGATTTGGAACAATTAAAGAGCATAAAAATAAAAAAAATATATTTACAAACTTTACGTTTTGGATAGTGCAATGTTTGGCTCCCTTAAGCTTTCTCCATAACCCATTTAACGAGCTTTGGGTTAGTAACTCTTAGACCAGTTGGTCTAAGGTACTAGGTGTTGAAGCACCCCTTAGAACTTACTTACTCGAGTTAAAGAGTCTACGAAACCAAACTTATCCAAATTTATTCATAATTACATATTTTATTTATTTAAAATTCTTTTTTATTTCTCTTTTTATTTATTTATTTATTTAATTTTGAAAATATTGCTGCCTTTATTTGTTCATCTTCACAAAACAACAAAACTCAAATATTCATAACTTTGAATTACCACCATAATTAAACATTACCGTGCGTGTGTGAAAAGAGTGGCTTATAAACACTTTGAAAAATAAACACATAAAAATGTTAAATAAAACTAAAGTTTTAAGAGTGCATAAAATTAGATAATCCAAAGAATAGAAAATAATATTACATTAATATGAAATTCAGAAATCAAAACAAAATAATAAGACATTAATTACTAAGAAACTAATATTTACAAAGAAACTTTTTTTTTAATTTTCTTTTAATCTTACGACCTAAAAAAAATTAACACACAAAAATGAAAAATGTACAAGAATCTGGAGCAAAATAAAAAAATTGGGCAAAATCGAAATTTTTTTGGCACAGTTCAACATTAAGCATTATTTTTAAGCACAACCCTTTCCCCCCAACTTAGAATGTATATTATCCTCAATGTATAAAAGAACAGTGAGAGCAACAAAAATATTACCTGAATCAGCACAGCTGCAGAGATGATCTGTGGTAAACTTAACAAACCAAAAACTAACAAATCACACAACAATATATTACAAATTGGGTCTTTTAAATTCAGATTCCCTAGACTTCATTTTTTTTTGTTTCGAAAGTCAAAAATCATATGTTTACACAAATTCTTCAGAATTCGTCTCAAGAGGCTGCAAATATAAAGTATTTACTAATCACAATTGATTATAACCTCCTTAATCTCAGCTATTCTGCAAGAATTAATTTTGAGATTTATTTTCAACTTTCAAAGTTCTTTTTTTTTTAATTTTAATATGAAACAAAAAAAAAACAAAATAAGAAAACAGACAATAAAAATAAATATTTAAAAGAGAATAAACAGAAAACTACTCAGGATTGATAAACTGAAGCCATAAGAGTGACTTCTTCGGGTTCAATTATCCGTTCTATGTAGCTTTTCAATCTCTGGCCATTTACTTTGAGTATCCTTCCATCGGATAGATCTTCAATTTCAACAACACCATTTGGGAAAACCTATTTCACAATATATGGACCTGTCCATCATGATTTTAACTTACCAGGATGAAAGTGAAGACAAGATTCATAAAGATGAACCTGTTGATTTGGCTCAAAGTTTTTTCTCAGAATATATTTGTCATGAAATGCTTTCATTTTTGCTTTGTAAATCCGTGAACTGTTATAAGCATCATTCCTTAATTCCTCAAGTTCAGAGAGTTGAAGCTTTCGTTTAATACCTGCAGCACTAAGATCAAAGTTGAGAGCTTTAATAGCCCAATAAGCTTTATGTTCAAGTTCTACAGGTAAATGAAAGGCTTTTCCAAAGACGAGCCTATAGGGAGACATTCCTAAAGGAGCTTTGTAAGTTGTGCGGTATGCCCAGAGTGCATCTTGAAGACGTGAGGACCAATCTTTTCGATCACGATTCACTGTTTTTTCCAAAATTTGTTTGATCTCTCTATTTGCTAACTCAACTTGTCCATTTGTCTATGGATGATAGGCAGTCAAAACTTTATGAATCATACCGTACTTTCACATCAAAGTTTCAAAAGAACGGTTGCAAAAATGTGTGTCTTGATCACTGATTATAGTATGTGGTGTACCATACCTAGATAACACATTTTCTTTCAAGAACTTTATAACAGTTGTATTATCATTAGTATGGCATGCTACGGCTTCAACCCATTTTGAAACATACTCCACAGCAAGAAGGATGTATAGGTACCCAGAAAAAGGTGGAAAAGGTCCCATAAAGTCTATTCCCCAGCAATCAAATATTTCAATTGCTATAATCGGGTTTAGAGGCATCATGTGACGACGAGACAGAGTACCTAACTTTTGACAATTTTCACGGGAACGAAAATAGTGACAAGTGTCTTTGAACAAAGTGGGCCAATAAAGACCACATTAGAGGATCTTTGCAGCAGTTTTCTTCGCAAAAAAATGACCACCACATGCATCAGTATGACAAAATTTTAAGACACTATTCACTTCATCTTTAGGAATGCAACGTCTCATGATTTGATCACGACAGTATTTGAAAAGGTACGGATCATCCCAGTAAAAGTTACGCACTTCAATCAAAAACTTTCTTTTGTCTTGCAAACTCCAAGCAGATGGAATTTCTCCACTTGTCAAATAATTGACAATGTGTGCGTACCAAGGTAACTTGGTGACGGAGAACAAATGTTCATCAGGAAATTCATCATGAATTGGTGAACCGTCAACAGAATCATTGACTTCTAAATGAGATAAGTGGTCAGCTACCACGTTCTCAACTCCCTTATTGTCCTTGATAGTCAAATCAAACTCTTGCAGAAGAAAGATCCACCTGATAAGTTGGGCTTTAGCATCCTTTTTAGAAAAGAGATACTTAAGGACAGAATGATCAGTGAACACAGTGATGGGTGAACCAATTAGGTATGAATGAAACTTATCAAGCGCAAATACTACAGCAAGTAATTCCTTTTCAGTGGTTGAGTAATTCATTTGAGCATTGTTCAAGGTTTTGCTTGCGTAGTACACTACAAAAGGTTTTCCTTCCCTTCGTTGACCTAAGATGGCTCCTACAACATAATTGCTTGCATCACACATGACTTCAAATGGTAAAATCCAATCAGGGATTGCATGATGGGTGTGAAGGTCAGCTTAGATATTAGTGTTTGGAAAGATTCTTCACATTCTTTTGTCCATTCAAACACAACATCTTTCAACTGGAGATTACACAATGGTCTTGATATGGCTGAAAATTTTTGAATGAACCTCCTACAAAATCCAGCGTGTCCAAGAAAAGATCGAACATCTCTAACAGTATTTGGAGTGGCCAAGTTTGAAATAAGCTCAATCTTAGCTGGATCAACTTCAATTCCTCTTTCAGAGACAATGTGCTCTTTTAGAGACAATGTGTCCAAGAACTATGCCAGATGGAACCATAAAATGGCATTTTTCCCAATTTAACACAAGGCCTTTTTCTTCACATCTTTTCAAAACAGCTTCCAAATTAAGCAGACAAGTATCAAACGAATTACCAAAAATAGTCAAATCATCCATGAAAACTTCCATAATCTTCTCAACCATGTCACTAAAAATGCTCATCATGCATCTTTGAAATATAGCTGGGCGTTACAAAGTCCGAATGATATTCGTCGGAAAGCAAAAGTATCAAAAGGACATGTAAACGTGGTCTTTTCCTGATCTTCTAATGCTATCTCTATCTGATAATATCCTAAATATCCATCTAGAAAGCAATAGAAAGGATGACTTGCTACACATTCTAAGATTTGATCTATGAATGGGAGTGGGAAATGGTCTTTTCGAGTGGCGGCATTTAATTTTCGATAATCAATGCACATTCGCCATCCAGTGACAACTCTTGTAGGGACAAAATCTCCTTTTTCATTCTTTATCATAGTTACACCAGATTTCTTAGGAACAACTTGAGTTGGACTGACCCATTTACTGTCCGCAATGGGGTAAATGATACCAGCATTTAACAGTTTCAAAACTTCATTCCTCACAACTTCTTTCATTGTTGGGTTCAGTCTCCTTTGGGGGTCTCTTTTTGGATTAACACCTTCTTCCAATTGAATGTGATGTGAGCAAATCAAGGGACTAATACCCTTGATATCAACTATTGTCTAACCCAATGCATTTTTATGATCACGCAACATGTTAATTAACCGTCGCTCTTGTGATTCATCGAGTTTGGATGAAATGATAACAGGAAAAGATTCATTAGCTCCTAAGAATGCATGTTTTAGTCCTTCAGGAAGTTGGGCTAACTTAATTTTGGGAATTTATTCAGTGGATGGTTTTGGCTTTTCTCCTTCTAGGAATAGCTTTTTAAAATGTGGTTGCCAAACTTTGTTTCTTTGTCCAGTGAATGTTTAGGAATATCAGAAATAGGATTGGGATTTTCAAGATCAGGACTTTGGAAGATTTCTTCAAGCACATCGGTTCGCTTTTG
Source organism: Artocarpus heterophyllus (assembly GCA_025403435.1). Classification (NCBI taxonomy): domain Eukaryota; kingdom Viridiplantae; phylum Streptophyta; class Magnoliopsida; order Rosales; family Moraceae; genus Artocarpus; species Artocarpus heterophyllus. The sequence goes on from JAJQZP010000445.1 coordinate 497,766, forward strand.
AAATTCTTCATGAACAGCTTCATCAATGATTTTAGTGTAAGAACACTCATTATTGCTTTGAAATTGCTTCCCAATATGGAAAACATTCACTTCAAGAGTCATATTTCCAAAAGAGATTTTCATGAGACTATTTCGACAATTGATGAGAGCATTAGCTGTAGCTAAGAAAGGTCTTTCGAGGATGATAGGAATTTTTTATTCTTTATCCACCTCAGTTTGAGTGTCTAAAATGAGAAAATCCACGGGATAATAAAACTTATCAACTTGTAACAAAACATCTTCAACTATCCCTTGTGGTTTCTTTATAGATCGGTCTGCAAATTGCAAGTCCACAGATGTTGGCTTAATCTCTCCAAGGCCTAGTTGCGAGTAAATCGAATAGGGCATGAGATTGACCCTCGCTCCTAAGTCTAACAAGGCTTGAGTGATTTCGTGGGTTCCTATGTAACAGGTGATTGTGGGACATCCAGGATCTTTGTACTTGACCGGTACTCTTTGCTCAAGAACTGCACTTAGTTGCTCAGTTAAGAATGCAGTCTTTGGGACATGATGTTTCCTTTTCACAATACACAAATCTTTTATCACTTTGGCATAAGCAGGCACTTGTTTAAGAATTTGCAAAAGAGGAAGATCGATTCGAACTTGCTTCAAATGTTCCAAGATGTGTTCATAATTTTCTGGCACTTTCCTAGTAATTTGAAGAGCTTGAGGAAAGGGGACTTCTACTGGAAACTTATTCACTTCTTCTTCTTCTCTTTGAGGAACACCTTCTTCCTTACTCACATTTGTAGTTTTTGATTTTTCCAATGATTTACCACTGCGAGTAGTAACATGACTAACCTCTTCATCCTTCTCTTCAGTGTTAGAGGTTTGTATCATGCTTTGTCCTTCAGAAATGACCAGAGCTTGAGATGAACATTTTTCATTCAATTTCAAAATTTCTTTTGTCATTTGTGTTAAAGCAGCCACAATTTTCTCACATGACTTGTTTTGTATCTCAATGAATGCTTGTAATGTTTCTTCAAGAGATTTGCTCGAGTGTGAATCATGTTGAGGAACATTTTCTCCTGAGTACATTTCTTCTTCATTTCTCCATTGATTTCCAAATGATTGCTCTTGATTTGAATTCCTCCTGTCGAATTTCAAGTTGTTTCTTCCATCAGGATTGAAAGTTTTAGGATAAGGATTACAAGGCTTATGGTTTGTCTTTAAGGCATTACATTGTTTCTCATATTTTCCTACCACTTCCTGATAAACATGATAGTCCAGTGGCTGTTGGTCCAACCTTTCATTCACAAAATTTGTTCCTTGTCGTTCAGCTCTTGTGACTAAATGACTTCCGTTCTCATTCTTTGCTTTAAGGATTTATAACTCCCTTGTGATGTTTTCAACTTGAACCCTAAGGTTGTAGCTATCCTCTTTCTTCAATTGATGAACTTTAGTTGATCGCGACTTATGAGAAACATCTAATTCAGCCCACAAATGAACTTTTTCAGCAAATTCATCAAGAAATTCCTTGGCCTCTTCAGGATCCTTGTGTAAAAATTTTCCATCACACATCACTTCTAGATATTGACGATCATGACTTGTGAGTCCTTCGTAGAAAAAGCTAACAAGACGCCAATTCTCGTAACCATGGTGAGGACATTGACTCAACAAATCTTTGAATCTTTCCCATGCTTTGTAGAAATTTTCATGATCGTTTTGGGAGAAAGTCAGAATTTGTTTCTTGAGATTGTTGGTCTTTTGATATGGAAAGTATTTGTAGAAGAAAGCAGATGTCATGTCATTCCATGATTGAATGGATCGAGGTCTTAAAGAATAAAGCCAACTTTTAGCTTTATCTTTCAGTGAGAAAGAGAAAATTTTCAATTTGATGGAATTAGCGATATCAGGGTGGCTATAAAAAGTGGCAACAACTTTCTCAAATTCACAAAATGAACATAAGGATTTTTGCTTTCTAATCCAAAGAAGGTTGGTAAGAGTTGAATCATTCCTGGCTTAAAATCTTGATGTGGAAGATTTGATAGAAACACAATACATGAAGGATTTAAAGTGCGAGTCGAATGCATGAAATGTTTCATCAGCATTCTTTGAGGATTCTCACCAAGATTCTCCATTGCGGACGAATTTGCAAGAGTGGTTGATGAAGATGAAGAATGCGAAAAAGAGTTTGACAATTGTTCACTAGGGTTTCTTAAGTCTAAAGCCTTAACAAATCGACTAAGTTTGAATCCTTAACCCTAAGTGTTTTTTTTTTTCTCTTTTTTTTATTTTTAATTTTTGATTTTTTTTAAATTTTTTTTACAAGGATAAAGACAAATGCTAAGCTTTTCTTTATTCAGGGAGAATAAAGTAGTGAATGAAAAGCACTCGCCTAAGTAATTTTGTAGATCTTGAGAATTATATACCTTAAGGATGTTCCTAGGAAAGATTAGCAGGGCTAAGGCTCCTTAAAAACCAATCTCTTAGTCAGAGCAACGTTCTCGGAATGACTGGTGTTGGAAAAGTTCCAAGATTAACTGGCTATGGGAATGGTATCCGAGCCAGTACCGGCATCCAAACAGAACTTCCTCAAAGGATACTCTTCGTAAAACCACAATTTATTTTATGAAAAACCTAACTCTAAAATTTTATGATGTTTTATTTCTAGGGCAAAAACCTAAATCTAAACCTAAAACTAACAAAGTAAATATTTTACAAAGAAAAGGAAAGAAAATAAAATTTTTATGATTTTTTTTAATTTTTTACTTTTTTTATTTTTTTATGAATAATGAGTGTGTGAATAGTGATGTAAATAGTAACTTTGTGAATAGTAGCCTACTTAATTAAATAATCAAACTAAAATAACAATATTTACACTATTTACAAGATAAGGACAAAGTACTTACTTGGTTTCCTGCTTAATTTAGCAATTTGACAAAGTAACAGCACCTCCCCGACAACGGCGCCAAAATGTTGGTGGGTAACACCCCAAAATGTTTCTCTTTTTAAACAGTAGACGTTTGTAATATAGAAAAGTTGTCGTATCCACAAGGAGGTGAAAATTTGTATCTCGGCAAATTGATAAAAATAAACGTTCAAAAAGGAGAGAACTTTTTCATAGCAGAGTGTAAAATGAGATGAATATTTTTGTGGTTTTTATTTTATTTAATTCAAAATTTAAAGCATAAAGTTAAAATGATGAAGTTTTGAGAATCCCTTGTATGTTTTGCAAATGATATGAAATTTTAACTCTAATTAATAATTATCTAAAACATTTGATTTATTATATCTTATCTCATTGATTGCAAGCACATTTTACTCATTATATAGGTCAACCTAAATCGACAATATAGCAAACCATAATACAGTAAGGGTCTTCCTATAAAAACTAGCAAAATAATTATTGGTGCACTAATTATGAAAATTATAACGGTTGTCACTCAATTATAATGAACATAATTTTAAGATAGAAAAAAATAATAACAAATCAAAATTAATATATTTTTATGGAATAAATTATTGCGTTAACTTCGACAGCACTTCGTCTTATGAAATATCTAGAATCGACAATATAACAAGTCATACTACAGTAAAAGACATTCTATAAAATTAAACATTATTTCATTATTATTAATATTAACTATGCAACAGAATTAAATTACATAAAAAAAGCATGACTGAATTTATGTAAAAATTGGCAGCATAACAACATCAACAATAATTATTGAAAACAAAAAGATATAATTTATTCTAAAAATATAAGCATTACCACACAGATATAGAGTTAAAATCCATACCAAAATACTACGCATACAAGATCATCTCTCTGCCTCACCAGACACTCTACTCTAATTTAAGCAGTATTTTATTATTATTTTTTACCTAAGAAGATACTGCTGAGTCTAACTCAGCAATAAAAAAAAAACAGAGAAATAGGGCCAAAGGCCCGAAGGTGTCTATTTGAACTGAGGCAAATGCCTCACTATTTATAGGCTTAAGATTTACTGTTGGGAGATTCTTTCAATTATTTGTATTGTTCAAGTGTTGAAAAACTTGATCCTTTCTTTTCCCCTTTTCTTCTTCGCGTTGGACCTTCATCAATGTGTGAGAATCTCACTAAGATTCTATGCTTCTTGGTAGCTGGGGGCACGACTATAGGACGATCTGGGCCGTTGAAGACGCGATCCGACGGTCCAGAGACACGCGCGAAAATGGGTCTAGGTGGGGCCGCGTGGCCAGGAGAGAAGACCATTGGATCAGTCTTGGTAATCCAATCCAATGGCCGAGAGAATGGTTACATGTGGAGATGACCGCACGCGAGCAGACACATCCCGAGATGCTCTCTGACTAGCCTACAGCTTTGTCGGCGCGTGTGTCGCAAAACGACACGTGGAATGCACTACTGCAATCGGCTGACGCAATGGATGACGCTTTGACATGTGTCCCTACTCTGGACGGTTGGGATCATTTGGGTATCTCATCCAAGGGCCAAAAAATTGCCACGTGTCCCATTAATTTCAAATTCAAATTTTGTTTATTTTCTTGATGCCTTTGATGTTCGATTTTATCCATTTTGGTGTCGTTTTGCTCCGTTTTTCCTCCAGATTTCAAATCTAAAAATCACAAACACACTAATATTAATTAGTTTACAAACAAAATATTTACAAAAATATTAAAAATATTTATTTTACATTAAAATACACAAAAATAAATAAAAACACCTAAAATTTCTAGTCTCTTACGATTTTGACACAGATATAATTTTTATGACTTGGAAATATTTTTAAAAATTACTAAAAATATAGTAAAACATATTTACAAACTTAAAACACACTATCAAACACTCTAAAACTCAAAATAAAATAACCGCATTATTTTTATAGCTTTGACTATTTACAGACTTGACACTTATTTAACACACCAAATGACTCTAAAAATTACTAACAATTCTATTAAACATAAAAACACACTAAAAACATATTTTTAAACATATTTACATACTAAGACACAAAAATACTTATTAACAAAAAATTGCTATTAATTAGAGGATTTAATGAGAAATAAAAGCATAAATAAATGATTTAAGCCTTAGAAAATGTACACTTTGGCAGTCTCATCATAGATCTTTCATGATAGAGAGGATGAACTTTCTTTATATTGGATGGTTTGGTGTTTTTATGATCTCTTTCTTATTCACCGCAAGTTTGCATTTGCTTTCGTTGTTGTCCCTTTGGTAGATATTACTGGTATTTATAGATCTATTTTTGGATCTGTGCTTTATGAAAACAATCTTATTTCTGGTGTCATTTTTCCATGCACTTTTATCTTGTGACAGCCAACGATCCCTTGAGTTAAAAGGGCTAAGGAAGGATAACTTATAATGGCTCATACTTCCACTTGGTACAATTTTGTTTGCTTTGGGTTTAAGTGATGGTCATAAGCAATGACACCCTCTCTCAATGGTATGAAACTTTTTGGGGTAAAACTTAAGGGCTAAACCATGTGGGCTTAGGCCCAAAACAAGCAATATCGTACCAAATAAAGATATAGGTCGTTATAAACACAATTTGGGAAGGGACTTTTGCTGACGAACAGTTATACAATATGTGGTCCTTATTCTTTAGTTGTTCTGCACTTCTTACCTGGAGTATCTCGTTATTCACCTATCGCAACAACATTACATTGGTGCTCTCCTAGGCCTTCATGAAAATTACTGATGCTAAATTTGTTGCCACACTTTTCACCTCTATTTCCACTTTTGCAATCTCAGCTTGCTCCGCTCTATATGATATGCCCAAGTATCGGGCTATTGTTGGTAGTCTATAATTTGTGTCTTAGAAGGAAATAAAAGACACGAATCCCAAACAAGGGAGAAATGAGAAATGGTTGTAAGATGAACATAACCACACTTTTGGAGAGTGGATATAGACACACATATATAATAAGGCTTGTAAGTCTTCAAGCAAAGGTGTCTCAGAAGATTTGTTTAAGTTGACTGGAGGACCCTCATTCATAGTCATAAGATATACTTCATATTCAATAAATGGTTTTACCTTTTACACTAGCAAAATAAATGAGAAGCACTGAGTCCAAAATAGTGGTGTGTGTCTTTGTACCGATTTTATGCATGTTTTCTCTACAAAAGACAAGAATCCTATATATCGAAGAATGACCTACTATGGTTATGTTGACGACATTTAGGAACTTGACTATTGTGAACTTTGAACAATTTTTTTTTAAATGCAAGTGGGTCGACAATAACTACGTGGAGATTGATAATGGCGATGTTATAGTAATAGACTATAGAAGATTGAGTTACAAGAATGATCCATTCATCATAGCATCACAAGCTAAACAAGTCTTCTATATCACCAATCTTAAAGATTTGGAGTTGTTATTAGTCATGCCGATGAAGCCAAGAGCAATTAGTGAAGGTGATGTGGATAACGACGAAGGTAGTAATATTCCATCTTTTAGCAAAGGATTGCCATTTGGTGGAGGAGGTTGATGTCTTTGATGACGACGACTCACACTTAATACGTTTAGATGTTGAATGGAGTTGTATTAATAACTCTAATAAAGGTAAAAGGAAAAATAATCACTATTTTGTTATTGTTTTTTTCGTTGAACTATTTAATAAGACCTTTCATTTGTTTTGCATCATGTCATATTTCATTCTCTTGGATGTTGTAATACAAACTTTGTTGTAATTTTTATTTGACTAAGAAGAATGAGTAATGTGAAAGTTTATTGAAATTGCATGTTGTTTACTTTTTCATTTAATTTATTGTTATTTTAAACAATTTTTATTATAATTATTTATTTTTTCAAGTGTTGAACATAGTATTTTTTTAGCATCAGATTTTAGACTATGATCTTTTACTAAAATAGTTGTCTAAAGTGACGATTAGACAATGGTTTTAAAAACAAACCGCCATCTAATGTTGGTGCCTCGTACCAAACACTCCCTCTAGTTGATTTTAGACGACTGTTTATAACCATCGTCTAATGTGCATAGGATTTTATGATTCTAGATTAGATGACAGTTTCTACAATCATTGTCTAATCTTTAGACGATGATTTTTAACCATCGTCTAATCTCAAGCATGTACTAGTGATTTTAGAATATTATTGATGCATTGTTGAATGAAAAAAAATAATGTACTTAGAAAAATATCCAGAGTATTACATATATGTATCTTGAACCTTTGAAACTTGGTTGTGTCATTAGAAGGATTAAATGTGATCTCATTTCTCCTTTCAATAGATTCCAATCATTTAGCTCCTTAAGTTCATTACAGCAAAATAGTCGTTAAACGATGCTAATATGATGACGAGTTGGCAAAAAATTGTCACGGTATGAGCTTGAAAAATGCAAAACGGATCAAAAATATGAAAACCGTCGCAATATGTAAGTGTATAACAACGGTTTTTTTACATGACGATTATCGATCAAACTGTATAAATTAAAGACATAATACAAATTAACGATAATCATATAGTGGAGAAGAAGAGACTTACTGTTAAATCCTTTGTTTGAAGTCAGCACAAATTCATACCCAAACAGATCCAACCAAATCCACTCTCTATAGGGCAAAATAAGTTTTGACTCCTCCCCATGCCCCCGCGTGCCCCCCCCCCCCCCCCCCCCCCCCAAGAAAAAAAAAAAAAAGCTTTACTGAGGTTGCTTTTATTGGAATAGGATATATGCTTTTAAAGGTAGTTATGTAAATTCTTATTTTGACTATTTGATAATATTTTAAAGAAAATTTGAGTATTTTGTTTTTAATTTATATGATAATTATTTACTATTATATTTGAATGATACATCATAATGCTCCAATACTAGTTATTCTCTTTAATTATGGCATGGGTGTTTTCTACACAGAAGATATAATAATTAAATGACTTAATATAAAAAAAAAGTTCATCAACCAACAAAATTAGAGTTAAATATTTTGATTTCTGATAAGGTTGTGGTGTTGTCTAATACTTTACTAGAGGAACAATCTTATCTGTATTGTTATAATATTGATCACGGACATAGCGACGAATTCCTAACGCTTATAGCAAGTTTCGATCACCAACCCGCGATGTTTGAGATATCTATAGTAAGAGCTTATGTAACCGCCATGCATGTTCTCGAGCTACCAAATTAAGACCCACGATATGATGACAAGGAGAAGAACGAGACTTATGAATTCTATGATGGGGAACAAGGGTGAACCATGTTCGACGATTGTTAGTGTGAGAAGACTCCTATTAATAGGAAAAGGATAAAAACCGGCTAAGGATCCTTATTCCAACTCCTCTAAACGACTTTAGTTTCTCTAATTTACATTTTACTATGAGTCCTAATCTCAAAATTTCAAGAAAAAGCTCAAAAATTATAGTGGATGTAGAAAGCACTATAAATCCTTGTGATCTTCTTTTTATTTTATTTTACTAGAATTTCTATGTTCTTCTTTTTCTTCTTTTTAGAATTATTAAGCTGCTCTTGTTCTTCTTCTAACTTTGCACCCATTTTTTATTTCATTAATTTGAGGTGAGTATGTATGATTAGCAATATTTTAATATTAATAATTATTTTATCTCATCTTATAGTTTTCAAGCAGGCATATTTTCTAATAAGAATATTTATGAAACTACATAATTACAATTAAAAGAACTAATTATAGTAAAGGTGGAGTTAATATAAAGGTACAACTGTCTCATTTTTGTTATTTTTTTATACTCTATAAGGATATATATATATATATATATATATATATATATATATATATTTGAATGTAGCTACTAAGGTTTTTATGAACTTTAGGTGCCGTATTTTTCTTAGCTAACTTTTCTTTTAATAAAAGAGAGAAGTGCCAATATTTATATATACTATAATATTCGATGACGAATGTAAATTTTGAATCTATATGAGGAAAGTACTTAGCGTCCCTTTTAAAAAAAGAAAAATAATTAGTGAAATTAAGATAAACTTGTTCAACTTGTCAGTATCAAATCACTATTAATATTAAAATTATAAGCTTATTAGTAGTGAGTAGAGGAGCTAAGTTTTATAAATTTGTAAAGAATAAAGATACAAAACTCAAGGCTCAAGGTGTCAAAAAAGGGATGAGCCATGTGGATGGATCAATTTAAGCCATTGCATTGCACAATATTAAAAAAATTGATTATTTTGAACCATTAGACTGATTCAATTTTTGGCTAAAGAACAAAAGCTATTTCCTCTTCTATATATACCAGTATGAGGGACATGCTTAGGCACATTCCCTGTCAGTAACTTTTTTCTCTTTTATGCTTACTTAAAAAAAAAATCATCTTAAATTATTAAGTGTATTAATAATATTTTATGTTAAAAAATATTTTTAATGCATGAGGATATTTTTATCAAAAGAAAGACTTGAAATTACTGACTATGATAACTCATTTGAAATAAAAGAAAGTTCGGCTAGGTGGCTTTTTAATGGATTCTTTCAAAAAGATTACCATAATTTTTCTAAATTAAGCAAATGGCCTATCTACATTTAAAAATCAGGGCATGCTTAGTGAAAAAAATCTTCCATTTTTTAACTTATAAAAATCACTTTGTTCCCTCCCAAAATGCGTAGGCTAAATGCAGCCTTTGTTTTCTTTCATTTTAATAGAGTGGATAGGTCATTTTTTTTTTTAATTTTACAAAACTTGGGCTATTAACTTAAACTTTGCACATAAAATAGGCTATTTCGATATATATGCTGAATAAGAATATGAAATGCCTGTAAACCTAACAGGTAAAGTTATCAATTAACAAACAAAAATAATAATAAAAAAAAGAAATGCATGTCACATAGAAAGAATATGAAATGCTAGTTCAATACAATCAATTATAAAGTTTTATCTTTTTTCTTTTTTTTTTTGGATTATGTAAGATTTTGAAATACGTGTTAACGTAATAAATTAATTTATTCTTAAAAAAGTTATCTACTTGTTAGCATGGGATAAACCGTAATGCTAAAGTAATAATTGATTTTTATTTGAATTAATCCTAATTCTTATTATGATTATGCTTGTGTTACTTTTTGTGACTAATGTATAAGAATGTTATATTTGTCTTTTATTGTTAAAAAAATATTATATTTAAATTTTTTATCTTTAGAAATTATTGTATCATCAGTAAAATGATGCAGTCCATGAGACCATGATGCACTTTCTATGTTATATGATGTCATATATTATATGAATTCATTAATATGTAAAGATGTAAAATCAAGCAATGTCAGAAAAGACATAGGCAATGTGGATTAATCCAAGTCATTGTATTAAACTAAGTAAAAAGGGAAGCAATTTTGGACCATGGGATTAAGTCAAAGGTTAGTTGAAGAGCAAAAACTTTTCTCACTTTTGAAAACCAACGTTAGAAATCATTAAGAAATTGATTTTCTAACATTTCTAGGTTTTTAAAACGTCAATTTTGATGCCCATAAGGTATGGAATTAACCGAGTCTTCAATTGGACCCATTTGAGTCAAATTCGGGTGAAGAAGACCCAATTCCGCTAAAAATTTGATTTTGAGGGGCCAGAAACGACATGTTGTTTTAGCCCTTGAAGGGCGTGTTGTTAACAACAAAATGACATTTTGTTTTTCATTGAGAAAAACAACACTTTGTTTCACTAGGGGAGACATTTTGTTTTTCATTGAGAAAAACGACACGTTGTTTCACTAGGGGAGAGGCCGTTCTTGTCGTTTCAAAACGACATGTTATTTTCTTTCAGTAATGAAAACGACATGTCATTTTTAGGGGCATTTTTGAGCAAAAAAATCCAAAATTTTTTAAATTTTTTCAGATTTCTAATTTGGGTATTTTGGAAAATTGTTCTTTAATAAATCTAAAATTAATTTTAATGAAATCCAAAATTTTATTATTTGTGTTTAAATAAAATTTTGAAAATTTATTTTAAATATGGTTTTGAATTTATGTATAATTCATTTTGCATGTATTCTTTGGTTGTTATTTTTAATACATGCAAATTCATGAATATTTTATGAATGAAAAATAAATGTCCTGAGTGATTTGTATAATTGTAATTGATCTAAGAGTAGCTACAGTATCTTTGATTACATTAAAATTATACATTAAGTTTGCTAAATCACATACATCTAAACAGACATCAAGTGTAACTAATTATATTTGGTATAATAAAATTTATCCCACAGGAAATTTTATTATATTAAATAGATTGGTTAGGATGAAATATTAAACTGTTTTTCTTAATTTGTCCATAGGGATTAAGAAATGGAATATAGTTTAATAGTTTTATCATAAGATTGTATGTGAATAAATGGAAATTAGAAACTTAGCCTACAGGCAGTTTTTATGTCATATGATTCATAATTTTTGTAGCATGATTTACATTGATAAAACATGACATATAGTTATTAGCTTCAAATTTTATGACATGAGCACGTATGATTGATTTATTACAGTAATTCAACCTGTTAATTTATCTGGTATGAAATGTGATATTCTCGAGTTTAAGGGTGATAGCTATAAAGTCTAGAAGAAGAGAATTCTCTTTCATTTGGGGTGGATGGACATTGACTATGCCATTAGAAAGGATGAACCACCCTCTAACATTGAGACCAGCACTTCAGATGATGTTGGTCGAGATGAAAAATGGGAGCGATCCAATCGTCTCTCAGTTATGTTCATAAAGACCAAAACCTCTACTAAGATTAGGGGTTTGGTTGATCAATATGACAATGTCCAAGCACTACTGAAGGCTAGTGATGAGCAATTTGAGTCTTCAGATAAGACATTGGCAAGCACCCTAATTATGTCATTTTCATCCTTGAAGGTTACCAGTATTAAAGGCGTGCGTGAGCAAATCATGCGCATGAGGGACATTGAGACTCAATTAAAGACACTTGAGGTTAACATGTCTGATTCTTTCCTAGTTCATTACATTCTAAACTCTTCACCCTCTGAGTATGGTCCCTTGGAGATCTCTTATAACACACATAAGGACAAATGATCAATTAATAAGCTGTTGACCATGTGTGTTTAGGAGGAGGGAAGACTCATCATGGAAGAGGGAGAGAAAGTAAATTTGAAAACCCAGGGTAAAAAGAAACATCAGACCAAGCAAGAGGGGAATGGAAATGTTCTTGCCTAGCCTGATATTAAGAAGGAGTTCAAGTGCTTCTTTTGTAAGAAAAAGGGGCATGTAAAGAAGGACTACTCTAAATTCCAGGAATGGCTTGATAAGAAAGGTATTTAACTTTTACTTTTCTGTTATGAATCTGATATGATTAACATTAATTATAACACATGGTGAATTGACTCCGGTTCCACAATCCATGTTACTAATTCTCTGTAGGGATTGCAAAACCTACGAAAGCCAGTGGGAAGTGAGCAAAGCATCTATTCTAGAAATAAGATGCCCTCACATGTGGAGGTTGTAGGAACGTGCAAACTAGTCTTAAGTAGTGGCTTTGTTTTGTATTCGGAAAAGACATTTTATATTTCTAGTTTTTTTAGAAATTTAATTTCAGTTTCCAGACTTGTATTAGTTGGATATTCCTTTAAATTTTCAGAATCTTCATTCAGTTTATTTTATAAATATGATTTTATTAGATGTAGTACTTTGTTTGATGGTCTTTTTCGTCTTAATTTACAAAATGGTGCCAATTATACTACTTTCCATATTCATGAAAATGTTGGTATAAAGTGATGTGTTATAAATGATAAATCCTCTATGTTATGGCATCAGAGATTGGGACATATCTCCATTGAGAGAATTAAGAGATTCGTAAATGATGGAGTACTTAATATTTTAGATTTTATTGATTTTGATACTTATGTGGACTGCATTAAGGGTAAGTAGATCAACAAGTAAAAGAAGGGTGCCAAGAGGAGTTCTGATTTATTCAAAATTATACATAGAGATATTTGTAGTCCAGACATGGACACATACTCTCAAAGGTACTTCGTCTCTTTCATAGATGACTACTCATGATACATGTATATCTACTTGCTTAACAATAAAAATGAAGTACTAGATGTTTTTAAGGTCTTTAAAGCGAATGTAGAGAAACAATGTGGAAAGCAAATTAAGATCGTGAGAACAAATAGAGATGGAGAATACTAGGGTGGAAACACAAAGCATGGATAAGCACCTGGTCTATTTGTTAAGTTTCTTCAATAACATGAGATTATTGCCTAATATAGTATGCCTAGTTCTCCATACCAAAATGGTGTAACTAAAAGAAGAAACCAAACATTATTGGACATGGTGCAGAGTATGCTTGCTAGCTCCAAACTTCTTGAGTCCTTGTGGACTAAAGCTCTTAAGACGGTAGTGTACATATTGAACCGAGTTCCAACCAAGGTTATCCCAAAGGTTGGAAACCGAGTTTACGACATGTACGCATTTGGGTATGCCCATCAGAGGTAAGAGTTAAAATTCACAAGAGAAAAAGTTAGACCTAAGGACCACAAGTGGACATTTTGTTAGTTAGGCTGAACAATCTAAGGGACATAGATTTTATTGTCCATCTCACAGTACTAGATTTGTGGAATCAAGGAATGCAAAATTTCTTGAGAATGACTTAATTAGTGGGAACAATCGATCTTAGAACACTATTCCTAAGAAAGATCATACAGATGCTCAGCCTTCCACTTCTTATGATAAATTGTTTGTTGTACACAACACGCCTAAAGTTCAAAAGCGTGATGAACAACAATAAGTCATTCAAGTTCCACAGACTGCTAATTAAGAAATAGTGGATCTAGCTGAACAATAGATACAGGAACCTATTGAACAGTCTATTAAACAACATACTTCTCAAGAGAATATTGAACCAACATTAAGGAGATTTACTAGAGAAAAGCGATCAGTGATACCTAGTGATTATATTGTGTATCTACAAGAGTTTGACTACAGTGTTGGAGCAGAAAATGATCCTGAAATGTTTTCATAGGCCATGAGTTCTAAGGAATCTGACTTATGGTATAATGCCATGAAAGACGAAATGGATTCTATGGCATCTATTAGAGTCCGGGATCTCGTTGAGTTGCTTGATGGTGTAAGACTCATTAGATGTAAGTGGGTCTTTAAAACAAAGAAAGACTCATTAGGCAACATTGAGAGACATAAGGCAAGACTCGTTGCCAAAGGATTCACTCAAAGAGAAGAAATTGACTACACAAAGACCTTTTCTCATGTATCTAAAAAGTATTCTCTTCGAGTCATTGTGGTATTGGTTGCCTATTTTGACTTGGATTTGTATCAAATGGATGCGAAAATGGCCTTTCTCAATGGTGATCTAGTGGAAGAGGTTTATATGGAATAATTAGAAGGATTTTCCTCTAGTGATGGTGAGCATTTAGTCTACAAGCTTAAGAAATCCATAAATGGATTAAAACAAGCCTCTCGTCAGTGGTATTTGAAGTTCCGTGACATTATATCTCCATTTGATTTAAAAGAGATTATCATGGATCAATGTATATACCAGATCGTCAATGGGAGTAGGATTTGTTTCCTTGTGCTATATGTGGATGACATATTGCTTGCAGCTAATGATTAGGGTTTGCTATATTAGGGGAAGCGATTCTCTCAAAGAACTTTGATATGAAGGATATGGGAGAGGCATCTTATGTCCCTGGCATTAAGATCCATAGGGACAGATCTCAAGACATTTTGGGTTTGTCTTAAGAGACCTATATCAACAAGGTTCTAGAGAGGTTTCGGATGAAGGATTCTTCACCAAGTGTAGCACCCATTGTGAAGGATGACAAGTTCAATTTGAACCAATGCCCAAAAAATGAGCTCGAACGGGAACATATGAAAATCATTCCATTTGCTTCAGCATTTAGAAGCCTAATGTATACTCAGGTCTGTATAAGACCTGACATTGCATTTGTGTTAGAATGTTGGGCAGATATCAGAGTAACTTAAGTATTGACCATTGGAGAGCTGCAAAGAAGATGACGAGAAATCTTCAAGGAACTAAGGATTATATGCTCATGTATAGACGGACTAATAATCTAGAGGTGATTGGATACTCCGACATAGACTTCGTTGGCTGTGTTGATTCGTAAAAATCAATACATGGTTATGTTTTCATGTGAGCTAGTGGAGCTGTATCTTGAAGGAGTGCGAAGCAGATTTTGACTGCAACATCTACTATGGAGGTCGAGTTCATTTCTTGTTTTGAAGTTACTTCACATGTTGTATGGTTGAAGAGTTTCATATCTAGGCTTAGAATTATGGATTCTATTTCTAGGCCATTGAGATTATACTGTAACAATTTAGCTGCGGTGTTTATGGCCAAGAACAACAAGAGCGGTAGTTGAACTAAACACATCGACATTAAGTACTTGGCTATAAGAGAACGTGTTAAAGAAAAGAAAGTGGTAATTGAACACGTAAACACTTAGTTGATGATTGCTGATCTTTTAACTAAAGGCATGCCACTAAAGAATTTTAAAGATAATGTAGTACGAATGGGACTTGGTTCCATGATGTGAATTTTATTGTAGGTACATTTGGTTATTTTAATGAAACTCTTATTTAGTTGTGATATTTTCTCATATTAAGTTGTGCACATGTACAGTTATTTTGAGAAAGATCAATTAAGTTGGACCTGGAATAAACATAAGGTTTATTCATTAAGTTATGTTACCATTTATGAGTTAGTATTAAAGGATATAATGCATTGTAATACATGGAAGATAATACTCATTCTAAGAGGACCTATTGCCATGATTCATATGTTTTTTCCTTAAGTTTGAGATTGGTTGATTTTGGTTATTTAGAAAATATATGTGGACCAAGTGGGAGAATGTTATTTTTTATTTATTTTTTATTATTTATTTTTTAAAATGATAATAAATAAATAAAAATAAATTTAAGTGGTCCAAGATACGCATGTTTTCTAAAGGATGTCAACCAAATGATATCTTTGAATTGTTATAACGCTTCAGAAAGAAGGCCTTGTTTTAGAGATACCTCTTAATGGTAACACACTCTGATGACGGGTGTCTATAAATATCACGTAAGATGGTCCTTAAGCCTGTGCAATTATTTCAGAAATACACAATTTTTTAAAATTACAGAAGGTTTAGAAGATTCTCTTTCTTTAGGAATTCTTACAGAGATTCTCTATTCTTACTGTATTTGTCAATGGCTAGAGGATAGATTTCTTTTCCTTAACGTTACAGTATTTAGATGATTTTTATGCAATTTAGTTTATGTATAAATGTTGAAGATCATAATTTTGTGTATGTAGATTTTCTTACAAGTTGGACATGCATGTTTGATTTATTTCAATCTCTTTTTTATTTCCCCTTTTTGTTTTAGTTGAGTTTTAAGCTTGTCTTTGGTTACATTTGTAACGTTTCTCGCATCTATTGGCGTCTAGTTCATGAGAATGAGATGGAAATTGGAAGTATGTGCCGTCCGTATGATAATATGATACTTATATCAGTACTGGTATTTTTGGCTGCTTTCTTTCTTCTTCTCTCTCCCATGTGGCATGGCTGGTACGTTTCATTCAGGCTTTTTATTATCGATCAGTTCTTTTTTCTCTCTTTATTTTCTTACTTTTTTTTAATTTTTTTTTAAAAAATTGATCAGCTTCTTTATCCATTGCCATTGACAACTTCTTCAAGAACGTGGTTACTTTTCATCATTTTTCTTCTTTTCTTTTTGTGATTTTTTATGATGTTAATATACAGACCATTTCCATCATATGCTAATGTTATATTTACTCTAAAAAATATAAAAGTAACGCATTGATCTATTTAATACTCACAATAGATAATGTTGTGTCAAATGTTATATTTCTTCTTTTTTGGGTCATAAAATGCTATTTTTTTTACATGATTTAACTTTTGAAACTTGTAAAATTTATCCATCTCTATACTTCAAAGCACATTTTTACGAATTTTTTTTTAAAAAAAACTAGGGATATTTACTAAAAATATACATTATTATCCCTTGTCTTTGTCTCCATTACTTAAGTTAGAATAAATCACCAGATTATTTCTTTCCCTTACTAATTTTTAACTGGTAATTATATCCACATTTTCACACTATTGGATCTGATAAAAGTTTCTTTTTTTACATCTAATGCCTGAAGATAGATATCTATTAATATATTACTTTTTTAATAATGACAAGAGAAATTGTATTTCTTTGCTTTGCTTTTCTTTTTCTTGTTAATTTCTCTGCTAAAAACTAAAACAATAACCTACTAATATAACTTGTTTTTTTGTTGTCAAATTTGTATAGAAATTGGATTTTGATAAAAAAAAAAGGTATCCTGTTGGTTTGTGTTCTCACTGAGAAAAGACCTTTAATCATCTTTTCCATCCAAACGCGGTAACCAAAGACAAATCATCTACGGCAGGCACCGTCACTTTTATAACGTACGCCAAGAAAAGTTTACCAAGAAGAAAAAGAAAAAGAAAACGTACGCCGGTAAAAACGTGTATAAAAGTTTTGTTGTGTTGCGGCTTGCGTGCGCAAGAGAGGTGAACTTTCGTTCGGCCACACCATATCCACAACTTCGTGGCGAAGGACTTGGAATTTTAATCTTGTCCATTTTTTCTCTCCCGTTGAAAAACAAAAAAAAAATCTGAAGGTTTGTTCCCTTTTTTTTTCCCTTTTGGTAACGTATCATACAATAATACTATGATGACATGACACGCAAGCAGTCATGGCTAAGGATAGTCTCTAGAAACATTTGCATATAGGATTATACAAATTAGATTACGTCTATCCATAATCTAATCCGTAACGTTTAGATTACGAAAATTCCAAAATTGTTACCAATCCATCATTCTCAAACCCTATTTTCATAAGAGTGTTAGCTGCATTTTCTTTCTCACCTTTTTATACTCTCTCGCGTATGAACTCTATTATTTTATTTTTTGTTTAAACAACATTTAAAAATGTTAGTAGATTTTATATGTCAGACAATGATTGAAAAGAGTATATAAGAGAGTAAAAAAGAGAGTACGGCTAGCACATTTCTCTTTTCTTTTCTTTCTTTTTTCTTTTTTTTTTTTTGAGAATGTAGTGGCTAATTTCATTGATCACGATAAAATTGTCAATTGCAATACAGGAAATACAATTGCGTACTTCCTCTAGCCAGTAATTGTAACACCCACCATTTTCTTTTATGGACATTTGTGTTAATCTAATGTTAAAATATGATATTTTAAGTGTTATTATTGTTTATGTTAAGAAAATTGACTTTTTATTTAGTGATATCGCAGGTGACGGTCATGTGGGATCGATGTGCTGGGGATGCTCGTGTCAAAAGTGATGATAAGCTTAAAGTATCTATTGTTTTTTTAAGAGTTTCAACTTGCTCTAAATTTATAATCTTTATAATGCTTTAGAGTTATGTATGCCCTAAAGCTATATTCTTGATGATAGCATAATTTTGTTGCATATTTTCTTATTTTTATAATATTAATGATGTCATGATAATTACATGTGTAGTATTTTTTATTGGAATTAAGACATTAGATAATATAAAGTGTCTAAAAGAATAATGTGTAAATTAATATTTTTGGGGTCATAGAGTAAATATTATTGAAATTCTCTTCCTTACCCCCTCTCAAAAATCTCTCCAAAAAAGCCTCTATTATCACTCTAATCCTCAAAACCAAGAATTCATTGCCCTTATTTTCTTTAAAGCCAAAGTAGAAGGAATTATTTTTAGAGATTTTGTATGCAAGTATTCATCTTTTTTGAAGAATGCATAAAAATTAAAGGTATGTTTTAAAGTTTTCATGG
Organism: Artocarpus heterophyllus; assembly: GCA_025403435.1. Lineage (NCBI taxonomy): Eukaryota > Viridiplantae > Streptophyta > Magnoliopsida > Rosales > Moraceae > Artocarpus > Artocarpus heterophyllus. The sequence continues at coordinate 516,549 of JAJQZP010000445.1, forward strand.
TTTTGATTTTTATAGTTGATGTATATTGTTTTGTGATAGACTTTGTTAGAAAATTTGTCCTGTTATGATTGTGAATGTGAATGTGTATCCATGTATGTTTGTATGAAAAAATGTTATAACACTTTAGAAAGAAGGCCTTGTTTCAGAGATACCTCTTGATGCTAACACACCTGATGGTGGATATCTATAAATATCATGTAAGAGGATTTTAGAAATACACCATCTCTCAAAATTGTAGAAGGTTTAGAAGATTCTTTTTTTTTAGAAATTCTTGCAGAGATTCTCCATTTTTACTGTATTTGTTAATGGCTGTAGGTTAGATTTCTTTTCTTTAATATTTTCACATTTAGATGATTTTTATGCAACTTGGTTTATGCATAAATGTTGAAGATCATAATTTTGTATATATAAATTTTCTTACATTTAGTATCAAGAGCATGGTTTTTTCTCTGCCTTGATATGTTTGAATAGAGTTTTTTAAAATACCTAAAATTCACTTGTAATATTTAGGTCTTATTTATGTGTTTAGATTATTAAGTCTAAATAATGTGTCAAATAAATAAATAAGATAATCAAAAAACAGAAAAATAGGAGAGGAGGTCTATACTTGCAAATACAATAACGTAAAGACACATAGAACTCATAAAACTAACACTTATCATTTATATTTTCAGCGTGGCAACTTATCACGAGAAAAAATAGAAAGACGCAAGCAATAAATTGCGCCCACAAAGTTGGAAAAAGAAAGGCAAGCGAATTCCTATTTACTTGTCGGCCTTGTCTTTTCTTCCAATTGGCGCACGCAACGTTGAATTTTGATATTAAAAACATTGACCACAGCAATGAAACACAAAAAACCATTCCGATGCAATGTACATGCGCTGACATTCCTGAGAAGGCCAAAAAACAAAAGCTGCCGTCAAAATATCCAACCACAACTAGAGAAAAAAATCCCCTAAAAAAAACTGTTTTAGAAAAGGTCAGGATTTTTTTTTTCCCTTGCTGAATAAAAGGTCAAAGTTTAATTATATCTCTGTAACACACTGGAGTCATTAGTATAAATATACAAGAAATCTAGCTAACATTAATTGTGCTTCTTTGGCTTCAAAGGCAGAGATAAAAATGGCTCGAGCTGCTTTAACCATGCTTTTTCTAATAATCTTTGGTTTTCATAGCCAACTTCAGGTCCATGCATTCGCCACTCGTTCTGATCATGGCATGAAATTTTTTTAACAAATCCCACTTTTCATTTCTAATACATGATATAATCAATATGTTGTTTGACAATTGGTTTGAACCAAAGAGGGTATAAAACTGTCATATGTTAGTGCAAAGATTATATATGCTATATTATTTGAACAAAAAAAGTTTTGATTTAAATTAATGTGTCAAACACCTTATAAAACTTCCAAAACCCGCTTATTGCGACGAAAATATTGAAGTATTGAATAGATCAGCGCAGTGCCATCTCCACCAATCCAACTGGGAAAAAATCTTTTAAACATTTGTTGATCTTAAAAATTGACATGTAAACATGGGCTATATTGCTAATATTAAGTGTATTATTATTATTATTATTTGGTTTCAGACTTTAGTTACATGAAATCTGTACGCAACGCAACTGACATGCCATGGGAGGAAGAGTACGACTACATAGTGATTGGAGGTGGCACGGCAGGTTGCCCATTAGCCGCAACTCTATCGGAACAACATTCCGTACTTGTCCTCGAAAGAGGCGGCTCTCCCGAAACATTCCCAAACGTCTTGCAGGCAGCCGGGTTTGTTGCCAACCTCATGCAAGAAGACGATGGCCAAACAGCGGCGCAGAGGTTCACCTCCGAAGATGGCGTTGCAAATGTTAGAGGCAGAATTCTCGGAGGCACCAGCATGATCAATGCCGCTGTCTATTCCCGAGCCGACGATGAGTTCCTTTTGAATTCGGGTGTCGAATGGGACATGGAATCAGTCGAGGAGGCGTACCGGTGGGTCGAAGAGAGTGTTGTGTTCCGGCCGAATTTGGCAGTTTGGCAGTCTGTTGTGAAAGAGGCTCTAGTGGAAGCTGGGGTTGGTCCGGACAATGGGTTCAGTGTTGATCATAAGCTTGGAACCAAAGTTACGGGTTCGACCTTCGATGGAGTGGGGAAGAGACATGGAGCTGTGGAGCTGCTCAATAGAGGAGATCTGAGAAACTTGCGAGTTGCTGTTCATGCAAGTGTGGACAGAATCATCTTTTCAAAACAAGGATCAAGTATGTTGAAATTATATCTTTCTTTTTATAAAGTTTCTTTCTTTATTAATTATTCTATGAGTAGTTTTTTTTTTTTTTTTTTTTTTAAGAAATCATGTACTTGATTATTATGCATTTGTGGGGACCAAACCGCGGACACTGTGATATTGGCAAAGTCAACAAAATAAATAAATTAATAAATATCATTGCCAATACAACTAGCAAAAAAAAGTAGAAGACCAACTATATTTGTAGAATGTTTTTTTTTTTTAATCTTTTGTGATTATTTTTCACAAATTCATGTCCTAATGGTAGGGTCCACAAAATCAAGTATTGCACAATTTGAAATTGCTTTCTTAAATTGTTTTTTTTTTATTTGTTTAATAATAGTTTGAGTTGGCAACAATTTGCTAATGCATCATGATGATATATATCCTTCTTCCATATTTGTATTATTAAGCAGCTTGATTACTATTATTAATAATAGTTGTTTAAAAATATAGTTCAAATCAACATATTAAATCTAAAATACTATAGTAATTTATATGCGCTAAGGGAAAATATTATAACAAAATTAGTTAGAGCTATTTTTTTTAATTTTAACTATGTTCCCAAACAAATTTTAAGTTCTTTCTTCTTCATTTTTGAAATTTACAGGACCTTCTGCAATCGGAGTCATCTACACTGATTCAAATGGGAAGTCTCACCAAGCACATATACACTACAAAGGAGAGATTATTCTTAGTGCCGGTGCAATTGGAAGCCCTCAACTTCTTCTACTTAGTGGAGTCGGCTCAGATTCCTACCTTTCCTCACTAAATATTCCTGTAATCCATTCCCAACCAAATGTTGGAAAATTCATGGCTGACAATCCTCGTAACAACATCAATCTCGTAATTCCATTCCCATTCGACCAATCTCCCGCACAAGTTGTAGGAATCACTAGTGACTATTTCATAGAGACTGTCTCTTATAGCTTACCATTCTATCCAATTCCATTACCCTTTAGCCTTATTCCCAGCTCAGCTTCCACAGATTTGAGCATCGCAACCATTGCTGAGAAAATCATCGGACCGTTGTCCCATGGCTCACTCCAGCTAGCTTCTTCGGATGACATAAAAGCTACCCCGCATGTCAAATTCAACTACTTTTCCAATCCCATCGACCTTTCTCGATGCGTCAGTGCCATGAGAAAGATGGGCAATTTGTTGGAAACAAATTCGATGGATCAGTTTAAGTACAAGGATTACAATGGTGATAGGGGTTTCATGTTCTTGGGGTCAAGTCTACCGTCAAATTGGTCCAATGATTCATCAATAGAGGCATATTGCCGGAGCACTGTCACAACTTTTTGGCATTGCCATGGCGGGTGTCTTGTGGGGAAGGTGGTCGATGGTGATTTTCATGTCATGGGGATTAACTCACTTCGAGTTGTGGATGGTTCAACTTTCAGCGTCTCGCCGGGGACCAATCCTCAAGCCACTCTAATGATGTTAGGCCGGTGAGTTATTTATTATAGTTAATCATGTTTGCAGTTAAATTTGTATAGCAAAGCAAACTTTTTCTTTTCTAATTACTCCTCCTAATCGTTCAGTTTAAATTAACTTTTTCTTTTATATGAGCAGGTATATGGGGCTTAAGATGCTGAGAGAAAGAAGAAACCACAAATTTAAAGATCTTACGTCGCAAAATTCTTGCATTTTATAGGCGATAGAATTTCTTAATGCAGTCAATATTATAAGATCCCGTTCTAAAAGGAAGAAAAAAAGTTAGGAGTTCCTAAAATCTCTAATTTTTAAGCTAAAAATTTCTTCTTTTTTTTTTTTTCTTTTTCTTTTTCCTTTCTTTCCTCTTAAAAAAACACAAATTTGCTATCATTCTTTTTGAATGTATTGTTAGCAAATTTTATCTCATGAATAAATAAATCAAAAAAAGTTTACTTATTATAAAATTGTGCTATTCTGGTCTTGAAGAAACTTGGCATGGCTTGCACACTAAATGGTAATGGTAACGGAATAGAATGGAAAAGAAAATTGATTCCTTTCTTCGGTTGTAATTTTAGGAATACTATCGAATGGAATATGAATATTTTCATAGTATGTTGGAAAGTTAGTATTTTATATATCAATATATTTAATATAATATATAAAATGTAATATAATATAAAACTATAATTATATAATATATTACGTAATTACAAGTATTGAATATTATAATATTATTATAATGGTTAATATATAGAATAAAATGTAATTATAATATTAGTAATTATATTTTTGTTGTTACGATATATAAAATATAATATATGATAACGATATAGAATATGATAATATTATGATAATGGTTAATATAAATTTAAAGTATTAAAATTGAAAAATAGAGTTGCATAAGCAGTATTTGTCAAATATATATGGTGTTGAAACTTCATGGCCTGGGCCATATCGTAATTATTAGGGAGAAAATTACACGTTATGTCACATTTTTAAAAATTGTGTTTATTTATGCCATACTAAATTCATATTATATGTTAAGTTGTGCTACAAATGAACATATGTAGTATTTATAAAAAGCAAATCTTGAAAGATGACATTTATAAAAATTCTCCTTATTTAGACCAAAAGAAACAAACTTAGATCCTCTTTCTTCTTTTGTCTCTCTTTTTAATCCTCCAATCAATTTTAAACATGTCTTATTAAAAATTCCAACTCAACTATACACTCTTCTCTTGCAAATAACAATCATTGTATTAAAACGCACTAATCAAATAAGACCCATGAGAATCCCACCTTTTCTCTCCATGATACCTCCTATTAGGGATGTTCACCAAATCTGTATATTTGTTCAATCCAATCCAATTTGTTGCATTTGATCGAATTATAAAGATTGCATATTGGCAATATATTAGGATTTTTCCAATTTAATATGCACGGATTGAGTATCTCCCAATTCATGTAATTCATGAATCAAAAATATATATGTTATATAAATTGTGTATATATAACTTCTTCTAATACTACAACAATGTTTATAAATCTAAACTTTTAAAACTTATTACTTGTATATTTATTAGCTCAAAAAAAATAGCCAACTTAATTTTTAGTCCAATTGTCATACTTATTTGTTTGTTCTAATGGATTATAGTGTTACAATTTAATTTATTGTTAAGGACTTGCGTTCAATTTTATTGTTATGTGTTGGATTTTGTTGAACTATGTGTTATGTTATAATTTTTATTTTTATTTTTTTAATGAATTTAAATAACTCAATCTATGAACCTGCTAAATCCAATCCATAAATTTTATGTTTTTGGATTGAATTGGGGCTTCAAGATTGGTTTCAAATCGAGATTTTCCCAATCTATAGTAATATATTGGATTATAAATTGACTTCTAATATGTGTAATTCCATCTATAAACACCTCTACTTCCTATTGAAGATATCTGCATGGTTTTTTTTTTTCTTCCTTTATAAAAACAACCATTTCAAATGTAAAAATTACACAATTAAATTCTCTCCTTATTCTTTCTCAAATTTCTTCATTTGCTTCTAAGATTTTAGGAGGTTACCTTGGTATCGACCCCTTATTCTCCCCTTGGACGGCTTCTAATTGTCCCATAATGTGCAAGCTTTAAGGAGGGGGCATTGAATAGTTATGGGTTGCCATGGTGGGGTCTAGAGGTGGAAGGGGGGGTCTACAGGTGGTTGGTATAGAGGCTGATTGGTACAAGAAGGAAGGTTTCAAAATAGCTATTTAGGTCCTTATGTTGTTAGGAGCATAGATCTAGGCGGGGATTGGGGTTGGCTGGTTTAGCTAGTCTTGGTGCCAGTGGCAAAGGAATGGAGATTCTCAACAAAGTTAGGTAGGGGAAATGGCAAGAGAAGTGATGGCATAGGGGTTGTGCTTATGATGATGTATTACTCTCTCGAGTGGATTTATGCATCTTTCCTTGTGATAGCTTGCTATGGTGTTTTGCCTCTAATTGTCCTGAACAAATATGTTATTCGTACCTCAACAGTTGCTTTCAGTGCGTGTTTAGTTTTCTATAAAGGAGTTGATGTTTTCACCTAGTTGGTTTGGTTTTTGTGTTTTATTTTTGTTTTGTTTTGTTTTGTTTATAATAACGAAGGCGGTTTCTACACTTTTGGGATTTGTTATGAATTCACCAGATATAAATGTGGATGGATGTTTGTTTTCTTGGGAGGTGTCAATTGGCGGCCTGAATGGTGGCACTAGTACTATTTAGTCTTGCCTTTCAAAATCCATCGATTATGGGGCCCTTATTAAAAAAAAAAAAGCATTACACGTGCTCGATTCCACTATGTTGAGATACTTTCCCACTATTGGCCCTCAAGTGCATGTTTCTCCCATTGAGCTTTATCAGAATTTACTAGTAGATCCAATCTTGTTGGAGGGTTTGTTCTCATGTGTTAAGGGGTCTTATTGTTTTTATGTTAGAATAAATGCCCTTAAATCATGTGATGTTTTGTGATTGATATATATATATATATATATATATATATATATGAAGTGAATTTTTCATTCTATTTTGTGTGCACATTGTATTTTGAATACTTTATGAATGTCATTAAAATTTCATAATTATTTATGTGACTTTAAATATTATATATAAGTGTAATATATAAAATGATAATATCTAAGGATGATAATTAACATGATTAGGAATATATAATTGATTACTATAATTAATTATTCAATTAAATTATAGAATCTTTAACTAAGCTTTGCTAGTGTAGGCTATTTTCATTAAGAATAGAACAGTCTTATTCAAACTGTTAATATAGTGAGTCACTAAATTAGTGCATTGTACATAATTAAATTATGTAGGACCAGCACATGATGTGATATGAACGTTCAAATAATTCTCGTTAGAATGTAGCAAGTTCTAATCACATCGACATATGATCATGTACGAGATGGTTGTAATCTTGAGCTGTTAGCAAACGTATATTTATGGAATTATAGCTTTTGATTTATTAGGTATGGATTCATGAATCAAATTTTATCTCTTGCATTCTAGAAACATGGCGAAGTAAGTAGCTAAGAATGTTGATATTATAAGATGAAATCCATTCATTCTTTAATAAGAAGTAGATAAATAATATTCTTAAGTATTGATTCGGGTTTTAAAAAATATATGCACCCAATCTGTGATTAAGTTCATGAATTATTATTCATTAGAGAATCAATGGCAAACAAGGATAAAAAAGTAATTAGAGTGGTTATCAGATTTTACCTAGATTTAATTATGAATTATTCATGGAGAATTATTTTATATGCAATGACTATATCCAATGGTAACTCTAGAATATGATTAATTGTATCATAATTACAAGAGTACAATTCTAAATTTCTAGGAGGGTAATGTTGGAATTAATAAAATGGTAATGGTAATGGTAGTGATAATGGTAATGGAAATGGAATAGAATGGAATAGAAAATTGATTCATTTCTTTGGTTATAATTTTAAGAATACCATCGAATGGAATATGAATACTTTCATGATGACTAAATAATCCTTGTGTTATAAAGCTAGGATTTTATATATCAATATATTTAGTATAATACATAAAATGTAATATAATATAATACTATAATTATATAATATATTACGTAATTATAAGTATAGAATAAAATAATATTATGTTAATGGTTAATATATAGAATAAAATGCAATTATAATATTATAATTGTATTAGTAATTATATTTTTGTTGTTACAATATATAAAATATAATATATAATAATGATATAGAATATGATAATATTATGATAATGGTCAATATAAATTTGAAGAATATTATAGATGTAATTATAACATTATGATTATATTAATAATTATATTTTTATTATTGTAATATATAATATATATAAAATATAATATCACATAAAAATAATAATATTTAATTATAATCTAATTACAATATTACAAATAAATTATATTATACTAACATATTGATATATTATATTATATTTTAATAAATATAGATAAATTATAATTACAATTATAATTATGTATTACTTTATGTAAGTATAGCATATAATACAATATAATACATACAAATATTAGAATTACAATATCATGTGAATATATAATTGTATTATTAATTATATTATCATAATTATATTAATAATATAATATATCATGATCATAATATATAATATTATATTATTAATGTAGTATTATCATAATTATAATATTCAATGTTGATAACAATGCCAAGAGAGGTCCATTGTGGGTTTATCATACACTTATACCACTTCCTCATATAAGTTTAAACCATACAATTTTTGTTTTGAAGTGTAAACCATACAAATTCTAAAAAAATAAAAGGAATTTTATGAAATTTGTTACACCTTTGTGTTATTTAGAAGTATATTATAGACTTTCGTTACACCTTTATATTATTTAGAAGTATATTACAAACTTTCTCACAAAAATTATTAAAATTGAAAAATAGAATCGCATAAGCAGTATTTGTCAAATATATATGGTGTTGAAACTTCATGGCCTGGGCCACATCGTAATTATTTAGGGACAAAATTGCACATTGTGCCACATTTTTAAAAGTTGTGTTTATTTATGCCATACTTCATTCATATTACATGTTAAGTTATACTACGAATGAACATGTGTAGTATTTATAAAAATTCTCCTTATTTAGACCAAAAGAAATGAACTTAGATCCTTTTTTTCTTTTGTCTCTCTTTTTATTCCTCCAATCAATTTTAAACATGTCTTATTAAAAATTCCAACTCAACTATACAGTCTTCTCTTGCAAATAACAATCGTTGTATTAAAATGCACTGATCAAATAGGACTCATGAGAATCCTACCTTTTCTCTCCATGATACCCCCTATTAGGGGTGTTCACAAAATCTGTATATTTGTTCGATCCAATCCAATTTGTTGCATTTGATCGAATTATAAAGATTGCATATTGGCAATATATTAGGATTTTTCCAATTTAATATGCACGGATTAAGTATCTACCAATTCATGTAATTCATGAATCGAAAATATATACGTTATATAAATTGTGTATATATAACTTCTTCTAATACTACAACAATGTTTATAAGTAAACTTATTACTTGTATATATATTAGCTCAAAAAAAATAGCCAACTTAATTTTTAGTCCAATCGTCATACTTATTTGTTTGTTCTAATGTATTATAGTGCTACAATTTAATTTATTATTAAGGACTTGTGTTCGATTTCATTGTTATGTGTTGGATTTTATTGAACTATGTGTTATGTTATAATTTTTATTTTTATTTTTTTTAATGAATTTAAATGACTCAATCTATGAACCCGCTAAATCCAACCCACAAAATTTAATGTTTTTGGATTGAATTGGGGCTTCAAGATTGGTTTCAGATTAAGATTTTCCCAATCCATAGTAACATATTGGATTATAGATTGACTTCTAATATGTGTAATTCAATCTATAAACATCCCTACTTCCCATTAAAGATATCTGCATGGGTTTTTCCTTCCTTTATAAAGACAACCATTTCAAATGTAAAAATTACACAATTAAATTCTCTCTCAAATTTTCTTCATTTGCTTCTAGGATTTTAGAAGGTTACTTTGGTATCAACCCTTTATTCTCCCCTTGGATGGCTTCTAACTGTCCCATAATGCGCAAGCCTTAAGGAGGGGACATCGACTAGTTGTGGGGTTTAAGATGGAAGGGGGTCCAGAGATGGTTGGTATAGAGGCTGATTGATACAGCAAGGAGGGTTTCAAAATAGTTGTTTAGGTCCTCAGTCCTTTAGGAGCTCAGATCTGGGCGGGGTTAGGGGTTGGCTGGTTCAGCTAGTTTTGGTGCTAGTGGTTGAGGAATGGTGATTCTCAACAAGTTTAGGCAAGGGAAATGGCTAGAGGAGTGATGGCATAAGGGTTGTGCATCTGATGATGTATTACTCTCTCAAGTGGATTTATGCATCTTTTGTCATGATAGCTTGCTATGGTGTTTTCCTGATGATAGCTTGCCTCTAATTGTCCTAAACAAATATGTTATCTATACCTCGATAGTTGCTTTCAGTGTATGTTTGGTTTTCTATAAAAGAGTTGATGTTTTCACTTAGTTGGTTTGGTTTTTGTGTTTTGTTTTTGTTTAGTTTATAATAATGAAGGTAGTTTCTACACTTTCGAGATTTTTTATGAATCCACTAGATATAAATGTGGATGGATTTTTTTTTCTCAGGAGGTGTCTAGTGACAACTTGAATGGTGGCACTAGTGCTCTTTAGTCTTGCCTTTTAGAATCCATTGATTACAGGGGCCTTATTAAAAAAAGCATTACATGTGCTCGATTCCACTATGTTGAGATACTTTCCTCCTATTAGGCCTCAAGTGCACATTTCTCCTATTGAGCTTCATCAGAATTTACTAGTGGATCCAATCTTGTTGGAGGGTTTGGTCTCATGTGTTAAGGGGTCTTATTGTTTATATGTTAGGATAAATGCCCTTAAATCAAGCGATATTTTGTAAATAACATATATATATATATATATAAAGTTAATTTTTCATTCTATTTTGTGTGCATATTGTATTTTGAATACTTTATGAATGTCATTAAAATTCTTTAATTATGTATGTGACTTTAAATATTATATATAAGTGTTATACATAAAAGGATAATATCTAAGAATGATAATTAACATGATTAGGAATATGTAATTGATTTCTATAATTGATTACTCAATTAAATTATAGAATCTTTAACTGAGCGTTGCTAGTACAGGCTATTCCCATTGAGAATAGAACAGTCTTGTTCGAACCGTTAATATAGTGAGTCACTAAATTAGTGTATTGTATATAATGAAATTATATGGGACCAGTACATGATATGATATGGACGGTCAAATAATTCATGTTAGAATGTAGCAAGTTCTAATCACATTGACATATGCTTATATATGAGATGATCGTAATCTTGAGCTATTAGCAAACTTATATTTATGGAATTATATCTTTTGATTTATTCGGCATGGATTCATGAATCAAATTTTATCTCTTGTATTCTAGAAACATGGTGAAGTAAGTAGCTGAGAATGTTAATATTATAAGATAGGATCTATTCATTCTTTAAAAAGAAGTAGATAAATAATATTCTTAATTATTGATTCAGGTTTTAAATAATATATGCACTCAATCCGTGATTAAGTTCATGAATTATTATTCATCAGAGAATCAATGGCAAACAAGGATAAAAAAGTATTAGAGAGGTTATCGGATTTTACCTAGATTTAATTATGAATTATTTATGGATGATTATTTTATATGCAATGACTATATCAAATAAACAACTCTAGAATATTATTAATTGTATCTATAATTTCAAGAATGCAATTTTAAATTTCTAGTAGAGTAATATATTAATTAAATTATTAATTTAAGAATTTAATTAATATATTACTAGCCAACATGTGTACGGTGGCGGCAACTGGAGGTGACAGCCACAGTGATATGTTGGGCATGCAGGGGGAGAAAAAGGGAAAAAAGAAAGGAAAGAAAGAAGAAAAGAAAACAAGGAGATCAAGGTGGGGGTTGACGTGAGGAACCTTTTGGGTGGGGGTGGGGGTTGGAATATGATTTAATCAGATCATTCTCTCTCTCTCTCTTGTTTTTTTTTTTTAGAATTAAAAAGAAGATTCTTCAAAAATGAATTTTGCTACCCCAAAGTTGTCAAAATTTTCAAATTGGCCAAAAATTATGAATTTTTTTCAATTCAAACCATGGGTTTTAGAAGAAGCCCTATAAATGATATTTATTAGTGAAAGTATTTCTTCCTCGGAATTTTTTTCGTTGCTTTGAAATTATCTTCTAGAACATTAATATGAAAATATATATACGACAATTTTACTTGTAAAAATGACGAAAAATATGTGAAATTTACTTTTTAAAAGAGTCGCAGATGATTTCGGATCCACTATTCTGATCAACTCAGAGTTTGAGGCGAATAAAAAACTGAGTAACTAATCCTACATCAATTTGTATTAGCCAAAATCCTAGATCTATAGGTGTTCCATATTTGTTTGAATGTCTCAATATCCATCCCTTAACATCTCATCTAAATAATTGATTACTAGAAAAGAACAAGAATTGATTAAAGGCACTCTAATATTTGCCCTTTAGTGGATGTTTGTTTTAATCTTGTGATATGAATCACGGTTATAATGAATACAGTAGTTGATTAAAAAAATTTATGGCAATCAATGAGCATTGACCTTAGATAGCTTTTAATGAATTTTCGTTGGCCACTTGTTCTTATGTTGCTCGCACGACCTTTTTAATTGCATCTTCTTTATTTATATAAAATCCACATTAATAATGTATCCCCTGATTCTAGAATTTCAATTCTTTTTTTTATTCCAATTTTTTTTCAATTTATAAATTTTTAACACAAGTGTAATTTAATCATTGAAAAAGAATACCTTTTTAAAAACATAAATTTATTGAATTTTTTTTGAAGTGGTTATATATAAGAGTTTCATTTTATGTGTTAAAATTAGGGAAATTATAGTTTACTTCTTAGATTTCAAAATAACAAGAGTTTGTTGGGGGAGAAATTGTCATGGAATTTTTTACCTTTTTCTCATTTTATATGACATCTTTAATTAATTCTTTAAGTTAAGCGACTGCTTAACCTATTATAACAAGTCCTGATATAAAATATAATTAAAGTATGCACTTATATTAATAAAAAAAAGCTTACCCTTAGAAAGTCGTCCATATAAATATGTGCGAGGAGATACTAGGTAAATATGAATAGTTATTTTGGCGTATAGGTAGTCATCTGTATATTTTAGAGTTCACACATATAGTAAAGTTTCTTCTTCTCTCTTTACTCTTTTTTTCTTTTTTCTTTTTTCTTTTTTTTTTTTAACATCTGACTAATTAGAGAACGTATAATATTGATCGCTATTAAATTGGTGAATTTTGGACTTCTTGTTTGTGTGACCTATTTGTATAATCAAACAAATTTATTTGACAATGGGACTTTTTGTGGTACTCTATTTATATATTTATAGATTATCATAAAAATTTTAGGGTCAAAGCAATTTTATTTTAATTATTCAAGTATGATGATCATGTGTTATTCACTGCTTTATGTGTTCAAGGTTTATTTTGTCTCTGAATTCTAATTCATATTTTGAGTTGTGGAAAATTTATTTGAAGCTAATTTTTGGAAATTTTAGGTGTCTAATACATGTAGGAATTTTATGAGATTATTTCGTGATATAGATAATGTATTATATGAATATTTGTTAAGGTTGCTCACTATTTTGTATTGTTGGCAAATTTTGTGTTATGAATTGAATGACTTATTTTATTTATCTAATGGAATTTTTATGGCTAAAGAAAAATTACGGTAATTCATATATATGTTAATTATGTCCTTGCAAAATTTCATGCCTTAATTGTATATGAATTGTGAGTTATTGAATCATGAAAATATAAGGGTTAGGCAGGTATTAGGCAGGTATTAGTGTTTTAGGTTTTGCATGAATATTTATACGTCAGTAAAGTGTATTTGTGTTCTTGTAATTCTTGAGACAGAAGTATGACTAATGTCATATGGTTTTGGATGATTTTATGAGAATGAATTTTTTTTTTTTATTTGTATAGAAATGTATGACATGAACACACCAAGAAGTGAGCACATCGAGACCGCAGTGACGTCATCTAAGATAAGGTTTAAGTAAGCAAGTCAAGTAAGTACATTCTCACCTGCAACATAATAAAATTTTACGAAAAAATTTTGAGAATATGTTTTATGATAATTTTTAAGTTTGTTTTTACATGTTGTTTTCTCATGAAAACTCTTGTTACAACAAGAAAGTTTAATGAATGTTTCAATGATGAGGTATGTTGAAAGTATATCTATATATATGTATCACTTAATTAAGTGTTGCACACCCAATGTTTATGTCTATGTTTATGATGTCCAAAGTTGGACTTATCATATTTGATTTAGGATTAGCTACCCCTCTCCTTTCATGATGGCACGCCTACGATGATGATAATGGTACAACACTTGGGCCCCAAAGATAAAATGAATGAAGTTTTAATATGGATAATAATAATGAAAGATATGTTCTATATGAAAAAGACACTATTATATTAATGATGCTTATGATTATGATGTTTCATAAAGGTGTTCATAAAATGTTTTATGTTGTGAGATAAGAAAGTGTACTTACTAAGCTTTTGCTTATTTAGTTTATGATCATGTTGCAAATAAAGGTAAAAGGATCATGGAATAGGTGGAGGGCATGGATGGGCGTGTGAGCAAGGTGTTAGGTATGTTTTGCCCATAACCCGTATGTCACATCAAGGTCTGTCAGAAGGCAAATGACATGTGTCACGGCCTCCACTCACGGATCGGCCTTCATTTGATGACGGGAATGCGGCAATTTGTTGGCTTCTTGTGGTGGGTGGCTGCCTATTTGCAGGCTCTGACAATCCTATCCAAGTATGTGTCTTATCCAAGGAGGCAAGACTTGTGTTGCGGCTAGTAGGGGCCTTGTAGAGCACCTCGGGAGGACAAGCCGAGCTCTGGGGGTTAGGATTGCCTTCCTGGTTTATTTTGCCAAGGACAATTGCTGATCCGTTGAGGAGGTATTCCTTGGGGACCTTGCCGAGCTCACCCCCAACTGATATGTTTGTAATCATGGATAGTTTATATTGAAAATGCTCGAGAAAATTAAATATTTGATCATGAAACATATGTAATGTCTTGTTTGCTTACTGAAATCTTGCAAGAATGTTACTAAAATATTTTAGTTGTTAATTATGTTTCTTTCCTGGTTGTAGGGTGTGGAAACGGAGTTGACTCATTTGGAAGTGCGTTATATGTAATCAAAGAGGTCCCTTCGAAGGCTCTGAATCCTCTAAACTCTTGAGCCTCCAGCTTATTCTTCAGGTTCCTTCCTTCTTCTACTTCTTTTTTTTTGAAATAGAGATGGTGTGTTTGTGAGTTTGCCTTTAAAAATGGTATTGGCTTCGTCGGTTTAAACGACGAATGGTGTTTAGATATATTTGTAGTCATGGATATTTTCTATTGGAAATACTTAAGAGAACTGAAATATTTGATCATGAAATATTTGCAACAATATGATTAAGTCAACAATCGTAAATTTCAAAATACTCTTTCTCATCTTTTCAATCAACTAAATATCATTCTAAATAGAATGAGTTCCTGATATATGGTGATAATTGGAGAATTTCAATGATATGAAGAAGGATCTCATACATTCGAGAATTTATTCTATACATAGAGTCAAACAATATAAAATACAATAAAACATTTAGAAAGGTAATATAAAACACAAATAAAGTGGTACAAGTAGAACAATTAACTATTTTGATGGGTTAGAAAATAAGCACAAGATTCTTGGGCCATTGCCTGGGCTGACAGGAGGAGGCATAAGATTTGTTTCCACGATAAAGGTTTTAGGTATTGTGACTATTTTTAGAATGAAGTATTGAGAATGAATAGTTTTTTGCGCTTCAAATTGTTACTTTTAATTATTATGAGTTTTAACTTGCCGGAGTTAGAGTTCTCCAACCAAAGGGAGGATGATAGAGAACAAAATCAAAATATTAGGATTTTAAATTATAGGAGTAAAGTTATTTTATAATTTGAATTATTCGAAGTTATTTTATATTTATATTTATGTTTTGTTTGAGTTTAAATATTATTAGAATTTATATTTCTATAAATATAGGTGATATATGTGTTCTCTCTATAGACTGATGATTGATTAATTGAATATAGATATTCTCTTTCTATATTCTTCTTCTCTCTAATTGTTCTCTACTCTCTTTCATCCATCTCGTTCTTCCTCTATTTGTCCCCCTTTCTTTTGGTCTACAGGTATTACATCACAGATATAACTTGTACTAAATGTGGCACGGACCAACAGTGATAGACTAAGCGGCATGTTTCCATTCAACATTAATATGCCTGTGTCACATATATCCTACAAGACAACTTGAACAATTTTATATAAAATATTTATTTTATTTGTTAAGATAAATAATATGTAATAATTATTTGTTTTAATTGCTTAAACAAATAATTATATATGTGCACAAAATATTTATTTTAATAGTTGTATAAATCTAGACTGTGATTGAAGAAATTGGATTAAGCTGTAAGAGGCTGTGTCATATGGCCCTCTGCCCTAGGAGAGGACGCACCACATGCCCTAAGGGTTGGGCAAGAGGTGGGCATGTTTTAATTAAGTAGAGGCAAGGCTTGAATTTTCCAAATATACTTGCTACTATAAATATTTCTCAATGGATATTATATTTTAAGGTAGATTATTGTTAGCCTTTATCACAATATTTCATGTTCTCTCATATTTAGAGGGAAAAAAAAAGGTCATTACCGAGAAGGATTAGAACGAAAATTGAAGACAAGAAAAAATTCATGGACGCCCACACGTTTGTTGATTCAAGAAATGAGACATAACAATGAAAACTAAGAGGCCAGAGGCCTTGATGGACTCAATAGATATGTAATATTTTCAAATAGGTACAAATAAATATATTGAATAATTATTTTTTATAACAACATAATTCAATTCTTCAATATTTTAGAAAAAAAAAACTTTAAAAATTTATTCTAATGTATAGAATCTTTTTCATTTTTCTAAACTCCCAATATCTAAAAAGATGAGTCTAGGAGGTTAGAACTCTAAAAACTTAGAGCATGTTTGGTTCGAATGTTTGAATGAAGATTTAAATTTTTATAAGAGAAAATACTGTAGCAAAATGATTCGAACTGTGATTCGAACCCTAAAACAAGCGGGCCCTTAGATTTTTGATATCCATTTAATTCAAATTTTAGGGAAAACAAATATGTATTTAAAGGGTTTTGAATACTTAGATTCAAATTTAAGTCCATTGAACAAACATGTCATAAGGAAGTCACAACTTTGAAAACTTAGATTCTTGATACTTAAAGGATTCTGATTTTGAAGAAAACAAATACGTATCTAAATAATTCTTGATATTTGAATCTAAATTTAAGCTTATTACACTTAAAAAATACTTCAACCAAACACACTTTAATACTATCCAACAGTTTAGAAAACTTGGGTGTTATTAACACCTCAGTTGAAAGTTTATGGGCTAAAAACGTGACAACTAAGTCAAAATGCCCAGAAAGGCTTAAGTTTATCCAAAAGACTTGAGTCGAACTCTTATCACACATTTTCTTCTTGACGTCATCCGTGACTAAATTTCCCTTGCTAATCTATCAACTAAATTGTCGTTTACGCCTTCCAATAGCGACGCCGTGGAAAATTAATCAAACGGTTGCACATGTCCTTATCAAAGTTCTTTCCACGTTTCATAATCTAAAGTAATATTCAATCATATCAAAAGCCAGGACCACGATTAATATGCAATATGATTACCCGCGCGCAGTCCTTTTATGGTGCCAAACAACTTACTTTGTCCTCCTTTCCTGGTCATTTTGACTAATCATGAAGTTATGCAACCACTATTATAATCAGCCTAAGAAGGAAAATTTTATTTGCTGATTTCAAAAAGGAAAATTGGATTTCAGGGGTAAGCCTTAAGCTTTTCCTTTCTCTTTCTTTTTTTTCTCCTTTTTTTTCTTTTAAGTTTTGCTGAACTAGCCTTGATAGTGATCTCTTTTTGTAGATATGTCTTCACGGTAGATGTCCAGGCAAGAAAGGCAGAGGTTGATAGAGAACCTCCATTGATCAAAAGTGAAAGGGCTCGCGGGGTCGAAAAGGAAGAGGACCCCGAGGGCAGAGCACTCTTCTGCCCCGAGCAACCATTTGTCCAGCCGCTACTGACTAGATTTAGCAGATCATCTAGCCAAGACCGTTTGCCTACTACAATTGTAGTTGCTGTCCAGGCACCACCACTGGAGCCCCCTAGGAGGTGCCACACCACACGACGTCTGATGGTTGAGACCATTAGCGATGTTGTGCTTGGGGAGGCGTTCTATGAGCAAGCCTGAAAAGAAAGGTTCTCAGACTGTTTTCAGTTCGCCTTTCGGCTCTCCGTCAAGGTACGTTAGGTTCACGTTTTGAGGTTCTTTTCACTTGCCATATTTTCTCAATACTTTCTTTGCCCTAACCACTTTTCCTCCAAGGCCTACACATACATGAAGATGGCAGACTTTATTGCTGAGCGCACCTTCCACCTCAAGCAGATGAAGGTCGAGAAAGCCGACAAGGAGAAAGGGGAGACGAAGAATGTAACACCCATCAATTTTTATGGAACAGATTATGTCAAATGAATAATGATGTTAAGTAATTTCTTTATTAATATATGATACTATGTTACTGACTATTTTATTCTAAGTATTATGACAGGTGATGGTCAACGTGGAATTGATGTGCTCAAGGTGTTCATGTCAAATACATTGTATGCTTGATAATAATTTTTGTAATAAATTAATGTTTTGTATATTTCGTGTATACAACGGTTCGACAGGCTGATCCTCTAGGTTCGGCAGGCCGAATTATCCCTCAAAAAATGGCAGGCCGATGGATTCCATCGGCAGGCTAGTGGATTCCATCGGCAGGCCAGACCTCACGACTTCGGCAAGCCAAAGTAAGCCATCGGTAGGCTGAAGATAGCTGACGAGTAATCAGCAGGTGATCACCAAAATTATGGCAATGATGAATGGATATAATTGGATGATTAAATTTTGATTGATTGGCATATTTTTGGTATTTTTCCTTATTCTAAGTAATAAAATGTATGACTTTTAGGTTGATTGGATTATTTGATATGGTTTCTTATTTTGAAAGTTCAAAATATGGTACGTAAAGTTAAATTAGTTGACTTCCCCAATCCCCTCCATTCCCGCATGAATTGGCCTCAATTTAGTCAAAAAATTTCTAATATTATAGGGAAGAATACCTTCTCCTTTTATGCCATTCTCATTTTTTTCACGTTAATTTGACTCTCTCTCTATCACATGCTCTTTCTCTCTCTTAGAAATATTCTCTCAAACTCTCTCTTTTTCCTTCTCCACGTTTTCTTCTCCTTCTTCTCTCCATTATTCTCCTACAAACAATAGAATGAAACATTGGGTTTTCCTTGGGCGAATTCGAAGGGAAATTGAGAAGAATTTGTTTTAAGGTAATAACTCGTTCTTGGTATTTCTAAAATATATTTTTCCCCTATAATACGACTACTATATCTTTGTCTAGGAATTTTTGTTTACTCTAAAATTTTAATATGTTATTCATTATATGTTATGTGTTATCCCTCAAAATTTCATGCCAATTAGATTTTTCTACACTGAGATATGAATTTTCTTTTCTTCGTCACTCATAATGAATTGTTGTTGATTGGTTATGTCATAAAAAAATGTAGTTTTTGTTCATAGGGCAAATGAATAATATTTTTGCATGAAATTTGGTAAATATATTCATATATATATTATGTATTGAACAGGAAAGTCTCACAGTGAAATGATGAATATTTTATGTGTTATGGAATTTTTATTAAGACTAGGTTATGAGATTGCTTTATCAGTGGATTGTTCGGACTTGTGTTGTGTGACATTTTTGCATAATTAAATGAATTTATTTGGTGATGAAACTTTTTATGCGTCTGTAATTATATGTTAATAAGTTGGCATATAATTTTAGGGTCATAGTAATTTTATTTTCATTATTGAAATATGATGAATGTATGCAACTTACTGCCTGACACATTGGAAGTTATTATTGTCTCTACCTTCTAATGCATGGTTTTGGACTATTTTGGATTTTATTTAAAGGTGATTTTTGGATATGTTATAGTTTTAGGTATATTATATATGCTAATTTTTGTAGATTTTTCTACGACATCAACGATGTGATAAAAAGACTTAAACTGAGATTGTTCACTGCCTAACTATTGTTGGCAATTTTGGTATTGTATGTTATGTGACTTATTTAAATTGATAAACAAAATTTTTATGACCAATGAAAAATCATGGTAATATGTTTATATGATAACTTTGTCCCTGCCAAGTTTGGTGCTTGAATCGTCTGCGAATTATGAGATTTTGGGCTGTGAATTCATAAGGGTCAGACAACATTTGTATTGGCAGTTTTGTCCTAATGTTTTATAGGTTAATGAAATGTGTTATGGATTAATGTTTTCAAGAGAAGAATGTATGTGTGTTGTAATATGGTATTGAATGATTTCATGAAAATAAGTGTTAATTTCATTTTTAAATGAATGTATGACATAACACATTAAGAAGTGAGCACATCAAGACTGCGGTGACGTCACCTACAATTAAAGTTGAATAAGCTAAATAGGTAAGTATATTCTCACCTGCAACATGATATGGTTGGTAAAGAAAAAGTTTGAATTTTGATGCTCATGATACTTTTATGATGATTCTATGATGGGTTTATTTAATGAATTATTATGAAAGTTTATTGTACAAAAGTCATGCATGTTTTAATAATGACGTATTCAAAGGTATAAAAGTATATATATATGTATATATATATCACCTAAATAAGTGTTGCACACCCACATTTATGTTATGTTTATGTAATGATGTCATGTTTAGTTTGGGATTAGCTACCCCTCTCCTCTCATGACGGCGCGCCTATGATGATGATAATGATGCAACACTTAGGCCCCTAAAGATAAAATGAACAAAGTTTTAATATGGATAATGAAATAAAATATATGTTCTATATGAAACTGTGCCTAGCGCACTATTATGATGATGCTTATGGTAATGATGTTCTATAATGAAGTACATAAGATGTTTTACGTTGTGAGATATGAAATGTACTTACTAAGCTTTCGCTTACTTAGTTTTACATCATTTTGTAGATAAGGGTAAGAGAATTATGGATTAGGTGGAGGGCAAAGAAGGGCGTGTAAGCTATGTAGGATGGATTGAAAATGGAACACGCCAAAGAATTTTTAAAAAGTTGTAAACTATGTTTTGTTTTCTAAGTATGTTTATTTATCTGAGTATGTTTATTTGAATAGCCTTAAAGATTTGAACTATGTCTCTTCAACTTTATAGTATATAGTATTATTATTTGCCTTCCGCATATTGAAATATTGAGATTTATTTTAAATTAATTTTTTTTAACATCCGATCGGCCTGCCGATCATTATTGGTCGGTTTGCCGATGCAATAATCGGCCTGTCGATTACCCTGTGTCGGCCTGCCGATCTTAGTGATTTTAAAACCCTGATTTGCAGAGCCTCGGGCGGCCTGCCGGTGGTTGAAGTTTGGACTGCCGGTCAAGTTCAGACTGCTAAAGTCCAAAGTTTGGCCTACCGAACTGTGTAAGCAGATTTTAAAAGTTGTGTTGACTTTTATTCAAATTATGGTTCTTTTGTTTTGGTGTGATAAACTATTTAAGGAATGTTTATAATCAAGTAGTTTATTAAATATAAAAAAATGTATGCAAGGATCTTGGGATATGTTTTTAAATTTATGTTTTATTTAAAATAGTTTATCTTAAATAACGGTAACAATGAATGAATGCAACATTATCTAGGACGTCCGTAAGGCGGCGTTATAGAGAAAGCACAGGAAGCAAAGGACGCTGAGCTCACTTAGGTGAAGGTCGCTGCTACTCGGGCTGAAGACAAAATGAGAAGGGCCCGAGAGGAGGGAGATCAGGCGCAAGCCAAAGCAGACTAGGCATGGGCCGATCTGTAAGCTGCCAAGGATAAGCACGAATGCTTTGTAGATAGCTACTACCTTGGGATAAAGGACCTACAAAAGTACCTTCTAGAGAAACAACCCAAGGCTATTGCTCTGGACTAGTCTTTTGTGGTTAAGTCGGAGATGGGCGAGAAAGCAGAGCAGGTCGGCCAAGTTTAACGTGTAACACCCGCCATTTTTCATGTAACAATCGATGAGAGATATTTAACGATGTTAAGTATTTTCTTTATGATATAATGTTATTGACCATTTATTTAAGTATTATGACAGGTGACGATCACATGGAATTAATGTGCTCAAGGTGTTCATGTCATTTATAATGTTTGCATGATAAATATTTAATATTTTATTTTTGGTATCTTTAAATGTCACTTAAACATCCAAATTTATTTTCTGGGACAACATGTCAATTGATTTAATCAGCAAGCCAAACTTACAACTTTGGCAGGCCGAACTAAGCCATCAGCAGGTCGAACGCTGCTGACGGGAAATCAATAGATAATTCCAAAATTATGGCATTGATGATAAATTTGATTTGATTTGAGAATTCTAAATAATTGATATATTTTTATCTCTTTACTTATCCGTGTTTGGAAAGGTTTGACTTTTTCTTTTTAAAAGATAATTTGATTTGTGATAAGGTTTCCTAATTTGAAAAGATAAGATTTGGTATTTATAGTAAATCATTGATTTTTTTTTTTCCTTGTCTTGCTCCATTCCTCCATGTGTAGGCATCTTTTTCTAAAAAAAATATATTTTTAGATATTAAAGAGACCATTAGCTCATCTTATAATATCATTCATGTAAATTTTTTTCCTTTTCTCTCTCTGTCATTTTCTCTCCCTTTTTCTCTCTAAAATTTTCTTAGACACCCTCTCCTTCTTTCTCCATGTTTTCTTCCCCTTCTCTCCCTTATTTTTCTTGCAAAGAATTGAATGAAATATTGGGTTTTCTTTTGGACAAATTCAAGGAAAGTTTGAGAAGAATCGTTTTGATTTAAGAAATTCGTTCCAGGCTTATTCCTAAAATTATATTTTCTTTGTGTTTTGAATCCCATAACTTTGTCTACGAATGTTTGTTTGCTGCAAATTTTAGAATGATATTTATGTATGTGCTATATGATATTCCGCAAAATTTCAAGCCATTTGGAGTTTTCTATGCTGAGATATTGAATTTTTATTCTCTGCCACTCATGATCAGACTGTTGCTAATTGGTTAGGTTTTACAAAAATGTAGTCTATGTTCGAGGGGCAAACGAATTGTTATTTGAATGAAATTTTGCTGAAATATTCATACATTTGTTAGGTTATGATCTGGAAAATGTCATGGTGATTTGATGAATATTTGATGAGTTCTTGAATTTTCTTGAAGATAGGTTTTTATGGCTATTAAATTAGTGAATTTTGGACTTTTTGTTTGTGTGACCTATTTGTATAACCAAACAAATTTATTTGATAATGGGACTTTTGTGGTACTGTATTTATATATTTATAGATTATCATAAAAATTTTAGGGTTAAAGCAATTTTATTGTAATTATTCGAGTATGATGATCAATGTGTTGTTCATTGCTTTATGTGTTCAAGGTTTATTTTGTCTCTGAATTCTAATTCATATTTTGAGTTGTTGAAAATTTATTTGAAGCTAATTTTTGGATGTGTAGTAATTTTAGGTGTCTAATACATGTAGGAATTTTATGAGATTATTTCGTGATATAGATAATGTATTATATGAATATTTGTTAAGGTTGCTCACTATTTTGTATTGTTGGCAAATTTTGTGTTATGAATTGAATGACTTATTTTATTTATCTAATGGAATTTTTATGGCTAAAGAAAAATTACGGTAATTCATATATATGTTAATTATGTCCCTACAAAATTGCATGCCTTAATTGTATATGAATTGCGAGTTATTGAATTATGAAAATATAAGGGTTAGGCAGGTATTAGGCAGTATTAGTATTTTAGGTTTTGCATGAATATTTATACATCAGTAAAGTGTATTTGTGTTCTTGTAATTCTTGAGATAGAAGTATAAATAATGTCATATGGTTTTGGATGATTTTATAAGAAACCAAGAAGTGAGCACATCGAGACTGCAATGACGTCATCTAAGATAAGGTTTAAGTAAGCAAGTCAAGTAAGTACATTCTCATCTACAACATAATAAAATTTTACGAAAAAATTTTGAGAACATGTTTTATGATAATTTTTAAGTTTGTTTTTACATGTTGTTTTCTCATGAAAACTCTTGTTACAACAAGAAAGTTTAACGAATGTTTCAATGATGAGGTATGTTTGTGACACCCGTTATTCTCCTAAGGGTATTAAGGTAATTAGATTAATTACCTAGTATATATATAAAAAAAAAATCAGAAAATCTCTCATAATTCGAAACTCTCTCTCTCTCTACTTTCTCTCTCTAAAAATTCTCTCTCTCTCTCCTCAAAGATCGTCTGAGATTTCGGCATCCGTTTTCGACACCTCCCGCACCAATGGAAAGCTCTCGACGAGCTGAGTCCAACGAGGTGCCGCGCCGCCCAAAACGCCGCCGGAGGAGACCACACGCGCCGCCCAAAGTGGCGGCAAAACCCATTTCTTTCCGACGAGATATCTTCGCCGTCCGACGTCCGATCGAGGTGATTCTTGTTCCTACACGACCACCGTGATGAGAGGAACAAAACCCACCCTTGGTGGCAGCTCAACAACCGCCGGATTGCTCCGCCCGTCTATTGCCGCCGTGCACCGCCGCCCCCATGGTGGAACTCCGCCTTGCCGGAGGAGGTGACTGACACCACCCCTCCCAATGAGTTCAGAGGATCAAGGGGAGTAAAACCCCTCGATCAATTGCACGGAAGGAGCCGGTTTCGCCGGAGAACGGCCAACGCCGCCGTCAACTGCCGCGGGAGTCTCCGTTTTGGCTCTTCCCAGCCACGTTTCTTCAAATTGGATGAGGGGAAATGCTCATAGGAGGATGGGTAGCAAAAGCCCTCAGCCAATTTCAGGTTTCCATCGTCGGAGAATCAAGATCGGAGCTCATCCATTTCTACCGACGTTGTACTTCACGACCCGCTATGTTAGAGGCAGAATTGGGTGAAATTGACCCCGCCATTGGACTCAGAAGGGTCGATTTAGGGGGGGTAGGCCCGAGCCCAGCTGCCAACGGACCCCGATTGACGCCGGTCAACGCCGGTCAAAGTCGGTCAACGCCGATCAACGGTGGTCAACGCCGGTCAACGGCCGGTCAAAGGCCAAAATGGGATTTTGTGATCCGGACCTCCGATCGAAGATCCGAGACCGCCTCCCGACTCGTTTCGATGCTCTGGATGCAATGGTGACCTCCGTTTGAGCAAATTCCACTCCGATGAAAATCATCCGGTACCGACTGCACGCGAATCGAGGCGATTCAAACAGCAGTATCGGAATCCAGAATGACGTTTTCAAGAATGTATGATCTCCAGGAAGCATTCCTAGCCATTCATAGTCGCTCGAGGAGCACTACAGAGGATGCTTCGTAGATACAGCGAGATACAACTGGATCTGCTTTGCTTGGAGTTCAAGATCAAGGGAGTATGGAGCTAACGTTAATTGATTCCAGGATTAAGAGACTGTTGATAAGCTTGAAAGGTAGGGATTCTCTTACTCATCTTTTGTGAGGTTTTTATAGAATTAAAATTGATTGTTTTGCTGCAATATATATATATCTATGTTGAACTGATATTATATGTGTATCACATATGAAACTATGACATGGACTCGTCTTGTATTGTACGGCGAGGAACATAATGAATTGACACATGTTATAAATTGAGAAGCATGGTTAGGAAAATTAACTCTATTAATAATGATTTAATATAGAGAAATTGTGAGACATGAAAAGGGCGACGGTTACGTCCTTGGGCATAAATACCCTAAAAGGTAAAACAGGGGGAAGGTGATGACGCTTCCTTGGGTTGAAAGTCCCAGAACACACTGTACAGGAATCGATTTGGTGAGGACTCGGGGCTTGATGTCCCCTCACCGGAACACCCTTGGAATGTTTATAGGGTGATCAAGTGCGCCCATTTGGGTTTCGATGAGTTGAGTGATACTCAATTTAACATGGATACCTAGGAACAATGATGATTGTTAATATTTGTATAAATGTGTAATTATGACACTTGGTAATGATTAACTACGGTATCCATAAGATGTGATCATAATAAACCTCATAATCTGGAATATGATGTAACTTATTAACCATGCAGGTTTTAATGTGGTAATGATAAAAACCTAAAGGTGAGTAATGGCTTTCTCTACTGAGCATAGTGTTGCTCATTCCCTTATGTTTATATCTTTTCAGGACTCACTAAGTGTGAGGTGGCTACGAGAAATATAGTTGAGGAAGTGATGTAACTATATTACATTGGGACTGCTCAATTGTAAAGAATGTTCTTCATGATAATGTAAGCATCAATTGTTACTTTCTGTGACTGTATTACAATGTGTTGAGGGTTAAAATGATGATGACAACAATTTATATTATTAAATTTAAGGTGCTACATTAAAACTGTGGTTTATTTGTCGTTTATATTTTTATTTTTGAGTTGAGAGTTTTCATTTAAGTCCCGGGCAAATTTTATTTTTAAGGTTTTACTTTTATTATTTATTTTTATTTTATCTCATTAAAAACTGTTAACCCCCACATAGGGGCGTTACAGAATTTTTGGTATCAGAGCCTAGGTTCGGTTAACCTAGGGAGTGTAGCACCACTTTAAAAAAATATATTTTTGAGATGGTTTTGAAGCTGAATTTTTATTGTCATCATCAAAATGAACCTTCACATTGATTTATACAGTCTAGAAGGATGTAACATGGAAAGGCCATAGAATGAAAATACTAATGATTATATGAGTACAATAATTACATAGAAGGAAAATATTAATAGTTATGAGGGAATGATAATTATATGGAATGAGTTTATAAGTAGATTGCTTATGAGAGATTCGTATAATATTTGGATCTATAAGCATATCTAATTCGTATAAACGATGAGAAATTCGTATAGATACGAGGATTTAAAAGCCTTTTGTCTCGTGAAAAACAATAAAAAAAATATAAGGCTTGACTTATTGATTTTAAAGTTTGACATAGATATGCCAAATTTTTCGTAATTGATTCAAACCTAAGTAATGATTATGTGTGGATTCGATGGAGCACATAAGTGTCAATAACTTTTCTTAAAAGTTCTATATATTTGAGGAATATGATATAAGTTGGGAATCATGGTGTTGAATTTTGAGAGAGATAAATGTTAGACTTTTGGTCTGTTGAGACTGTGTAAAGTCTAGAATGCATGAATCTCAAAATTGGAATATTTCGTTACGTACATTGTATTTAAGTGTATCAGTGAATCTTTTGGTTACCTAAGGTTTTGTTATATGAGGAAATTATATATTGTATAAGTAGAATTGTGGGGATTGTAGATGTTCTTAAGTAGTAACATCTAGTGTCTTTGTTCATTGATATGGTCTACGTTGAAAGACGTAAATCGTATTGATTTCAAGGTTAGTCGCATTCTAAACCCTTGGTAGTAATGATGATGAATCCATTGATAGATGTTAAGTATTATGAATAACATATGGGTGTATGTATTGTTCAATAAGGTTTTGATTAAAACAAAATTATTTGAGTTGCTGGAAGATTATGTTGTTATGAAATGATTTTAAATATCATTCAGGAAGATCCTTGTTGTCGTTAAATTAGATTTGTTGTTCATAGTTAACTTTATCTATAGTGGGCTTTAAATTGGGTTTAAGATTTATACAAATTGGTTTTCAATTTTATGTTTGTTATTTAACTCGTTCCAAATGTGTTAAGGCCTGAAACAACTTGACCATTTTCAA
Organism: Artocarpus heterophyllus; assembly: GCA_025403435.1. NCBI lineage: Eukaryota > Viridiplantae > Streptophyta > Magnoliopsida > Rosales > Moraceae > Artocarpus > Artocarpus heterophyllus. The sequence goes on from JAJQZP010000445.1 coordinate 544,388, forward strand.
CTAAGAACATTTGGGCCTAGTTCAAATCTTAAATCAGTTTGATTCACACTGTCTCTCCCACGTGGTCTCTATACGTGTCATATACAGTGGTTTAATCATTGTTTACATATACGTTTACTGTGCATAGGAGCTTATTTCTCCGAGTTCACTTTTTCTCTCTTAATTTGTTATTTTCTCTAAATCGCAAATCCTCTTCTTTTTCATTAGAAATTCTTCTTTTCCTCTAAAAGAAGAAGGAATTCTAGGATTCTGCAATTTACTATCTTAATTTTTCCTTTCTATTTACTCTTCTTTCATCTCATCATGGACCCAAAGTACCAACACCTGAGAAAGTATTTCCCATCACTCTCCCAAAAGATTCTCAGAAAGAAATACAAGGCTAGAATTACTCGGTTGTGGATTCTTATGCGTTTTGGTATCCCTTGTGATGTGAGAATGTTAATAGAGGGGAAAATCCGTCCGAGTGACTTTAGTCAAGATGTCGGTTTACCAGGAACAGGTACCAGTCGTAGTGCAATGAAAAGAAGAGCTCGTGCCATCGTGGTCACTTGTAACAAATGTGGAAGACAAAATTGTAACGGTAAATGTACTTCACCTGGTTATATGTCTACGAATAGAGAGGATAAAATAAGGTTTTGTAGGGATGGACTTTCAAAGGAGAACTTTGATAGCATCCATCCTCCTCTCCACGGTCACCCTAGTGGATATGTTCAAGGAGCTATTTTTAAACTCTGGCCTAAATTTTATACAGAAAGACAACGCCTCAGGAATATGGTATTTCTAGATCCTGTTTGCCAAGCCATAAGAAAACTGGATGGGGAATAAGTCATCGCTCTATAAAGGTTATTTAGTCTTTGCTTATTTGAAGCAGTTTTAGCTGATGTTCAACAGTTTGTGTTTTTCTTTTACTCAGAATATTTGCTTTTGTGTTTGAAATAATTGTGATTATTAGATTGATACAGTAAGTGTTAATATCTTATTTAATTTATAATTTTCTTAAATATATATATAATAAAATATATTATCTTATCAGACACGTCACATACGGTACAGTAATATGTTTGAATTTTGAAAAGCTTATCCAGATATTTCAAGATTTGTGTCTCAAATTTCAAAAGTTCTACAGTATTTGTCGTTTATATTAAATTTCTAGACTTGGTGTATATTTGTCAAAAAGTCTACAGTTGTGTCATGAGGGTCTTCTGTCAAATTGTTCTCAATTGTCAAAAGTTATACAATTAGAGTCTAATCTTTTTCAAAAAGTGAATCAGATTTTCTGTAAACTATCAATCACCTTATCTTACTTTCTTATCCGCACAAGATTTTGTTTAAATCTTTGGATTACCTTTTCATTACCTACTCGTCTATCTCTTTAGCCCTTTTTGTATATTTCTTATCTTTAAAATCTCATGTAGAACCCGAAGTCTAAGTGGAGCAGACATTAAGCAACCACTTCTATAAACCAAATATGTCTACCTCCCAGTCCACGAAGAAAATAAAGAATGTCTGTGTCTTTTGTGGTTCCAGCCTTGGAAAAGATAAAGCTTATTTAGAAGCTGCAAATCACTTAGGGCAAGTCCTAGCACGCAAGAAGATTAACATAATCTATGGGGGTGGTAGTATAAAAATGATGGTAAATATGGCACTAGCAGCTAGGTCTAGCGACGCTACTGATGTAAAAATTTGGCCTCATATTCCAGTTGAAGGAAACCTTTGTAAGGAAGCCATAGGTAAGGGAGAAGGAGTCAGGAGTATCCCTAAAAATTTTAAAGACATAATCTATAATTCTGATGCTTTTATAGCATTACCTGGTGGTCTAGGTACTCTTGAGGAAATATTTATAGTTGCTTGTGGGCAATTGTTGGGCTTTTATTCCAAACCTTTGGGACTGCTGAACGTAAAGGGTTTTTATGACGGTCTTTTGAAATTTCTAGATTACGCTGTGGAAGAAAACATCACTACAGAATCGGAGAGACAAATCTTTGTCACTGCTTCAACAGCTGAGGAATTGATAGATAAAATGCAAATCATACATCCAGAATCCGACACTGCAACATCCAAGCTTGAATGGGAAAGGGAAAGCCGGGAGCGGCCAATTGATTTGAATCTCCATCTGTAATCTTTTTGTTTTATCTTTGGCATGTAGGCATGTGTGTCCGTATTTCGTGTGTTACGAATAACCGTTTGCCTTGTATTATGTGTTTCTTGTGGTACGTCGTTGTTAAATCTTTTAGATTCATTGAGCCTAATGCCAGGATGGCTGGATACGGAGTACTTGATGCTCTCGAAACGCATCCTTCTTAAGGTCCGATCTTTTGTTTATCGATGTTTTTGTATTCTATAAGCATGCATGATATGGATAGCTGGTATACGGAGTGCCTTGTACTCTCGAAACGTATCCGTATTATGTTTGTAATGTGTAATATTCTGTTAATATTATGTGGAAGTACCAGAGTCAGTTATGGGGATATTCCATATGAAATATGAGTATATTATTTGGATTGAATGTTTGTGTCATGAGGATAGCTGTTTAATGAAAAATATGTCGGGTATGTTTGCAACCAGAGATTCCGTTTAATATCTCTATGAATAAGTTTAATGTATGGTTTTGAATATAAGTGTTTGTGATATATGTTTTATGATTATGTTTTAGTTTATTAGTTGAGGTATGAAATCAAATATATTTGACTTTTCCTTACTCAAAAAGGAAAAGGAACCTAAAGATGAAGTATATAAAATTTCTCTGGCAATCTCCTTAAATGTGATTGTAAATCACAGTCCATGGACAATGAAGGACTGGAATCATGATATGGTCAATATGTATGCCTGATCAGATTCTTAGACTATTATACGGTGTTATAAGTTGAAACTTGTCAGAAATACTCTCATTGAGGGATTTAGGAGTAAGATTTATTATGCAAGTAAATAAGTGGAGTTACGATAACTTAAATTTGGAGGACAAAGAACATTAACGGTTTAGACTCAGAATTGGAATCATAGTGGAATCATAATTTTTACTAGTATTACTAAAATTGGAGTTTCGAGGACGAAATTTCTTTAAGAGGGGTAGAGCTGTGACACCCGTTATTCTCCTAAGGGTATTAAGGTAATTAGATTAATTACCTAGTATATATATAAAAAAAAAAATCAGAAAATCTCTCATAATTCGAAACTCTCTCTCTCTCTACTTTCTCTCTCTAAAAATTCTCTCTCTCTCTCCTCAAAGATCGTCTGAGATTTCGGCATCCGTTTTCGACACCTCCCGCACCAATGGAAAGCTCTCGACGAGCTGAGTCCAACGAGGTGCCGCGCCGCCCAAAACGCCGCCGGAGGAGACCACACGCGCCGCCCAAAGTGGCGGCAAAACCCATTTCTTTCCGACGAGATATCTTCGCCGTCCGACGTCCGATCGAGGTGATTCTTGTTCCTACACGACCACCGTGATGAGAGGAACAAAACCCACCCTTGGTGGCAGCTCAACAACCGCCGGATTGCTCCGCCCGTCTATTGCCGCCGTGCACCGCCGCCCCCATGGTGGAACTCCGCCTTGCCGGAGGAGGTGACTGACACCACCCCTCCCAATGAGTTCAGAGGATCAAGGGGAGTAAAACCCCTCGATCAATTGCACGGAAGGAGCCGGTTTCGCCGGAGAACGGCCAACGCCGCCGTCAACTGCCGCGGGAGTCTCCGTTTTGGCTCTTCCCAGCCACGTTTCTTCAAATTGGATGAGGGGAAATGCTCATAGGAGGATGGGTAGCAAAAGCCCTCAGCCAATTTCAGGTTTCCATCGTCGGAGAATCAAGATCGGAGCTCATCCATTTCTACCGACGTTGTACTTCACGACCCGCTATGTTAGAGGCAGAATTGGGTGAAATTGACCCCGCCATTGGACTCAGAAGGGTCGATTTAGGGGGGGTAGGCCCGAGCCCAGCTGCCAACGGACCCCGATTGACGCCGGTCAACGCCGGTCAAAGTCGGTCAACGCCGATCAACGGTGGTCAACGCCGGTCAACGGCCGGTCAAAGGCCAAAATGGGATTTTGTGATCCGGACCTCCGATCGAAGATCCGAGACCGCCTCCCGACTCGTTTCGATGCTCTGGATGCAATGGTGACCTCCGTTTGAGCAAATTCCACTCCGATGAAAATCATCCGGTACCGACTGCACGCGAATCGAGGCGATTCAAACAGCAGTATCGGAATCCAGAATGACGTTTTCAAGAATGTATGATCTCCAGGAAGCATTCCTAGCCATTCATAGTCGCTCGAGGAGCACTACAGAGGATGCTTCGTAGATACAGCGAGATACAACTGGATCTGCTTTGCTTGGAGTTCAAGATCAAGGGAGTATGGAGCTAACGTTAATTGATTCCAGGATTAAGAGACTGTTGATAAGCTTGAAAGGTAGGGATTCTCTTACTCATCTTTTGTGAGGTTTTTATAGAATTAAAATTGATTGTTTTGCTGCAATATATATATATCTATGTTGAACTGATATTATATGTGTATCACATATGAAACTATGACATGGACTCGTCTTGTATTGTACGGCGAGGAACATAATGAATTGACACATGTTATAAATTGAGAAGCATGGTTAGGAAAATTAACTCTATTAATAATGATTTAATATAGAGAAATTGTGAGACATGAAAAGGGCGACGGTTACGTCCTTGGGCATAAATACCCTAAAAGGTAAAACATGGGGAAGGTGATGACGCTTCCTTGGGTTGAAAGTCCCAGAACACACTGTACAGGAATCGATTTGGTGAGGACTCGGGGCTTGATGTCCCCTCACCGGAACACCCTTGGAATGTTTATAGGGTGATCAAGTGCGCCCATTTGGGTTTCGATGAGTTGAGTGATACTCAATTTAACATGGATACCTAGGAACAATGATGATTGTTAATATTTGTATAAATGTGTAATTATGACACTTGGTAATGATTAACTACGGTATCCATAAGATGTGATCATAATAAACCTCATAATCTGGAATATGATGTAACTTATTAACCATGCAGGTTTTAATGTGGTAATGATAAAAACCTAAAGGTGAGTAATGGCTTTCTCTACTGAGCATAGTGTTGCTCATTCCCTTATGTTTATATCTTTTCAGGACTCACTAAGTGTGAGGTGGCTACGAGAAATATAGTTGAGGAAGTGATGTAACTATATTACATTGGGACTGCTCAATTGTAAAGAATGTTCTTCATGATAATGTAAGCATCAATTGTTACTTTCTGTGACTGTATTACAATGTGTTGAGGGTTAAAATGATGATGACAACAATTTATATTATTAAATTTAAGGTGCTACATTAAAACTGTGGTTTATTTGTCGTTTATATTTTTATTTTTGAGTTGAGAGTTTTCATTTAAGTCCCGGGCAAATTTTATTTTTAAGGTTTTACTTTTATTATTTATTTTTATTTTATCTCATTAAAAACTGTTAACCCCCACATAGGGGCGTTACAATGTTGAAAGTATATCTATATATATGTATCACTTAATTAAGTGTTGCACACCCAATGTTTATGTCTATGTTTATGATGTCCAAAGTTGGACTTGTCATATTTGATTTGGGATTAGCTACCCCTTTCATCTCATGATGGCACGCCTACGATGATGATAATGGTGCAACACTTGGGCCCTAAAGATAAAATGAATGAAGTTTTAATATGGATAATGATAATGAAATATATGTTCTATATGAAAAGGGCACTGTTATATTAATGATGCTTATGATTATGATGTTTCATAAAGGTGTTCATAAAATGTTTTATGTTGTGAGATAAGAAAGTGTACTTACTAAGCTTTTGCTTATTTAGTTTATGATCATGTTGCAAATAAAGGTAAAAGGATCATGGAATAGGTGGAGGGCATGGATGGGCGTGTGAGCAAGGTGTTAGGTATGTTTTGCCCATAACCCGTATGTCACATCAAGGTCTGTCAGAAGGCAAATGACATGTGTCACGGCCTCCACTCACGGATCGGCCTTCATTTGATGACGGGAATGCGGCAATTTGTTGGCTTCTTGTGGTGGGTGGCTGCCTATTTGCAGGCTCTGACAATCCTATCCAAGTATGTGTCTTATCCAAGGAGGCAAGACTTGTGTTGCGGCTAGTAGGGGCCTTGTAGAGCACCTTGGGAGGACAAGCCAAGCTCTAGGGGTCAGGATTGCCTTCCTGGTTTATTTTGCCAAGGACAATTGCTGCTCTGTTGAGGAGGTATTCCTTGGGGACCTTGCCTAGCTCACCCCCAACAGATATGTTTGTAATCATGGATACTTTATATTAGAAATGCTCGAGAAAATTAAATATTTGATCATGAAACATAATGTAATGTCTTGTTTGCTTACAGAAATCTTGCAAGAATGTTACTAAAATATTTTAGTTGTTAATTATGTTTATTTCCTGGTTGTAGGGTGTGGAAACGGAGTTGACTCATTTGGAAGTGCGTTATATGTAATCAAAGAGGTCCCTTCGAAGGCTCTGAATCCTCTAAACTCTTGAGCCCTCCAGCTTATTCTTCAGGTTCCTTCCTTCTTCTACTTCTTTTTTTTTGAAATAGAGATGGTGTGTTTGTGAGTTTGCCTTTAACAATGGTATTGGCTTCGTTGGTTTAAACGACGAATGGTGTTTAGATATATTTGTAGTCATTGATATTTTCTATTGGAAATACTTAAGAGAACTGAAATATTTGATCATGAAATATTTGCAACAATATGATTAAGTCAACAATCGTAAATTTCAGAATACTCTTTCTCATCTTTTCAATCAACTAAATATCATTCTAAATAGAATGAGTTCCAGATATATGGTGATAATTGGAGAATTTAAATGAAGATTATCTGATATGAAGAAGGATCTCATACATTCGAGAATTTATTCTATACATAGAGTCAAACAATATAAAATACAATAAAACATTTAGAAAGGTAATATAAAACACAAATAAAGTGGTACAAGTAGAACAATTAACTATTTTGATGGATTAGAAAATAAGCACAAGATTCTTGGGCCATTGCCTGGGCTGACAGGAGGAGGCATAAGATTTGTTTCTATGGTAAAGGTTTTAGTTATTGTGACTATTTTTAGAATAAAGTATTGAGATTGAATAGTTTTTTGCGCTTCAAATTTTTACTTTTTAATTGTTATGAGTTTTAACTTGCCGGAGTTAGAGTTCTCCAACCAAAGGGAGGATGATAGAGAACAAAATCAAAATATTAGGATTTTAAATTATAGGAGTAAAGTTATTTTATAATTTGAATTATTCGAAGTTATTTTATACTTATATTTATGTTTTATTTGTGTTTAACTATTATTAGGATTTATATTTCTATAAATATAGGTGACAAATGTGTTCTCTCGATAGACCGATGATTGATTAATTGAATATAGATATTCTCTTTCTATATTCTTCTTCTCTCTAATTATTCTCTACTCTCTTTCATCCATCTCGTTCTTCCTCTATTTGTCCCCCTTTCTTTTGGTCTACAGGTATTACATCACACAAATAACTTGTACTAAGTGTGACAGGAACCAACAGTGATAGACTGAGCGGCAGGTTTCGATTCAACATTAATATGCCTGTGTCACGTATATCTTATAAGACAACTTGAACAATTTTATATAAAATTTTTATTTTATTTGTTAAGATAAATAATATGTAATAATTATTTGTTTTAATTGCTTAAACAATTAATTATATATGTGCACAGAATATTTATTTTAATAGTTGTATAAATCTAGACTGTGATTGGAGAAATTAGATTAAGCTGTAAAAGGCTGTGACATATGGCCCTCTGCCCTAGGAGAGGATGCACCACATGCCCTAAGGGTTGGGCAAGAGGTGGGCATGTTTTAATTAAGTAGAGGCAAGGCTTGAATTTTCCAAATATACTTGCTACTATAAATATTTCTCAATGGATATTATATTTTAAGGTAGATTATTGTTAGCCTTTATCACAATATTTCATGTTCTCTCATATTTAGAGGAAAAAAAAAAGGTCATTACCGAGAAGGATTAGAACGAAAATTGAGGACAAGAAAAAATTCATCGACGCCCACACGTTTGTTGATTCAAGAAATAAGACATAACAATGAAAACTAAGAGGTCAGAGGCCTTGATGGACTCAATAGATATGTAATATTTTCAAATAGGTACAAATAAATATATTGAATAATTATTTTTTATAACAACATAATTCAATTCTTCAATATTTTAGAAAAAAAAAACTTTAAAAATTTATTCTAATGTATAGAATCTTTTTCATTTTTCTAAACTCCCAATATCTAAAAAGATGAGTCTAGGAGGTTAGAACTCTAAAAACTTAAAGCATGTTTGGTTCGAGTATTTGAATAGAGTATTTGAATGAAGATTTAAATTTTTATGAGAGAAAATACTGTAGCAAAATGATTCGAACTATGATTCGAACCATAAAATAAACGGACCCTTAAATTTTTGATACTTATTTAATTCAGATTTTAGGGAAAACAAATATGTATTTAAAAGATTTTGAATACTTAGATTCAAATTTAAGTCCATTGAACAAATATGTCCTAAAGGGGTCAGAACTCTGAAAACTTGAATTCTTAATACTCAAAGGATTCTGATTTTAGAAAAAATAAATACGTATCTAAAAATTTTTTAATATTTGAATCTAAATTTAAGCTTATTACACTTAAAAAATACTTCAACCAAACACACTTTAATACTATCCAACAGTTTAGAAAACTTGGGTGTTATTAACACCTCAGTTGAAAGTTTATGGGCTAAAAACGTGACAACTAAGTCAAAATGCCCAGAAAGGCTTAAGTTTATCCAAAAGACTTGAGTCGAACTCTTATCACACATTTTCTTCTTGACGTCATCCGTGACTAAATTTCCCTTGTTAATCTATCAACCAAATTGTCGTTTACGCCTTCCAATAGCGACGCCGTGGAAAATTAATCAAACGGTTGCACATGTCCTTATCAAAGTTCTTTCCACGTTTCATAATCTGAAGTAATATTCAATCATATCAAAAGCCAGGACCACGATTAATATGCAAAATGATTACCCGCGCGCACTCCTTTTGTGGTGCCAAGCAACTTACTTTATCCTCCTTTCCTGGTCATTTTGACTAATCATGAAGTTATGCAACCACTATTATAATCAGCCTAAGAAGGAAAATCTTATTTGCTGATTTCAAAGATGGAGAAACCAAAAATGTCGCCAGCTCATTTATCTCTGCTTGTGCTTATACATGTGAGTTTTCATGGCCAAGAGGTTTTTGCTTTTGCCACTACATCTGATCACGGTATGTAGAGACATCTTATAATCGATATTCCCAATTTTTCCCAGCTATTCTAGTAATCATTTTCTCAAAAAAAAAAGAAAAAGAAATTTTCAAGAACACCATCATATTTATTTATTTATACTTAGGATGCTAAAAATTGTCATATCTAATTCGTCTTTTTTTTTTTTTTGTTACTCTTTTCTGTGCCTTGATCAACTTCACGTTTTGTTCCCCATAGATTACGTCTTTCCAAAATAAGGGAGTATGTTTATGGGGCTGTTTATTTATTTTTTTCAATATGTCCATCAGCTAAACTCAAATTTATAGTATTTTATATATATATATATATATATTCCTGACTTATTTCCATAGATGTAGAGCATATTCTAGCTAACCTAATTACCTGGAATCTCGTTATCAATATTGTCAGACTTTAGTTACATGAAATCTGTATACAATGCCACCGATCTTCCATTCAAGGAGGAATACGACTACATAGTGATCGGAGGCGGCACAGCAGGCTGCCCCTTGGCTGCAACCTTATCAGGAAACTACTCTGTCCTCGTCCTTGAAAGAGGCAATGTTCCTAAAGCACAACCAAGTACACTGACTGTAAGTGGTTTTTTCGCAAATCTTAATCAACCAGACAACGTCACCACACCAGCCCAAAGATTTAAGTCTGAGGAAGGTGTCACAACTTATCGAGGTAGAATTCTAGGAGGTTCAAGCATGATTAATGCCGGCTTCTATACTAGAGCGGAGAATGAATTCTTTTTAAAATCGAGGGTAAAATGGGACATGGATTTAGTTGAGAAGGCGTATAAGTGGGTTGAAGAAACTATAGTGTCACGCCCAACAAAGTTGGCAGTTTGGCAATCTGCCTTGAGAGGAGCTCTTTTAGAGGCTGGTGTAGTTCCAAACAACGGTTTTACTCTAAATCACAAGCTTGGAACCAAAGTTTCAGGTTCGATATTCGATCAAACGGGGAAGAGACATGGGGCTGTGGAGCTGCTTAATAAAGGAAATTTCAAGAACTTGAGAATTGGTATTCATGCCACCGTAGAAAGAATCATTTTCTCCACCAAAACATCAAGTACGTTTCTAAAAGTATTACACATTGCATCTATTTTTTCCCAGAAACAATATTATGCCCTTCCCTCTTGGTAGCTATTACGGTAAATAGGACTTGTAACCACCCACATATCCAATGCTGATATGGTATTATCACTATTGGATATGTGGGTGCAGACTATCTTAAACATGAGCCCAAAAAGCCTATACTATTAGGAGATAGTATTATTTTTTGTGTACCATCACTTCAATCTTCCCCAGATGATATAGAATTACAGAGTTTACTCTGTCTCGAACATTAGTATATAGTTATAGTTGTGTTTTTACAATTGAGAACTTATTCTTGAAGCTTTTTTTTTTTTTTTTTTTGGTTTTTTACTAATAATCAATCTCATCTTAACATATGTGTAGAGCCATGTACTATTGGAGTCATCTACACTGATTATACTGGGAAGTCTCATCTGGCACTTGTGCATCCAAAAGGAGAGGTTATAGTGAGTGCGGGCACGATTGGGAGCCCTCAACTCCTACTACTTAGCGGAATTGGTCCAATTGCCCATCTCTCGTCCCTGCAAATTCCTATAATCCATCGCCAGCCTAACGTTGGAAAATTCATGTACGACAATCCTCGCAATGGTCTCACTCTCAAATTTCCATTTACAGTCAATCCTTCTCCTGTACAGGTTGTAGGAATTGCTCGAGATTATTATATCGTAGGCGTCTCTTTCTTTCAAAACTCATCTTCTCCTTCAAATTCAAGTGTGGGGACCATCGCGGGAAAAGTCCCAGGACCACTATCTAGTGGGTCCCTCTGGTTGAGCTCGCCTTTTGACGTAAAAGCCAACCCACATGTCCGATTCAACTACTTTGCAAATCCGATTGACCTCTCAAAATGTGTTGGCGGAATGAGGAAGATTGGTGAAATGCTCAAGACCAAAACCATGGATCGATTTAAGTTTGAGGATTCCGATGGTGCAAGAAGGTTTTCCTTCTCTGGGACGTCCTTGCCGAAGAATTACGAGTCAAATGATTCAGCTATGGAAGCCTTTTGTCGAAGCACGGTGGGGACGATTCACCATTATCATGGTGGGTGCCTGGTGGGAAAGGTGGTCGATGGTAATTTTAGGGTCATGGGTATTGATTCACTCCGTGTTGTAGATGGATCTACTTTCACCAGCACACCAGGGACAAATCCTCAAGCCACTATAATGATGTTAGGCCGGTAAGTTTTTTTTTTTAAATTAAATTATTACATATAGTAATTTTGCTTGAAAATAAATTAAAAAAAAGTGCTTTAAGTTATATCAATGTGATTCGTACAAATTGAAAGAAGGATCAGAATATAAGTAAGGTTAATCTTGGTAAAAAAAGAGATTGTTACAGTGTTTTTTGAGTGAGAAGTAACTCAAATTTTTTGGGTGATTTTCCTCCTAATGTATAAGTGGGGTCCGCGTCATATTTCCTCATCCCTACTGATTCTTAGATATATATATATATATTTTTCTCGAAGTGTATGCTTGCAATTTATTCACCAACTCTTTCTAATCCTTTTGGTTTTAAATCGCTTTACTTGTTTTAGGTATGTTGGTCTTCAAATGCTTCAGGAAAGAAGAGACGGCACGTAGAGATTAGTAAATTTGTAGCAGGATGGCGTGCGATGATCATTCTCCTGCGTGTGTATGCAAACATTCAAAGTCTCTCTGAATTAGCATAATTCTTACATCACCCTACCATTGTGTGCTTAATTCAGTTTACTGTCCAACTCTAAAATGTTTTACTGACCACAAATAAATAAAGCTCCTGCAGGCTTTACTGTTTCGTAACGATCCTAATGTCTCCTTTAATTTGCAGTAATACTTTATGGTTTAAAATGCATATGTAATTGTGCTAGAATTTAGCTTACATGTGTATTTGTGTCTTTCTAATAATATTATGTCATATCAATTAAAGTATTTTAACTTCAATAAGATTTTACGAAATTTTACTAGACATGACCTTTTAATTAACATTAAATAACATCATTGGAGAACATAAAACGGGCATAAGCAAAGCACATAGGCTTGTTCCCCATTTTTATAATGAACGGTGCATTACATTTTTTTTTTTTTTTTTTTTGCACTATGTGCTAGTTGTTCCTTCTTTTCAGTCTTGAAGGAAAAAAAAAAAAAAAGGGTTGACCTGGCAACCTACATGATGGGCCTTCACCGTCAACATCGCCTTAGAGGGATCAACTCCTAAGCCCTATGCACCCCGCCTAGACATGAGCCCATGTACAAGCCTTCATAGTCAACATTGCCTTTACACTCGCATTTTGGACCCATTCAACTAGATATTGGACTTTCAATTTGTGCCCCTCAAAAGGGTAGTTGTAGGTCAATAATATATGTTTTTTACCAAAATATCCCCATCGGAAAATGTAATCTACAAGATTACCACTGATAATTGTACTATTTGTCTTTCGAACCAAGAGCGATAGGTAATAGTTTTCATAATTGGTGGCAGTTGCTAGTCGCCAGCATTAGTTGTGGGAGAGCAATAGGGTAGGTTATTTAGATAATACACAAGATTATTTTTGAATAGAGATGTCAATTTGGTTCAAGCCAAACGGTTGGCCAAAACATTGGACGTTGTACATCGACCCATCCCGACTCATAAAGATCTGGGCCAATTTGAGAAATGCTACTTCTATGGATTTTTTTTTAATAACTTTACCACTTCTTCATAAGCTTGAAACATACCAGACATAATTGATGACAAATATTTTTAGTTAGTATTATGTAAACATATGTTATCTAAGGGTATTTTAGCCGTTTTGGCCAAGAGAAATGGTAGAAATCAAAGGAAGAGAAAAAAAAAGGTAATAAAACACAATAATAATAGTGAAAATGTGGTATACCACCTAATTTATATTGAAGATTTGGGTTGGTGCAAAACTCTCGACAGGATTGGGCCTAGCACTTCGGCCTGAATAAAGATTTAGGCCAGCCTGTATAGTTTTTTAAACCGGTCGATTATCCTTCTTAATCAGCTAAATTATTTCAAATTTTTTAAAAATTCACCAATTTTAATGAAATTATTGTAAAAAAAAAAGGCATTAGAAAACTCACTGAGGACAACATTGCTCGAAAAATCATCTAAAAAGATTACCTTATTACAAAATCACAGAAACAAATGACAAAAATGAAATTACGACACCAAGCCATAAAACCAAATCTTGAAAAAGCAAACTCAGAACAACGTTTGCCGTTGTGACATGCAACAATGATGAAAATCATAAAAATTAATTTGATTGGGTAGGAACGATTTGCAACGACAAAGGAGATTGCAAAATAAGATCCGAACAGATTCATAGTGGTGAATTGGCTATTTTTTTTAGTGAGGATTGTGGAGGAGAAATTGGATCTTTGGAGGCAAGGATTGGGTTGAAAGAATGAGATTGGGAAGTCAAATCGGCAGTAGAGAAGGGGATGGGCAGAGAGAGAGTTTTTTCGTGAGGGGAGAGAGGGAGATGCACATTTTATTTAGTGTGTTAGGACTTCACCTCCTTTTTCATAAAAAGTGTCATGGTTCCTTCTATAGAATATGAATTGATATTGAAATAAGGATAAATTTGCTATTTTAATGTCAAGTAAAAAAAAAAAAAGATAATGGTCAATAGGGCACAAATTTAAAGTCTAAATAAAAATATCATAAATCTACGTAACTTAGAATTGGATGGCATCTTACCAAATTTTCTCTTTTCGATCTAAAGATTATTAGGCCTTTTTAATAATTTTGGTCGGTTGTATCACTCGACAATGATAACTTTATAGATTTATAATAAATCATTGAACACTCACACTATGACTAGGGGCCAAAAATAACATTCACAAATATGTTCAAAAACGCAATGTTACAGCTTAATTTCACTCCTCAGAATCCGTTGAGCCTGTCTCATTACATATACATCAAGAATCCAAAGTGGCATCTAGTCATGTCTGAAGAGTTTGGTGCTCTAGTTTACATTGGCACATGGGACCCTATACCCTTTGATCCTACTCAAAATCTTGATGCCTACAGGTGGATTTCTTATATAAACATTTAGCTGACGGTTTACGCTTCCATCAACCCCTTAAAGTAGACTATCATGGCTCATTCAACCCTCTCATCATGCTTGCTATTGTACGTCTTGATCTCAGTTTTACCATGAGTTGAGATTGGCCCTTGTGTCAACTTGGTGTCAATAATGTCTTCCTCTAAAGCCATCATTTCAAGGATGTTTATATGGAATAAACTCCAGGATTCATTGATATTGGCTATTCCTCTCAAATATTCAAGCCTCACAAGGCTATCCAAAAATTTGTAACAACGTCCGTAAACCAAGGGTCTAAACCAAGGAATCCCTTAGATATGATATAAAATGGGTCTTGTTCAATCATTGATAAGAAATATCTCTATAAAGAATACAAATTAGAGATTGAAAAAGGGGAAAGAGATGGAATCCTTGACCCACAATGGATATATGAGGGTTTGTTCAACCACATAGATTAGGCTCCAAGAATATGGTGCCCTTAAGGCTTTCTATTTAATTGCATTGAAAGCCTCAATGAATAAGGATTTTTCTATTGGTCCATGCCATTTAAGGGCAAGTAGATCATTCATGATAGAGAGGATGAACTTTCTTTACATTGGATGGTTTGGTGTTTTTATGATCTCTTTCTTATTGATTGCAAGTTTTGCATTTGCTTTCATTGTTGTCCCTTTGGTAGATATTACTGGTATTTATAGATCTATTTTTGGATCTGTGCTTTATGAAAACAATGTTATTTCTGGTGTCATTTTTCCATGCACTTTTATCTTGTGACAGCCAACAATCCCTTGAGTTAAAAGGGCTAAGGAAGGTTAACTTATAATGGCTCACACTTCCACTTGGTACAATTTTGTTTGCTCTGGGTTTAAGTGATGGTCATAAGCAATGACACCCTCTCTCAATGGTATGAAACTTTTTGGGGTAAAACTTAAGAGCCAAACCGTGTGGGCTTAGGCCCAAAACAGGCAATATCGTTCCAAATAAAGATATAGGTCATTATAAACACAATTTGGGAAGGGACTTTTGCTGACGAACAGTTATACAATATGTGGTCCTTATTCTTTAGTTGTTCTGCACTTCTTACCTGGATATCTCGTTATTCACCTATCGCAACAACATTACATTGGTGATCTCCTAGGCCTTCATGACAATTACTGATGCTAAATTCGTTGCCACACTTTTCACCTCTATTTCCACTTTTGTAATCTTAGCTTGCTCCGCTCTATCTGATATGCCCAAGTATCGGACTATTGTTGGTAGTCTATAATTTGTGTCTCAGAAGGAAATAAAAGACACGAATCCCAAACAAGAGAGAAATGAGAAATGGTTGCAAGATGAACATAACCACGCTTTTGAAGAGTGGATATAGACACACATATATAATGAGGCTTGTAAGTCTTCAAGCAAAGGTGTCTCAGAAGATTTGTTTAAGTTGACCGGAGGACCCTCATTCATAGTCATAAGATATACTTCGTATTCAATAAATGGTTTTACCTTTTACACTAGCGAAATAAATGAGAAGCATTGAGTCCAAAATAGTGGTGTGTGTCTTCGTACCGATTCTATGCATGTTTTCTCTACAAAAGACAAGAATCCCACATATGGAACATGACCTACTATTGTTAGGTTGACGACATTTAGGAACTTGACTATTGTGAACTTTGAACAATTTTTTTTAAATGCAAGTGGATCGACAATAACTACATGAAGATTGATAATGACGATGTTACAGTAGTAGACTTTAAAATATTGGGTTACAAAAATATCATGGCATCACAAGCTAAACAAGTCTTCTACACAACCGATCCTAAAGATTTGGAGTTGTTATTAGTCATGCCGATGAAGTCAAGAGCAGTTAGCGGTAGTGATGAGGATAATGATGAAGGAAACGATATTCCATCTTTTAGCAAAGGATTGCCGTTTGGTGGAGGAGGTTGATGTCTTTGATGACAACGACTCACACTTAATACGTTTAGATGTTGAATGGAGTTGTATTAATAACTCTAATAAAGGTAAAAGGAAAAAATAATCACTATTTTGTTATTGTATTTTTTCGTTGAACTATTTAATAAGAGCTTTCATTTGTTTTGCATTATGTTATATTTCGTTCTCTTGGATGTTGTAATACAAACTTTGTTGTATTTTTATTTGACTAAGAATAATGAGTAATGTGAAAGTTTATTGAAATTGCATGTTGTTTACTTTTTCATTTAATTTATTGTTATTTTAAACAATTTGTATTATAATTATTTATTTTTTCAATTGTTGAACATAGTATTTTTTTAGCATCAAATTTTAGACTATGATCTTTTACTAAAATAGTTGTCTAAAGTGACGATTAGACAACGGTTTTAAAAATAAACCGCCATCTAATGTTGGTGCCTCGTACCAAACACTCCCTCTAGTTCATTTTAGACGACTGTTTATAACCATCATCTAATGTGCATAAGATTTTATAACTCTAGATTAGATGACAGTTTCTACAATCATTTTCTAATCTTTAGACGATGATTTTTAACCATTGTCTAATCTCAAGTATGTACTAGTGATTTTAGAATATTATTGATGCATTGTTGAATGAAAAAAAATAATGTACTTGAAAAATATCGAGAGTATTACGTATATGTATCTTGAACCTTTGAAACTTGGTTGTGTCATTAGAAGGATTAAATGTGATCTCGTTTCTCCCTTCAATAGATTCCAATCATTTAGCTCCTTAAGTTCACTTGTGATGCCTTGAGGTGGGGGTCAGGGAGTTTTAGGTAAAGAAGTTGAATTAAGCATAGTAATTAAAGAAAAAGTAAATAAATATCGTCGGAAATAAATAAACAACATCGACGGTCACGTCACCGTCACGTGAATACCATGAAGGTGGGGCCGAAATATTATTCTCATTCACCGTCATGTGGATGCTTACCACGAAGGTGGACAGATAATTAAAATATAATATCAAGAATAATAATACAAAAATATTAAAAATCATCGTCTCTAAGATAAATTAAAATATACAATTAACAGAGACAAAATGACATCAACACTGGGGCAAGTCGTGTAGTACACGCATCATACCACAGTTCTAAAGAAAATACCATTTCAATCCAAAGAGCTAGGTTTCGATCCTAGGCCCATCCTTCCTCTTCAAACTTGAAGGGGGATTTTAAAAACAAGAAAACGTGAGCGGAAGGCTCAGTAGGATAATTAGTTAAAAACAAGTTATTCTTTTAAATATAGTGATCAAGAACAGAGAATTATTCACAATTTGTTCTAATTAATATAAATCTCAAAGTCTTGACAAATCAATAAAAACACTTACTTGAAAGCAACTTGATAAAACATCACCGTACGGGTTTTGGAAATCTAAAAGGATTATCAAACACAATTCTTCAAAATCAAACATAGAAATCATTCTTAAAGGAAACATTTAAGAAATAAACTTTTGCTAAAACAATTTAAAAGGGCTACCAAAGGAAGGGGTGAAAATATCCTACCTCATTTGAAATTCCAATAACGTAAGCTCCAAATAAAATCCAACGTATGCTCCACATATATTCAAAACCTTAAAAACTGTATTTAAGATTAGAAATCATATTTAACAAATATCATTATGTTAATTTAATTATCAGTATGCCTTTGACTCAAAATAATCATAACCCAAAATCATAATCCTTTTTGTAACATTTCGGAATCATTAGACATTGAAAATCGTAGTAAAAACATAATTTTCCAAGTCTATAGTAGGCCTGCCGAACACCCTAAACCGGCCTGCCGAACTGCACAGTTTGGCCTACCCACCAACTAGGACCGGCCTGCCGAACTTTTCCAGGTTCGGCCTACTAACCTGATGAATCTGACCTGCCGAACCTATGAATCTGGCCTACCGAAGATGAAGTTTAGCCTGCCGAACTAGCAAAATCTAGGGACCGAGACTTCGAGTCTCGACCTCTCCAAGCTCAAAATTCAAATTTAAAACCTGTTTTTCAATCCCTAGATCATGAGAATCATACAAAAAGCATAGAAAATCATAGTAGAACAAGTTTAGACCATTTTTCTCATATTTAAACTCAATTTCACCTTTGATTTAAAAATCAAAGAAAAATGTCAAAACTTGATTAAATCAAATTTTGTTGAAATAAAGCTTAGATTTATGATAAAATAAGGCCTACAAGCTTAGATTAAACATTATCTAAGCTCACCAAACTTCAGATTACAAAATGCATAAAAATTCAAACCGAAAATCAAAATTTTAGAGAGAAAAAAGGGCTAACCTCAAATCAACCATTTTGAAGAGGATTTTAGGCTTCAATCTTGTTTCTTGGCTTCAAATCAATGAGAATAAAGCTCGAGATTGAAAATTTTTGCAAAGAAAAGGGAGAGGGAGATTTGCATAGAGAGAGAGACAGGAGGGAGCCAAGAAAAACGGGAAAGGAAAGGAAAGGAAAAAGAAAAGAAAAAGAAAGGTCCAATGGCATTTTCGTAAATATGGAGAAAATGTGGGGTAAAATGTCATTTGGTATTTTTAAATATGACAAATGCAACAAAATCTTCAAATGACTAGAATTATCAACAAAATTTATACTGGCATACTTAATAACTAAACTTAACATAACTGACCTTACTTTGAAATTCAGGGATGTTACATCACTACAGCAAAATAGTCGTTAAACAATGCTAATATGATGACGAGTTGGCAAAAAAATTGTCATGGTATAAGCTTGAAAAATGCTAAACGGATCAAAAATATGAAAACAGTCGCAGTATGCAAGTGTACAACAATGGTTATTTTACATGATGATTATCGATCAAACTGCATAAATTAAAGACATAATACAAATTAATGATAATCATATAGTAGAGAAGAAGAGACTTACTGTTAAATCCTTTGTTTGAAGTCAGCACAAATTCATACCCAAACAGATCCAACCAAATCCACTCTCTATAGGGCAAAATAAGTTTGACTTCCCCACTCTCCCCCCCTCCCCCACCACCCACACCCCCCCCCCCCCCCCCCCCCACAAAAAAAAAAAAAAAAAAAAAAAGCTTTACTGAGGTTGCTTTTATTGGAATAGGATATATGCTTTTAAAGGTATTTATGTAAATTTTTATTTTGACTATTTGATAATATTTTAAATAAAGTTTGTGTGTTTTGTTTATAATTTATATGATAATTATTTACTATTATATTTGAATGATACATCATAATGCTCCAATACTAGTTATTCTCTTTAATTATGGCATGGATGTTTTCTACACAGAAAGTTTAATAATTAAATGACATAATATAAAAATAAAGTTCATCAACCAACAAAATTAGAGTTAAATATTTTGATTTCTGATAAGGTTGTGGTGTTGTCTAATACTTTACTAGAGGAACAATCTTATCTGTATTGTTACAATATTGATCACGGACATAACGATGTATTCCTAACGCTTATAGCAAGTTTCGATCACCAACCCATGATGTTTGAGATATCTATAGTAAGGGCTTATGTAACCGCCATGCATGTTCTCGAGCTACCAAATTAAGACCCACGATATGATGACAAGGAGAAGAACGAGACTTATGAATTCTATGATGGGGAACAAGGGTGAACCATGTTCGACGATTGTTAGTGTGAGAAGACTTCTATTAATAGGAAAAGGATAAAAACCGGCTAAGGATCCTTATTCCAACTCCTCTAAACGACTTTAGTTTCTCTAATTTACATTTTACTATGAGTCCTAATCCTAAAATTTCAAGAAAAAGCTCAAATTTATAGTGGATGTAGAAAGCACTATAAATCCTTGTGATCTTCTTTTTATTTTATTTTACTAGAATTACTATGTTCTTGTTTTTGTTCTTTTTAGAATTATTAAGCGGCTCTTGTTCTTCTTCTAACTTTGCACCCATTTTTTATTTCAGTAATTTGACGTGAGTATGTATGATTAGCAATATTTTAATATTAATAATTATTTTATCTCATCTTATAGTTTTCAAGCGGGCCTATTTTCTAATAAGAATATTTATGAAACTACATAATTACAATTAAAAGAACTAATTATAGTAAAGGTGGAGTTAATATAAAGGTACAACTGTCTCATTTTTGTTATTTTTTTATTCTCTATAATGATATATATATATATATATATATATATATTTGAATGTAGCTAAAAAGGGTTTTATGAACTTTAGGTGTTGTATTTTTCTTAGCTAACTTTTCTCTTAAAAAAAGAGAGAAGTGCCAATATTTATATATACTATAATATTCTATGACGAATGTAAGTTTTTGAATCTATATGAGGAAAGTACTTAGCGTCCCTTTTAAAAAAAGAAAAATAATTAGTGAAATTAAGATAAACTTGTTCAACTTGTCAGTATCAAATCAATATTAATATTAAAATTATAAACTTATTAGTAGTAAGCAGAGGAGCTAAGTTTTATAAATTTGTAAAGAATAAAGATGCAAAACTCAAGGCTCAAGGTGTCAAAAAAGGGATAAGCCATGTGGATGGATCAATTTAAGCCATTGCATTGCACAATATTAAAAAAATTGATTATTTTGAACCATTAGACTGATTCAATTTTTGGCTAAAGAACAAAAGCTATTTCCTCTTCTATATATACCAGTACGAGGGACGTGCTTAGGCACATTCCTTGTCAGTAACTTTTTTATCTTTTATGCTTACTTTAAAAAAATTCATCTTAAATTATTAAGTGTATTAATAATATTTTATGTTAAAAAATATTTTTAATGCATGAGGATATCTTTATCAAAAGAGAGACTTGAAATTACTGACTATGATAACTCATTTGAAATAAAAGAAAGTTGGGCTACGTGGCTTTTTAATGGATTCTTTAAAATAGATGACCATAATTTTTCTAAATTAAGCAAATGGCCTATCTACACTTAAAAATCAAGGGCATGCTTAGTGAAAAAATTCTTCCATTTTTTAACTTATAAAAATCACTTTGTTCCCTCCCAAATGCATGGGCTAAATGCAGCCTTTGTTTTCCTTCATTTTAATAGAGTGGATAGGTCCTTTTTTTTTAATTTTACAAAACTTGGGCTTATTAACTTAAACTTTGCACATAAAATAGGCTATTTCGATATATATGCTGAATAAGAATATGAAATGCCTGTAACCCTAACAGATAAAGTTATCAATTAAAAAACAAAAATTAAAAAAAATGCATGTTACATAGAAAGAATATGAAATGCTAGTTCAATACAATCAATTATAAAGTTTCATCTTTTTTCTTTTTTTTTCTTTTTTGGATTATGTAAGATTTTGAAGTACGAGTTAACGCAATAAATTAATTTATTTTGAAAAAGTTATCTACTTGTTAGCATAGGATAAACCATAATGCTAAAGTAATAATTGATTTTTATTTGAATTAATCCTAATTCTTATTATGATTATGCATGTGTTACTTTTTGTGACTAATGTATAAGAATGTTATATTTGTCTTTTATTGTTAAAAAAATATTATATTTAAATTTTTTATCTTTAGAAATTATTGTATCATCAGTAAAATGATGCAGTCCATGAGACCATGATGCACTTTCTATGTTATATGATGTCATATATTATGCGAATTCATTAATATGTAAAGATGTAAAATTAAGCAATGAGTATGAGGTGTCAAAAAAGACATAGGCAATGTGGATTAATCCAAGTCATTGTATTAAACTAAGTAAAAAGGGAAGCAATTTTGGACCATTGGATTAAGTCAAAGGTTGGTTGAAGAGCAAAAACTTTTCTCACTTTTGAAAACCAACGTTAGAAATTATTAAGAAATTGATTTTCTAACATTTTTAGGTTTTTAAAACGTCAATTTTGATGCCCATAAGGTATAGAATTAATCGAGTCTTCAATTGGACCCATTTGGGTCAAATTCGGGTAAAGAAGACCCAATTCGGCTAAAAATTTGATTTTGGGGAGCCAGAAACGACATGTTGTTTTAGCCCTGAAGGGCGTGTTGTCAACAACAAAATGACATTTTGTTTTTCATTGAGAAAAACAACACGTTGTTTCACTAGGGGAGAGGCCGTTCTTGTCATTTCAAAATGACATGTCATTTTCTTTCAGTAATGAAAGCGACATATCGTTTTTAGGGGGCATTTTTTGATCAAAAAATCCAAATTTTTTTTTAATTTTTCAGATTTTTAATTTGGGTATTTTGGAAAATTGTTTTCTAATAAATCTAAAATTAATTTTAATGAAATCCAAAATTTTATTATTTGTGTTTAAATAAAATTTTGAAAATTTATTTTAAATATGGTTTTGAATTTATGCATAATTTATTTTGCATGTATTCTTTGCTTATTATTTTTAATACATGCAAATTCATGAATATTTTATGAATGAAAAATAAATGTCCTGAGTGATTTGTATAATTGTAATTGATCTAAGAGTAGCTACAGCATCTTTAATTACATTAAAATTATACATTAAGTTTGCTAAATTACATACAGTTAAACAGACATCAATTGTAACTAATTATGTTTGGTATAATGGAATTTATCCCACAGGAAATTTTATTATATTAAATATGATTGGTTAGGATGAAATATTAAACTGTTTTTCTTAATTTGCCCATAGGGATTAATAAATGGAATATAATTTAATAGTTTTATCATAAGATTGTATGTGAATCAATGGAAATTAGAAACTTAGCCTATAGGTAGTTTTTATGTCAAATGATTCATAATTTTTATAGCATGATTTACATTGATAAAACATGACATATAGTTATTAGCTTCAAATTTTATGACATGAGCACGTATGGTTGATTTATTGCAGTAATTCATCCTGTTAATTTATCTGGTATGAAATGTAATATTCTTGAGCTTAAGGGTGATAACTATAAAGTCTAAAAAGAGAGGATTCTCTTTCATTTGGGATGAATGGACATTGACTATGCCATCAGAAAGGATAAACCGCCCTTTATCACTGAGACTAGCACTCCAGATGATGTTGGTCGAGATGAAAAATGGGAGCGATCCAATAGTCTCTCAGTTATGTTCATAAAGACCAAAACCTCTACTAGGATTAGGTGTTTGGTTGATCAATATGACAATGTCTGAGTACTACTGAAGGCTAGTGATGAGCAATTTGAGTCTTCAGATAAGGCATTGGCAAGCACCCTAATTATATCATTTTCATCCTTGAAGGTTACCAGTATTAAAGGCGTGCGTGAGCAAATCATGAGCATGAGGGACATTGAGACTCAATTAAAGACACTTGAGGTTGACATGTCTGATTCTTTCCTAGTTCATTACATTCTGAACTCTTCACCCTTTGAGTATGGTCCCTTTGAGATCTCTTATAACACACATAAGGATAAATGGTCAATTAATAAGCTATTGACCATGTGTGTTCAGGAGGAGGGAAGACTCATCATGGAAGAGGGAGAGAAAGTAAATTTGAAAACCTAGGGTAAAAAGAAACATCAGACCAAGCAAAAGGGGAAAGGCAAGGTTCTTGCCTAGCCTGATATTAAGAAGGAGTTCAAGTGCTTCTTTTGTAAGAAGAAGAGGCATGTAAAGAAGGACTGCTCTAAATTCCAAGAATGGCTTGATAAGAAAGGTACTTAACTTTTACTTTTCTGTTATGAATCCGATATGATTAATGTTAATTATAACACACGATGGATTGACTCCGGTTCCACAATCCATGTTACCAATTCTCTGTAGGGATTGCAAAACCTACGAGAGCCAGTGGGAAGTGAGCAAAGCATCTATTCTGAAAATAAGATGTACTCACATATGGAGGCTGTAGGAACGTGCAAACTAGTCTTAAGTAGTGGCTTTGTTTTGTATTCGGAAAAGACATTTTATATTTCTAGTTTTTCTAGAAATTTAATTTCAGTTTTCAGACTTGTATTAGTTGGATATTCCTTTAAATTTTCAAAATCTTCATTCCATTTATTTTATAAATCTGATTTTATTAGATGTAGTACTTTGTCTAATGGTCTTTTTCGTCTTAATTTACAAAATGATGCCAATTATACTACTTTGCACATTCATGAAAATGTTGGTATAAAATGATGTGTTATAAATGATAAATCCTCTATGTTGTGGCATTAGAGATTGGGACATATCTCCATCGAGAGAATTAAGAGATTAGTAAATGATGGAGTACTTAATATTTTAGATTTTATTGATTTTGATACTTGTGTGGACTGCATTAAGGGCAAGTAGATCAACAAGTAGAAGAAGGGTGCCAAGAGGAGTTTTGATTTATTGAAAATCGTACATAGAGATATTTGTAGTCCAGACATGGACACATACTCTCAAAGGTACTTCATCTCTTTCATAGATGACTACTCATGATACATGTATATCTACTTGCTTAACAATAAAAATGAAGCACTAGATGCTTTTAAGGTCTTTAAAGCGAAAGTAGAGAAACAATGTGGACGGAAAATTAAGATCATGAGAACAAATAGAGATGGAGAATACTAGGGTAGAAACACAAAGCATGGACAAGCACCTGGTCCATTTTCTAAGTTTCTTCAAGAACATGGGATTATTGCCTAATATAGTATGTCTGGTTCTCCATACCAAAATGGTGTAGCTAAAAGAAGAAACCAAACATTATTGGACATGGTGCAAAGTATGCTTGCTAGCTCCAAACTTTCTGAGTCCTTGTGGACTGAAGCTCTTAAGACGGTAGTGTACATATTGACCCGAGTTCCAACCATGGCTATCCCAAAGATGCCTTTTGAGTTATTCAAAGGTTGGAAATCGAGTTTACGACATATACGCATTTGGGGATGCCCATCAGAGGTAAGAGTTTATAATCCACAAGAGAAGAAGCAAGACCTAAGGACCATAAGTGGATATTTTGTTGGTTATGCTGAACAGTCTAAGGGATATAGATTTTATTATCCATCTCATAGTACTAGATTTGTGGAATCAAGAAATGCAAAATTTCTTAAGAATGACTCAATTAGTGGGAACAATCGATCTTAGAACACTATTCCTAAGAAAGATTATATAGATGCTCAACTTTCCACTTCTTATGATAAATTATTTGTTGTACACAACATGCCTAAAGTTCAAAAGTGTGATGAACAACAACAAGTTATTCAAGTTCCACAGACTGCTAATCAAAAAATAGTGGATCTAGCTGAACAATAGATATAGGAACCTATTGAACAGTTTATTGAACAACATACTTCTCAAGAGAATGTTGAACCAACATTAAGGAGATCTACTAGAGAAAAGCGATCAGCGATACCTAGTGATTATATTGTGTATCTATAAGAATTTGACTATAATGTTGGAGCAAAAAATGATCCTGAAATGTTTTCATAGGCCATGAGTTCTAAGGAACTTGACTTATGGTATAGTGCCATGAAAGATGAAATGGATTCTATGGCATCTAACAGAGTTTTGCCTGATGGTGTAAAAGTCATTAGATGTAAGTGGGTCTTTAAAACAAAGAAAGACTCATTAGGCAACATTGAGAGACATAAGGTAAGACTCATTCCCAAAGGATTCACTCAAAGAGAAGGAATTGACTACACAAAGACCTTTTCTCCTGTATCTAAAAAGGATTCTCTTCGAGTCATTGTGGTATTGGTCGCCCATTTTGACTTGGATTTGTATCAAATGGATGCAAAAACGGCCTTTCTAAATGGTGATCTAGTCTATATGGAATAATCAGAAGGATTTTCCTCTAGTGATGGTGAGCATTTAGTCTACAAGCTTAAGAAATCCATATATGGATTAAAACAAGCCTCTTGTCAGTAGTATTTGAAGTTCCATGACGTTATATCTTCATTTGGTTTGGAAGAGAATATCATGGATCAATATATATACTAGAAGGTCAGTGGGAGTAGAATTTGTTTCCTTGTGCTATATGCAGATGACATATTACTTGCAGCTAATGATAAGGGTTTGCCATATGAGGTGAAGCGATTTCTCTCAAAGAACTTTGATATGAAGGATATGGGAGAGGCATCTTATGTCCTTGGTATTAAGATCCATAGGGATAGATCTCAAGGCATTTTAGGTTTGTCTTAAGAGACCTATATTAACAAGGTTCTAGAGAGATTTCAGATGAAGGATTGTTCACCAAGTGTAACACCCATTGTGAAGGGTGATAAGTTTAATTTGAACCAATGCCCAAAAAATGAGTTCAAATGGGAACATATGAAAAACATTCCATATGCTTTAGCAGTTGGAAGCCTAATGTATGCTTAGGTTTGTATAATATTTGACATTGCATTTGTTGTTAGAATGTTGGGCAGATAACAAAGTAACATAAGTATTGACCATTGAAGAGCTGCAAAGAAGGTGATGAGAAATCTTCGAGGAACTAAGGATTATATGCTCATGTATAGACAGACTAATAATCTAGAGGTGATTGGATACTCTGACACAGACTTCGCTGACTGTGTTGATTCGCGAAAATCAATATCCGGTTATGTTTTCATGTTTGCCAGTAGAGCTGTATCTTGAATGAGTGCGAAGCAGATTTTGACTGCAACCTATACTATGGAGGCCGAGTTTGTTTCTTGTTTTGAAGCTACTTCACATGTTGTATGGTCAAAGAGTTTCATATCTGGGCTTAGAAGTATGGATTCTATATCTAGGCCATTGAGATTATACTGTGACAATTCAGCTGCGGTGTTTATGGCTAAGAACAACAAGAGCGATAGTCAAATTAAACACATCGACATTAAGTACTTGGCTATAAGAGAACGTGTTAAAGAAAAGAAAATGGTCATTGAACACGTAAACACTTAGTTGATGATTGCCGATCTTTTAACTAAAGGCATGCCACTAAAGAATTTTGAAGATCATGTAGTACGAATGGGACTTGGTTCCATGATGTGAATTTCATTGTATGTACATTTGGTTATTTTAATGAAACTCTTATTTAGTTGTGCACATGTTCAGTTATTTTGAGAAAGATCAATTAAGTTGGACCTGGAATAAACATAGGGTTTATTCATTAAGTTACATTACCATTTATGAGTTAGTATTAAGGGATATAATGCATTGTAATACATGAAAGATAAAACTCGTTCTAAGAGGACCTATTGCCATAATTCATGTGTTTATTCCTTAAGTTTGAGATTGGTTGATTTTGGTTATTTAGAAAATATATGTGGACTAAGTGGGAGAATGTTATTATTTATTTATTTATTTTAAATGATAATAAATAAATAAAAATAAATTTAAGTGGTCCAAGATACGCATGTTTTCTAAATGATGTCAACCAAATGATATCTTTGAATTGTTATAACGCTTCAGAAAGAAGACATTGTTTTAGAGATACCTCTTAATGGTAACACACAATGATGGTGGGTGTCTATAAATATCACGTAAAAGAGTTCCTAAGCCTGTGCAATTATTTCAGAAATACACCATCTCTCAAAATTACAGAAGGTTTAGGAGATTTTCTTTCTTCAAGAATTCTTACATAGATTCTCCATTCTTACTGTATTTGTCAATAGCTGGAGGTTAGATTTTTTTTCCTTAATGTTACAGTATTTAGATGATTTTTATGCAATTTAGTTTATATATAAATGTTGAAGATCATAATTTTGTGTATGTAAATTTTCTTACAAGTTGGGCATGCATGCTTGATTTATTTCAATCTCTTTTTATTTCCCCTTTTTGTTTTAGTTGAGTTTTAAGCTTGTCTTTGGTTACATTTGTAACGTTTCTCGCATCTATTGGCGTCTAGTTCATGAAAATGAGATGGAAATTGGAAGTATGTGCCGTCCGTATGATAATATGATACTTATATCAGTACTGGTATTTTTGGCTGCTTTCTTTCTTCTTTTCTCTCCCATGTGGCATGGCTGGTACGTTTCATTCAGGCTTTTTATTATCGATCAGTTACTTCTTTTTTCTCTCTTTATTTTCTTACTTTTTTTTTATTTTTTTTTTAAAAACTGATCAGCTTCTTTATCCATTGCCATTGACAGCTTCTTCAAGAACGTGGTTACTTTTCATCATTTTTCTTCTTTTCTTTTTGTGATTTTTTATGATGTTAATATACAGACCATTTCCATCATATGCTAATGTTATATTTACTCTAAAAAATATAAAAGTAACGCATTGATCTATTTAATACTCACAATAGATAATGTTGTGTCAAATGTTATATTTCTTCTTTTTTGGGTCACAAAATGCTATTTTTTTACATGATTTAACTTTTGAAACTTGTAAAATTTATCCATCTCTATACTTCGAAGCACATTTTTACGAATTTTTTTAAAAAAAACTAGGGATATTTACTAAAAATATACATTATTATCCCTTGTCTTTCTCTCCATTACTTAAGTTAGAATAAATCACCAGATTATTTCTTTCCCTTACTAATTTTTAAGTGGTAATTATATCCACATTTTCACACTATTGGATCTGATAAAAGTTTCTTTTTTTACATCTAATGCCTGAAGATAGATATCTATTAATATATTACTTTTTTAATACTGACAAGAGAAATTGTATTTCTTTGCTTTTCTTTTCTTTTTCTTGTTAATTTCTCTGCTAAAAACTAAAACAATAACCTACTAATATAACTTGTGTTTTTGTTGTCAAATTTGTATAGAAATTGGATTTTGATTAAAAAAAAAAGTATCCTGTTGGCTTGTGTTCTCACTGAGAAAAGACCTTTAATCATCTTTTCCATCCAAACGCGGTAACCAAAGACAAATCATCTACGGCAGGCACCGTCACTTTTATAACGTACGCCAAGAAAAGTTTACCAAGAAGAAAAAGAAAAAGAAAACGTACGCCGGTAAAAACGTGTATAAAAGTTTTGTTGTGTTGCGGCTTGCGTGCGCAAGAGAGGTGAACTTACGTTCGGCCACACCATATCCACAACTTCGTGGCGAAGGACTTGGAATTTTAATCTTGTCCATTTTTTCTCTCCCGTTGAAAAACAAAAAAAAAATCTGAAGGTTTGTTCCCTTTTTTTTTCCCTTTTGGTAACGTATCATACAATAATACTATGATGACATGACACGCAAGCAGTCATGGCTAAGGATAGTCTCTAGAAACGTTTGCATATAGGATTATACAAATTAGCTAGACGTCTATCCATAATCTAATCCGTAACGTTTAGATTACGAAAATTCCAAAATCCTTACCAATCCATCATTCTCAAACCTTATTTTCTTAAGAGTGTCAGCTATATTTTCTTTCTCACCTTTTTATACTCTCTCGCGTATAAACTCTATTATTTTATTTTTTGTTTAAAAAACATTTAACAATGTTAGTGGATTTTATATGTCAGAACGTGATTGAAAAGAGTGTATAAGAGAGTAAAAAAGATAGTACGGCTAGCACATTTCTCTTTTCTTTTCTTTCTTTTTTTTTTTTTTTGAGAATGTAGTGGCTAATTTTATTGATCACGATAAAATCGTCAATTGCAATACATGAAATACAATTGGGTACTTCCTCTAGCCAGTAATTGTAACACCCACCATTTTCTTTTATGGACATTTGTGTTAATCTAATATTAAAATATGATATTTTAAGTGCTATTATTGTTTATGTTAAGAAAATTGACTTTTTATTTAGTGATATCGCAGGTGACGGTCATGTGGGATCGATGTGCTGGGGATGCTCATGTCAAAAGTGATGATAAGCTTAAAGTATCTATTGTTTTTTTAAGAGTTTCAACTTGCTCTAAATTTATAATCTTTATAATGCTTTAGAGTTATGTATGCCCTAAAGCTATATTCTTGATGATAGCATAATTTTGTTGCATATTTTCTTATTTTTATAATATTAATGATGTCATGATAATTACATGTGTAGTATTTTTTATTGGAATTAAGACATTAGATAATATAAAGTGTCTAAAAGAATAATGTGTAAATTAATATTTTTGGGGTCATAGAGTAAATATTATTGAAATTCTCTTCCTTACCCCCTCTCAAAAATCTCTCCAAAAAAGCCTCTATTATCACTCTAATCCTCAAAACCAAGAATTCATTGCCCTTATTTTCTTTAAAGCCAAAGTAGAAGGAATTATTTTTAGAGATTTTGTATGCAAGTATTCATCTTTTTTGAAGAATGCATAAAAATTAAAGGTATGTTTTAAAGTTTTCATGGTTTTGATTTTTATAGTTGATGTATATTGTTTTGTGATAGACTTTGTTAGAAAATTTGTCCTGTTATGATTGTGAATGTGTATGCATGTATGTTTGTATGAAAAATGTTATAACGCTTCAGAAAGAATGCCTTGTTTCAGAGATACCTCTTGATGCTAACACACACTGATGGTGGATATCTATAAATATCATGTAAGAGGATTTCAAAAATACACTATCTCTCAAAATTGTAGAAGGTTTAGAAAATTCTCTTTCTTTAAAAATTCTTGTAGAGATTCTCCATTTTTACTGTATTTGTTAATGGCTGGAGGTTAGATTTCTTTTCTTTAACGTTTTCGCATTTAGATGATTTTTATGCAACTTAGTTTATGCATAAATGTTGAAGATTATAATTCTGTATATGTGAATTTTCTTACATTTAGTATCAAGAGCATGGTTTTTTCTCTGCCTTGATATGTTTGAATAGAGTTTTTTAAAATACCTAAAACTTACTTGCAATATTTAGGTCTTATTTATGTGTTTAGATTGTTAATTTTAAATAATGTATCAAATAAATAGATAAGATAATAAAAAACAGAAAAATAGGAGAGGAGGTCTATACTTGCAAATTCAATAACGCAAAGATACATAGAACTCATAAAACTAACACTTATCATTTATATTTATAGAATGGCAACTTATCACAAGAAAAAATAGAAAGACGCAAGCAATAAATTGCGCCCACAAAGTTGGAAAAAGAAAGGTAAGCGAATTCCTATTTGCTTGTCGGCCTTGTCTTTTCTTCCAACTGGCGCACGCAACGTTGAATTTTGATATTAAAAACATTGACCACAGCAATGAAACACAAAAAACCATTCCGATGTAATGTGCGTGCGCTGACGTTCCTGAAAAGGCCAAAAAACAAAAGCTGCCGT
The DNA here is from genome assembly GCA_025403435.1 of Artocarpus heterophyllus. Lineage (NCBI taxonomy): Eukaryota > Viridiplantae > Streptophyta > Magnoliopsida > Rosales > Moraceae > Artocarpus > Artocarpus heterophyllus. The sequence goes on from JAJQZP010000445.1 coordinate 575,788, forward strand.
CCAAATATCCAACCACAACTAGAGAAAAAAATCCCCTAAAAAAACTGTTTTAGAAAAGGTCAGGATTTTTTTTTTCCCTTGCTGAATAAAAGGTCAAAGTTTAATTATATCTCTGTAACACACTGGAGTCATTAGTATAAATATACAAGAAATCTAGCTAACATTAATTGTGCTTCTTTGGCTTCAAAGGCAGAGATAAAAATGGCTCGAGCTGCTTTAACCATGCTTTTTCTAATAATCTTTGGTTTTCATAGCCAACTTCAGGTCCATGCATTCGCCACTCGTTCTGATCATGGCATGAAATTTTTTTAACAAATCCCACTTTTCATTTCTAATACATGATATAATCAATATGTTGTTTGACAATTGGTTTGAACCAAAGAGGGTATAAAACTGTCATATGCTAGTGCAAAGCTTACATATGCTACATTGCTTAAACAAAAAAGTTTTGATTTAAATTAACGTGTCAAACACCTTATAAAACTTCCAAAACCCGCTTATTGCGACGAAAATATTGAAGTATTGAATAGATCAGCGCAGTGCCATCTCCACCAATCCAACTGGGAAAAAATCTTTTAAACATTTGTTGATCTTAAAAATTGACATGTAAACATGGGCTATATTGCTAATATTAAGTGTATTATTATTATTATTATTTGGTTTCAGACTTTAGTTACATGAAATCTGTACGCAACGCAACTGACATGCCATGGGAGGAAGAGTACGACTACATAGTGATTGGAGGTGGCACGGCAGGTTGCCCATTAGCCGCAACTCTATCGGAACAACATTCCGTACTTGTCCTCGAAAGAGGCGGCTCTCCCGAAACATTCCCAAACGTCTTGCACGCAGCCGGGTTTGTTGCCAACCTCATGCAAGAAGACGATGGCCAAACAGCGGCGCAGAGGTTCACCTCCGAAGATGGCGTTGCAAATGTTAGAGGCAGAATTCTCGGAGGCACCAGCATGATCAATGCCGCTGTCTATTCCCGAGCCGACGATGAGTTCCTTTTGAATTCGGGTGTCGAATGGGACATGGAATCAGTCGAGGAGGCGTACCGGTGGGTCGAAGAGAGTGTTGTGTTCCGGCCGAATTTGGCAGTTTGGCAGTCTGTTGTGAAAGAGGCTCTAGTGGAAGCTGGGGTTGGTCCGGACAATGGGTTCAGTGTTGATCATAAGCTTGGAACCAAAGTTACGGGTTCGACCTTCGATGGAGTGGGGAAGAGACATGGAGCTGTGGAGCTGCTCAATAGAGGAGATCTGAGAAACTTGCGAGTTGCTGTTCATGCAAGTGTGGACAGAATCATCTTTTCAAAACAAGGATCAAGTATGTTGAAATTATATCTTTCTTTTTATAAAGTTTCTTTCTTTATTAATTATTTATGGGTAATTTTTTTTTTTTTTTTTTTTAAGAAATCATGTACTTGATTATTATGCATTTGTGGGGACCAAACCGCGGACACTGTGATATTGGCAAAGTCAACAAAATAAATAAATAAATAAATATCATTGCCAATACAACTAGCAAAGAAAAGTAGAAGACCAACTATATTTGTAGATTTTTTTTTTTTAATCTTTTCTGATTATTTTTCACAAATTCATGTCTTAATGGTAGGGTCCACAAAATCACGTATATGCACAATTTGAAATTGCTTTCTAAAATTGTTTTTTTTTTATTTGTTTAATAATAGTTTGAGTTGGCAACAATTTGCTAATGCATCATGATGATATATATCCTTCTTCCATATTTGTATTATTAAGCAGCTTGATTACTATTATTAATAATAGTTGTTTAAAAATATAGTTCAAATCAACATATTAAATCTAAAATACTATAGTAATTTATATGCGCTAAGAGAAAATATTATAACAAAATTAGTTAGAGCTATTTTTTTTAAATTTTAACTATGTTCCCAAACAAATTTTAAGTTCTTTCGTCTTTATTTTTGAAATTTACAGGACCTTCTGCAATCGGAGTCATCTACACTGATTCAAATGGTAAGTCTCACCAAGCACATATACACTACAAAGGAGAGATTATTCTTAGTGCGGTGCAATTGGAAGCCCTCAACTTCTTCTACTTAGTGGAGTCGGCTCAGATTCCTACCTTTCCTCACTAAATATTCCTGTAATCCATTCCCAACCAAATGTTGGAAAATTCATGGCTGACAATCCTCGTAACAACATCAATCTCGTAATTCCATTCCCATTCGACCAATCTCCCGCACAAGTTGTAGGAATCACTAGTGACTATTTCATAGAGACTGTCTCTTATAGCTTACCATTCTATCCAATTCCATTACCCTTTAGCCTTATTCCCAGCTCAGCTTCCACAGATTTGAGCATCGCAACCATTGCTGAGAAAATCATCGGACCGTTGTCCCATGGCTCACTCCAGCTAGCTTCTTCGGATGACATAAAAGCTACCCCGCATGTCAAATTCAACTACTTTTCCAATCCCATCGACCTTTCTCGATGCGTCAGTGCCATGAGAAAGATGGGCAATTTGTTGGAAACAAATTCGATGGATCAGTTTAAGTACAAGGATTACAATGGTGATAGGGGTTTCATGTTCTTGGGGCCAAGTTTACCGTCAAATTGGTCCAATGATTCATCAATAGAGGCATATTGCCGGAGCACTGTCACAACTTTTTGGCATTACCATGGCGGGTGTCTTGTGGGGAAGGTGGTCGATGGTGATTTTCATGTCATGGGGATTAACTCACTTCGAGTTGTGGATGGTTCAACTTTCAGCGTCTCGCCGGGGACCAATCCTCAAGCCACTCTAATGATGTTAGGCCGGTGAGTTATTTATTATAGTTAATCATGTTTGCAGTTAAATTTGTATAGCAAAGCAAACTTTTTCTTTTCTAATTACTCGTCCTAATCGTTCAGTTTAAATTAACTTTTCTTTTATATGAGCAGGTATATGGGGCTTAAGATGCTGAGAGAAAGAAGAAACCACAAATTTAAAGATCTTACGGTCGCAAAATTCTTGCATTTTATAGGCGATAGAATTTCTTAATGCAGTCAATGTTATAAGATCCCGTTCTAAAAGGAAGAAAAAAAGTTAGGAGTTCCTAAAATCTCTAATTTTTAAGCTAAAAATTGTTTTTTTTTTTTTTTCTTTTTCTTTTTCCTTTCTTTCCTCGTAAAAAACACAAATTTGCTATCATTCTTTTTGAATGTATTGTTAGCAAATTTTATCTCATGAATAAATAAATCAAAAAAAGTTTACTTATTATAACTTGTGCTATTCTGGTCTTGAAGAAACTTGGCATGGCTTACACACTAAATGGTAATGGTAATGATAATGGTAACGGAATAGAATGGAAAAGAAAATTGATTCCTTTCTTCGGTTGTAATTTTAGGAATACTATCGAATGGAATATGAATATTTTCATAGTATGTTGGAAAGTTAGTATTTTATATATCAATATATTTAATATAATATATAAAATGTAATATAATATAAAACTATAATTATATAATATATTACGTAATTACAAGTATTGAATATTATAATATTATTATAATGGTTAATATATAGAATAAAATGTAATTATAATATTAGTAATTATATTTTTGTTGTTACGATATATAAAATATAATATATGATAACGATATAGAATATGATAATATTATGATAATGGTTAATATAAATTTAAAGTATTAAAATTGAAAAATAGAGTTGCATAAGCAGTATTTGTCAAATATATATGGTGTTGAAACTTCATGGCCTGGGCCATATCGTAATTATTAGGGAGAAAATTACACGTTATGTCACATTTTTAAAAATTGTGTTTATTTATGCCATACTAAATTCATATTATATGTTAAGTTGTGCCACAAATGAACATATGTAGTATTAATAAAAGCAAATCTTGAAAGATGACATTTATAAAAATTCTCCTTATTTAGACCAAAAGAAACAAACTTAGATCCTCTTTCTTCTTTTGTCTCTCTTTTTAATCCTCCAATCAATTTTAAACATGTCTTATTAAAAATTCCAACTCAACTATACACTCTTCTCTTGCAAATAACAATCATTGTATTAAAACGCACTAATCAATAAGACCCATGAGAATCCTACCTTTTCTCTCCATGATACCTCTATTAGGGATGTTCACCAAATCTGTATATTTGTTCAATCCAATCCAATTTGTTGCATTTGATCGAATTATAAAGATTGCATATTGGCAATATATTAGGATTTTTCCAATTTAATATGCACGGATTGAGTATCTCCCAATTCATGTAATTCATGAATCAAAAATATATATGTTATATAAATTGTGTATATATAACTTCTTCTAATACTACAACAATGTTTATAAATCTAAACTTTTAAAACTTATTACTTGTATATTATTAGCTCAAAAAAAATAGCCAACTTAATTTTTAGTCCAATTGTCATACTTATTTGTTTGTTCTAATGGATTATAGTGTTACAATTTAATTTATTGTTAAGGACTTGCGTTCAATTTTATTGTTATGTGTTGGATTTTGTTGAACTATGTGTTTGTTATAATTTTTATTTTTATTTTTTTAATGAATTTAAATAACTCAATCTATGAACCTGCTAATCCAATCCATAAATTTTATGTTTTTGGATTGAATTGGGGCTTCAAGATTGGTTTCAAATCGAGATTTTCCCAATCTATAGTAATATATTGGATTATAAATTGACTTTCCAATATGTGTAATTCCATCTATAAACACCTCTACTTCCTATTGAAGATATCTGCATGGTTTTTTTTTTCTTCCTTTATAAAAACAACCATTTCAAATGTAAAACATTAACAATTCAATTCTCTCCTTATTCTTTCTCAAATTCTTCTATTTGCTTCTAAGATTTTAGGAGGGTTACCCTGGTATCGAACCCTTATTCTCCCCTTGGACCGGCTTCCTAATTGTCCCATAATGTGCAAGCTTTAAGGAGGGGGCAGTGAATAGTTGTGGGTTGCCATGGTGGGGTCTAGAGGTGGAAGGGGGGGTCTACAGGTGGTTGGTATAGAGGCTGATTGGTACAAGAAGGAAGGTTTCAAAATAGCTATTTAGGTCCTTATGTTGTTAGGAGCATAGATCTAGGCGGGGATTGGGGTTGGCTGGTTCAGCTAGTCTTGGTGCCAGTGGCAAGGAATGGAGATTCTCAACAAAGTTAGGCAGGGGAAATGGCAAGAGAAGTGATGGCATAGGGGTTGTGCTTCTGATGATGTATTCTCTCTCGAGTGGATTTATGCATCTTTCCTTGTGATAGCTTGCTATGGTGTTTTGCCTCTAATTGTCCTGAACAAATATGTTATTCGTACCTCAACAGTTGCTTTCAGTGCGTGTTTAGTTTTCTATAAAGGAGTTGATGTTTTACCTAGTTGGTTTGGTTTTTTGTGTTTTATTTTTGTTTTGTTTTGTTTTGTTTATAATAACGAAGGCGGTTTCTACACTTTTGGGATTTGTTATGAATTCACCAGATATAAATGTGGATGGATGTTTGTTTTCTTGGGAGGTGTCAATTGGCGGCCTGAATGGTGGCACTAGTACTATTTAGTCTTGCCTTTCAAAATCCATCGATTATGGGGCCCTTATTAAAAAAAAAAAGCATTACACGTGCTCGATTCCACTATGTTGAGATACTTTCCCACTATTGGCCCTCAAGTGCATGTTTCTCCCATTGAGCTTTATCAGAATTTACTAGTAGATCCAATCTTGTTGGAGGGTTTGTTCTCATGTGTTAAGGGGTCTTATTGTTTTTATGTTAGAATAAATGCCCTTAAATCATGTGATGTTTTGTGATTGATATATAATATATATATATATATATATATATGAAGTGAATTTTTCATTCTATTTTGTGTGCACATTGTATTTTGAATACTTTATGAATGTCATTAAAATTCATAATTATTTATGTGACTTTAAATATTATATATAAGTGTTATATATAAAATGATAATATCTAAGGATGATAATTAACATGATTAGGAATATAATTGATTACTATAATTAATTATTCAATTAAATTATAGAATCTTTAACTAAGCTTTGCTAGTGCAGGCTATTTTCATTAAGAATAGAACAGTCTTATTCAAACTGTTAATATAGTGAGTCACTAAATTAGTGCATTGTACATAATTAAATTATGTAGGACCAGCACATGATGTGATATGAATGGTCAAATAATTCTCGTTAGAATGTAGCAAGTTCTAATCACATCGACATATGATCATGTACGAGATGGTTGTAATCTTGAGCTGTTAGCAAACGTATATTTATGGAATTATAGCTTTTGATTTATTAGGTATGGATTCATGAATCAAATTTTATCTCTTGCATTCTAGAAACATGGCGAAGTAAGTAGCTAAGAATGTTGATATTATAAGATGAAATCCATTCATTCTTTAATAAGAAGTAGATAAATAATATTCTTAAGTATTGATTCGGGTTTTAAAAAATATATGCACCCAATCTGTGATTAAGTTCATGAATTATTATTCATTAGAGAATCAATGGCAAACAAGGATAAAAAAGTAATTAGAG